>JANJGN010000420.1:0-515905 GCA_026770705.1 Isurus oxyrinchus
ATCAACCTCAACATTGAAAAACACCAACAACCTCAAAATTGAAAAAACACCAACAAATTCAACAACAACCTCAACATTTAAAAACAACAACAACCTCAACATTGAAAAACACCAACAAATTCAACAACAACCTCAACATTGAAAAACACCAACAAATTCAACAACAACCTCAACATTGAAAAACACCAAGAAATTCAACAACAACCTCAACATTGAAAAACAGCAACAACCTCAACATTGAAAAACACCAACAAAATCAACAACAACTTCAACATTGAAAAACACCTACAAATTCAACAACAACCTCGACATTGAAAAACACCATCAAATTCAACAACAACCTCAATATTGAAAAACAACAACAACCTCAACATTGAAAAACATCAACAAATTCAACAGAAACTTCAACATTGAAAACACCAACAAATTCAACAACAACCTCAACATTTAAAAAGGCCAACAAATTCAACAACAACCTCAACATTGAAAAACAACAACCTCAACATTGAAAAACACCAACAAATTCAACAAAAAATTCAACATTGAAAAACACCAACAAATTCAACAACAACCCCGACATTGAAAAACACCAACAAATTCAACAACAACCTCAACTTTGAAAAACAACAACAACCTCATCATGGAAAAACACCAACAAATTCAACAACAACCTCAACATTGAAAAACAACAACATCCTCAAAATTGAAAAACACCAACAAATTCAACAACATCCCCAACATTTAAAAACAACAACAACCACAGCATTGAAAAACACCAACAAATTCAACAACAACCTCAACATTGAGAAACACCAACAAATTCAACAACAACCTCAACATTGAAAAACACCAAAAAACTCAACAACAACCTCAACATTGAAAAACAACATCAACCTCAACATTGAAAAACACCAACAAATTCAACAACAACCTCAACATTGAAAAACACCAACAAATTCAACAACAACCTCAACATTGAAAAACACCAACAACCTCAACATTGAAAAACACCAACAAATTCAACAACAACCTCAACATTGAAAAACAACAACAACCTCAACATTGAAAAACACCAACAAATTCAACAACAACCTCAACATTGAAAAACAACAACAAACTAAACAATGAAAAACACCAACAAATTCAACAACAACCTCAACATTGAAAAACAACAACAACCTCAACTTTGAAAAACACCAACAAATTCAACAACAACCTCAACATTGAAAAACACCAACAAATTCAACAACAACCTCAACTTTGAAAAACACTAACAAATTCAACAACAACCTCGAAATTGAAAAACACCAACAAATTCAACAACAAACTCAACATTGAAAAACACCAACAAATTCAACAACAACCTCAACATTGAAAAACAACAACAACCTCAACATTGAAAAACACCAACAAATTCAACAACAATCTCAACATTGAAAAGCACCAACAAATTCAACAAGAACCTCAACATTGAAAAACAACAACAACCTCAACATTGAAAAACACCAACAAATTCAACAACAACCTCAACATTGAAAAACACCAACAAATTCAACAAAAACCTCAACATTGAAAAAACACCAACAAACTAAACAACAACCTCAACATTGAAAAATAACAACAACCTCAACATTGAAAAACACCAACAAATTCAACAACAACCTCAACTTTGAAAAACACCAACAAATTCAACAACAAACTCAAGATTGAAAAACACCCACAAATTCAACAACCTCAACATTGAAAAACAACGACAACCTCATCATTGAAAAACACCAACAAATTCAACAACAACCTCAACATTGAAAAACACCAACAAATTCAACAACAACCTCAACATTGAAAAACACCAACAACATCAACATTGAAAAACACCAACAAATTCAACAACAACCTCAACATTGAAAAACAACAACAAACTCAACATTGGAAAACACCAACAAATTCAACAACAACCTCAATATTGAAAAACACCAACAAATTCAACAACAACTTCAACATTGAAAAACACCAACAAATTCAACAACAACCTCAACATTGAAAAACAACAACAACCTCAACATTGAAAAACACCAACCAATTCAACAACTTCCCAAACATTGAAAAACAGCAACAACCTCAACATTGAAAAACACCAACAAATTCAACAACAACCTCAACATTGAAAAACACCAACAAATTCAACAACAACCTCAGCATTGAAAAAGAACAACAACCTCAACATTGAAAAACATCAAACAAATTCAACAACAACCTCAACATTGAAAAACAACAACAACCTCAACATTGAAAAACACCAACAAAATCAATTAAAACTTCAACTTTGAAAAACACCAACAAATTCAACAACAACCTCGAAATTGAAAAACACCAACAAATTCAACAACAACTTCAACATTGAAAAACACCAACAAATTCAACAACAACCTCGACATTGAAAAACACCATCAAATTCAACAACAACCTCAAGATTGAAAAACACCAACAACCTCAAAATTGAAAAAACACCAACAAATTCAACAACAACCTCAACATTTAAAAACAACAACAACCTCAACATTGAAAAACACCAACAAATTCAACAACAACCTCAACACTAAAAAACACGAACAAATTCAACAACAACCTCAACATTGAAAAACACCAACAAACTCAACAACAACCTCAACATTGAAAAACAACAACAACCACAACATTGAAAAACACCAACAAATTCAAGAACAACCTCGAAATTGAAAAACACCAACAAATACAACAACAATCTCAACATTGAAAAACAACAACAACCTCAACATTGAAAAACACCAACAAATTCAACAACAACCTCAACATTGAAAAACAACAACAACCTCAACATTGCGAAACACCAGCAAATTCAACAACAACCTCAACATTTAAAAACACCAACAAATTCAACAACAAACTCAACATTGAAAAACAACAACAATCTCAACATTGAAAAACACCAACAAATTCAACAACAACCTCAACATTGAAAAACAACAACAACCTCAACATTTAAAAACACCAACAAATTCAACAACAACCTCGACATTGAAAAACACCCTCAAATTCAAAATCAACCTCAACATTGAAAAACACCAACAACCTCAAAATTGAAAAAACACCAACAAATTCAACAACAACCTCAACATTTAAAAACAACAACAACCTCAACATTGAAAAACACCAACAAATTCAACAACAACCTCAACATTGAAAAACACCAACAAATTCAACAACAACCTCAACATTGAAAAACACCAAGAAATTCAACAACAACCTCAACATTGAAAAACAGCAACAACCTCAACATTGAAAAACACCAACAAAATCAACAACAACTTCAACATTGAAAAACACCTACAAATTCAACAACAACCTCGACATTGAAAAACACCATCAAATTCAACAACAACCTCAATATTGAAAAACAACAACAACCTCAACATTGAAAAACATCAACAAATTCAACAGAAACTTCAACATTGAAAACACCAACAAATTCAACAACAACCTCAACATTTAAAAAGGCCAACAAATTCAACAACAACCTCAACATTGAAAAACAACAACCTCAACATTGAAAAACACCAACAAATTCAACAAAAAATTCAACATTGAAAAACACCAACAAATTCAACAACAACCCCGACATTGAAAAACACCAACAAATTCAACAACAACCTCAACTTTGAAAAACAACAACAACCTCATCATGGAAAAACACCAACAAATTCAACAACAACCACAACATTGAAAAACAACAACATCCTCAAAATTGAAAAACACCAACAAATTCAACAACATCCCCAACATTTAAAAACAACAACAACCACAGCATTGAAAAACACCAACAAATTCAACAACAACCTCAAAATTGAGAAACACCAACAAATTCAACAACAACCTCAACATTGAAAAACTCCAAAAAACTCAACAACAACCTCAACATTGAAAAACAACATCAACCTCAACATTGAAAAACACCAACAAATTCAACAACAACCTCAACATTGAAAAACACCAACAAATTCAACAACAACCTCAACATTGAAAAACACCAACAACCTCAACATTGAAAAACACCAACAAATTCAACAACAACCTCAACATTGAAAAACAACAACAACCTCAACATTGAAAAACACCAACAAATTCAACAACAACCTCAACATTGAAAAACAACAACAAACTAAACATTGAAAAACACCAACAAATTCAACAACAACCTCAACATTGAAAAACAACAACAACCTCAACTTTGAAAAACACCAACAAATTCAACAACAACCTCAACATTGAAAAACACCAACAAATTCAACAACAACCTCAACTTTGAAAAACACTAACAAATTCAACAACAACCTCGAAATTGAAAAACACCAACAAATTCAACAACAAACTCAACATTGAAAAACACCAACAAATTCAACAACAACCTCAACATTGAAAAACAACAACAACCTCAACATTGAAAAACACCAACAAATTCAACAACAATCTCAACATTGAAAAGCACCAACAAATTCAACAAGAACCTCAACATTGAAAAACAACAACAACCTCAACATTGAAAAACACCAACAAATTCAACAACAACCTCAACATTGAAAAGCAACAAGAACCTCAACATTGAAAAACACCAACAAATTCAACAACAACCTCAACATTGAAAAACAACAACAAACTCAACATTGAAAAACACCAACAAATTCAACAACCACCTCAACATTGAAAAACAACAACAACCTCAACATTGAAAAACACCAACAAATTCAACAACAACCTCAACATTGAACAACACCAACAAATTCAACAACAACCTCAATATTGAAAAACAACAACAACCTCAACATTGAAAAACATCAACAAATTCAACAGAAACTTCAACATTGAAAACACCAACAAATTCAACAACAACCTCAACATTTAAAAAGGCCAACAAATTCAACAACAACCTCAACATTGAAAAACAACAACCTCAACATTGAAAAACACCAACAAATTCAACAAAAAATTCAACATTGAAAAACACCAACAAATTCAACAACAACCCCGACATTGAAAAACACCAACAAATTCAACAACAACCTCAACATTGAAAAACAACAACATCCTCAAAATTGAAAAACACCAACAAATTCAACAACATCCCCAACATTTAAAAACAACAACAACCTCAGCATTGAAAAACACCAACAAATTCAACAACAACCTCAACATTGAGAAACACCAACAAATTCAACAACAACCTCAACATTGAAAAACACCAAAAAACTCAACAACAACCTCAACATTGAAAAACAACATCAACCTCAACATTGAAAAACACCAACAAATTCAACAACAACCTCAACATTGAAAAACACCAACAAATTCAACAACAACCTCAACATTTAAAAACAACAACAACCTCAACATTGAAAAACACCAACAAATTCAACAACAACCTCAACACTAAAAAACACGAACAAATTCAACAACAACCTCAACATTGAAAAACACCAACAAACTCAACAACAACCTCAACATTGAAAAACAACAACAACCACAACATTGAAAAACACCAACAAATTCAACAACAACCTCGAAATTGAAAAACACCAACAAATACAACAACAATCTCAACATTGAAAAACAACAACAACCTCAACATTGAAAAACACCAACAAATTCAACAACAACCTCAACATTGAAAAACAACAACAACCTCAACATTGCGAAACACCAGCAAATTCAACAACAACCTCAACATTTAAAAACACCAACAAATTCAACAACAAACTCAACATTGAAAAACAACAACAATCTCAACATTGAAAAACACCAACAAATTCAACAACAACCTCAACATTGAAAAACAACAACAACCTCAACATTTAAAAACACCAACAAATTCAACAACAACCTCGACATTGAAAAACACCCTCAAATTCAAAATCAACCTCAACATTGAAAAACACCAACAACCTCAAAATTGAAAAAACACCAACAAATTCAACAACAACC
Organism: Isurus oxyrinchus; assembly: GCA_026770705.1. NCBI lineage: Eukaryota > Metazoa > Chordata > Chondrichthyes > Lamniformes > Lamnidae > Isurus > Isurus oxyrinchus. The sequence goes on from JANJGN010000420.1 coordinate 6,013, forward strand.
TCAACATTTAAAAACAACAACAACCTCAACATTGAAAAACACCAACAAATTCAACAACAACCTCAACATTGAAAAACACCAACAAATTCAACAACAACCTCAACATTGAAAAACACCAAGAAATTCAACAACAACCTCAACATTGAAAAACAGCAACAACCTCAACATTGAAAAACACCAACAAAATCAACAACAACTTCAACATTGAAAAACACCTACAAATTCAACAACAACCTCGACATTGAAAAACACCATCAAATTCAACAACAACCTCAATATTGAAAAACAACAACAACCTCAACATTGAAAAACATCAACAAATTCAACAGAAACTTCAACATTGAAAACACCAACAAATTCAACAACAACCTCAACATTTAAAAACACCAACAAATTCAACAACAACCTCAACATTGAAAAACACCAACAAATTCAACAACAACCTCAACATTGAAAAACACCAACAACCTCAACATTGAAAAACACCAACAAATTCAACAACAACCTCAACATTGAAAAACAACAACAACCTCAACATTGAAAAACACCAACAAATTCAACAACAACCTCAACATTGAAAAACAACAACAAACTAAACATTGAAAAACACCAACAAATTCAACAACAACCTCAACATTGAAAAACAACAACAACCTCAACTTTGAAAAACACCAACAAATTCAACAACAACCTCAACATTGAAAAACACCAACAAATTCAACAACAACCTCAACTTTGAAAAACACTAACAAATTCAACAACAACCTCGAAATTGAAAAACACCAACAAATTCAACAACAAACTCAACATTGAAAAACACCAACAAATTCAACAACAACCTCAACATTGAAAAACAACAACAACCTCAACATTGAAAAACACCAACAAATTCAACAACAATCTCAACATTGAAAAGCACCAACAAATTCAACAAGAACCTCAACATTGAAAAACAACAACAACCTCAACATTGAAAAACACCAACAAATTCAACAACAACCTCAACATTGAAAAGCAACAAGAACCTCAACATTGAAAAACACCAACAAATTCAACAACAACCTCAACATTGAAAAACAACAACAAACTCAACATTGAAAAACACCAACAAATTCAACAACCACCTCAACATTGAAAAACAACAACAACCTCAACATTGAAAAACACCAACAAATTCAACAACAACCTCAACATTGAACAACACCAACAAATTCAACAACAACCTCAATATTGAAAAACAACAACAACCTCAACATTGAAAAACATCAACAAATTCAACAGAAACTTCAACATTGAAAACACCAACAAATTCAACAACAACCTCAACATTTAAAAAGGCCAACAAATTCAACAACAACCTCAACATTGAAAAACAACAACCTCAACATTGAAAAACACCAACAAATTCAACAAAAAATTCAACATTGAAAAACACCAACAAATTCAACAACAACCCCGACATTGAAAAACACCAACAAATTCAACAACAACCTCAACATTGAAAAACAACAACATCCTCAAAATTGAAAAACACCAACAAATTCAACAACATCCCCAACATTTAAAAACAACAACAACCTCAGCATTGAAAAACACCAACAAATTCAACAACAACCTCAACATTGAGAAACACCAACAAATTCAACAACAACCTCAACATTGAAAAACACCAAAAAACTCAACAACAACCTCAACATTGAAAAACAACATCAACCTCAACATTGAAAAACACCAACAAATTCAACAACAACCTCAACATTGAAAAACACCAACAAATTCAACAACAACCTCAACATTGAAAAACACCAACAACCTCAACATTGAAAAACACCAACAAATTCAACAACAACCTCAACATTGAAAAACAACAACAACCTCAACATTGAAAAACACCAACAAATTCAACAACAACCTCAACATTGAAAAACAACAACAAACTAAACATTGAAAAACACCAACAAATTCAACAACAACCTCAACATTGAAAAACAACAACAACCTCAACTTTGAAAAACACCAACAAATTCAACAACAACCTCAACATTGAAAAACTCCAACAAAATCAACAACAACCTCAACTTTGAAAAACACTAACAAATTCAACAACAACCTCGAAATTGAAAAACACCAACAAATTCAACAACAAACTCAACATTGAAAAACACCAACAAATTCAACAACAACCTCAACATTGAAAAACAACAACAACCTCAACATTGAAAAACAACAACAACCTCAACATTGAAAAACACCAACAAATTCAACAACAATCTCAACATTGAAAAGCACCAACAAATTCAACAACAACCTCAACATTGAAAAACAACAACAACCTCAACATTGAAAAACACCAACAAATTCAACAACAACCTCAACATTGAAAAACAACAACAACCTTAACATTGAAAAACACCAACAAATTCAACAACAACCTCAACATTGAAAAACAACAACAAACTCAACATTGAAAAACACCAACAAATTCAACAACAACCTCAACATTGAAAAACACAAACAACCTCAGCATTGAAAAACACCAACAAATTCAACAACAACCTCAACATTGAACAACACCAACAAATTCAACAACAACCTCAACATTGAAAAACAACAACAACCTCAACTTTGAAAAACACCAACAAATTCAACAACAACCTCAACATTGAAAAACTCCAACAAATTCAACAACAACCTCAACTTTGAAAAACACTAACAAATTCAACAACAACCTCGAAATTGAAAAACACCAACAAATTCAACAACAAACTCAACATTGAAAAACACCAACAAATTCAACAACAACCTCAACATTGAAAAACAACAACAACCTCAACATTGAAAAACAACAACAACCTCAACATTGAAAAACACCAACAAATTCAACAACAATCTCAACATTGAAAAGCACCAACAAATTCAACAACAACCTCAACATTGAAAAACAACAACAACCTCAACATTGAAAAACACCAACAAATTCAACAACAACCTCAACATTGAAAAACAACAACAACCTTAACATTGAAAAACACCAACAAATTCAACAACAACCTCAACATTGAAAAACAACAACAAACTCAACATTGAAAAACACCAACAAATTCAACAACAACCTCAACATTGAAAAACACAAACAACCTCAGCATTGAAAAACACCAACAAATTCAACAACAACCTCAACATTGAACAACACCAACAAATTCAACAACAACCTCAACATTGAAAAACAACAACAACCTCAACTTTGAAAAACACCAACAAATTCAACAACAACCTCAACATTGAAAAACACCAACAAATTCAACAACAACCTCAACTTTGAAAAACACTAACAAATTCAACAACAACCTCGAAATTGAAAAACACCAACAAATTCAACAACAAACTCAACATTGAAAAACACCAACAAATTCAACAACAACCTCAACATTGAAAAACAACAACAACCTCAACATTGAAAAACAACAACAACCTCAACATTGAAAAACACCAACAAATTCAACAACAATCTCAACATTGAAAAGCACCAACAAATTCAACAACAACCTCAACATTGAAAAACAACAACAACCTCAACATTGAAAAACACCAACAAATTCAACAACAACCTCAACATTGAAAAACAACAACAACCTTAACATTGAAAAACACCAACAAATTCAACAACAACCTCAACATTGAAAAACAACAACAAACTCAACATTGAAAAACACCAACAAATTCAACAACAACCTCAACATTGAAAAACACAAACAACCTCAGCATTGAAAAACACCAACAAATTCAACAACAACCTCAACATTGAACAACACCAACAAATTCAACAACAACCTCAACATTGAAAAACAACAACAACCTAAACATTGAAAAACACCAACAAATTCAACAACAACCTCAACATTGAAAAACAACAACAACCTCAACATTGAAAAACACCAACAAATTCAACAACAACCTCAACATTGAAAAACACCAACAAATTCAACAACAACCTCAGCATTGAAAAACAACAACAACCTCAACATTGAAAATCACCAACAAATTCAACAACAACCTCAACATTGAAAAACAACAACAACCTCAACATTGAAAAACACCAACAATTTCAACAACAACTTCAACATTGAAAAACACCAACAAATTCAACAACAACCTCGAAATTGAAAAACACCAACAAATACAACAACAACCTCAACATTGAAAAACAACAACAACCTCAACATTGAAAAACACCAACAAATTCAACAACAACCTCAACATTGAAAAACAACAACAACCTCAACATTGCGAAACACCAGCAAATTCAACAACAACCTCAACATTTAAAAACACCAACAAATTCAACAACAAACTCAACATTGAAAAACAACAACAAACTCAACATTGGAAAACACCAACAAATTCAACAACAACCTCAATATTGAAAAACACCAACAAATTCAACAACAACCTCAACATTGAAAAACAACAACAACCTCGACATTGAAAAACACCAACCAATTCAACAACTTCCCAAACATTGAAAAACAGCAACAACCTCAACATTGAAAAACACCAACAAATTCAACAACAACCTCAGCATTGAAAAACAACAACAACCTCAACATTGAAAAACACCAACAAATTCAACAACAACCTCAACACTGAAAAACAACAACAACCTCAACATTGAAAAACACCAACAAATTCAACAACAACTTCAACATTGAAAAACGCCAACAAATTCAACAACAACCTCGAAATTGAAAAACACCAACAAATACAACAACAACCTCAACATTGAAAAACAACAACCTCAATATTGAAAAACACCAACAAATTCAACAACAGCCTCAACATTGAAAAACAACAACAACCTCAACATTGCAAAACACCAGCAAATTCAACAACAACCTCAACATTTAAAACCACCAACAAATTCAACAACAACCTCAACATTGAAAAACAACAACAATCTCAACATTGAAAAACAGCAACAAATTCAACAACAACCTCAACATTGAAAAAGAACCACAACCTCAACATTGAAAAACACCAACAAATTCAACAACAACCTCGACATTGAAAAACATCCTCAAATTCAAAATCAACCTCAACATTGAACAAGACCAACAACCTCAAAATTGAAAAAACACCAACAAATTCAACAACAACCTCAACATTTAAAAACAACAACAACCTCAACATTGAAAAACACCAACAAATTCAACAACAACCTCAACATTGAAAAACACCAACAAATTCAACAAAAACCTCAACATTGAAAAACACCAACAAACTAAACAACAACCTCAACATTGAAAAATAACAACAACCTCAACATTGAAAAACACCAACAAATTCAACAACAACCTCAACTTTGAAAAACACCAACAAATTCAACAACAAACTCAAGATTGAAAAACACCCACAAATTCAACAACCTCAACATTGAAAAACAACGACAACCTCATCATTGAAAAACACCAACAAATTCAACAACAACCTCAACATTGAAAAACACCAACAAATTCAACAACAACCTCAACATTGAAAAACACCAACAACCTCAACATTGAAAAACACCAACAAATTCAACAACAACCTCAACATTGAAAAACAACAACAAACTCAACATTGGAAAACACCAACAAATTCAACAACAACCTCAATATTGAAAAACACCAACAAATTCAACAACAACTTCAACATTGAAAAACACCAACAAATTCAACAACAACCTCAACATTGAAAAACAACAACAACCTCAACATTGAAAAACACCAACCAATTCAACAACTTCCCAAACATTGAAAAACAGCAACAACCTCAACATTGAAAAACACCAACAAATTCAACAACAACCTCAACATTGAAAAACACCAACAAATTCAACAACAACCTCAGCATTGAAAAAGAACAACAACCTCAACATTGAAAAACATCAACAAATTCAACAACAACCTCAACATTGAAAAACAACAACAACCTCAACATTGAAAAACACCAACAAAATCAATTAAAACTTCAACTTTGAAAAACACCAACAAATTCAACAACAACCTCGAAATTGAAAAACACCAACAAATTCAACAACAACTTCAACATTGAAAAACACCAACAAATTCAACAACAACCTCGACATTGAAAAACACCATCAAATTCAACAACAACCTCAAGATTGAAAAACACCAACAACCTCAAAATTGAAAAAACACCAACAAATTCAACAACAACCTCAACATTTAAAAACAACAACAACCTCAACATTGAAAAACACCAACAAATTCAACAACAACCTCAACACTAAAAAACACGAACAAATTCAACAACAACCTCAACATTGAAAAACACCAACAAACTCAACAACAACCTCAACATTGAAAAACAACAACAACCACAACATTGAAAAACACCAACAAATTCAACAACAACCTCGAAATTGAAAAACACCAACAAGTACAACAACAACCTCAACATTGAAAAACAACAACAACCTCAACATTGAAAAACACCAACAAATTCAACAACAACCTCAACATTGAAAAACAACAACAACCTCAACATTGCGAAACACCAGCAAATTCAACAACAACCTCAACATTTAAAAACACCAACAAATACAACAACAAACTCAACATTGAAAAACAACAACAATCTCAACATTGAAAAACACCAACAAATTCAACAACAACCTCAACATTGAAAAACAACAACAACCTCAACATTTAAAAACACCAACAAATTCAACAACAACTTCAACATTGAAAAACACCAACAAATTCAACAACAACCTCAACATTGAAAAACAACAACAACCTCAACATTGAAAAACACCAACCAATTCAACAACTTCCCAAACATTGAAAAACAGCAACAACCTCAACATTGAAAAACACCAACAAATTCAACAACAACCTCAACATTGAAAAACACCAACAAATTCAACAACAACCTCAGCATTGAAAAAGAACAACAACCTCAACATTGAAAAACATCAACAAATTCAACAACAACCTCAACATTGAAAAACAACAACAACCTCAACATTGAAAAACACCAACAAAATCAATTAAAACTTCAACTTTGAAAAACACCAACAAATTCAACAACAACCTCGAAATTGAAAAACACCAACAAATTCAACAACAACTTCAACATTGAAAAACACCAACAAATTCAACAACAACCTCGACATTGAAAAACACCATCAAATTCAACAACAACCTCAAGATTGAAAAACACCAACAACCTCAAAATTGAAAAAACACCAACAAATTCAACAACAACCTCAACATTTAAAAACAACAACAACCTCAACATTGAAAAACACCAACAAATTCAACAACAACCTCAACACTAAAAAACACGAACAAATTCAACAACAACCTCAACATTGAAAAACTCCAACAAACTCAACAACAACCTCAACATTGAAAAACAACAACAACCACAACATTGAAAAACACCAACAAATTCAACAACAACCTCGAAATTGAAAAACACCAACAAATACAACAACAACCTCAACATTGAAAAACAACAACAACCTCAACATTGAAAAACACCAACAAATTCAACAACAACCTCAACATTGAAAAACAACAACAACCTCAACATTGCGAAACACCAGCAAATTCAACAACAACCTCAACATTTAAAAACACCAACAAATACAACAACAAACTCAACATTGAAAAACAACAACAATCTCAACATTGAAAAACACCAACAAATTCAACAACAACCTCAACATTGAAAAACAACAACAACCTCAACATTTAAAAACACCAACAAATTCAACAACAACCTCGACATTGAAAAACACCCTCAAATTCAAAATCAACCTCAACATTGAAAAACACCAACAACCTCAAAATTGAAAAAACACCAACAAATTCAACAACAACCTCAACATTTAAAAACAACAACAACCTCAACATTGAAAAACACCAACAAATTCAACAACAACCTCAACATTGAAAAACACCAACAAATTCAACAACAACCTCAACATTGAAAAACACCAAGAAATTCAACAACAACCTCAACATTGAAAAACAGCAACAACCTCAACATTGAAAAACACCAACAAAATCAACAACAACTTCAACATTGAAAAACACCTACAAATTCAACAACAACCTCGACATTGAAAAACACCATCAAATTCAACAACAACCTCAATATTGAAAAACAACAACAACCTCAACATTGAAAAACATCAACAAATTCAACAGAAACTTCAACATTGAAAACACCAACAAATTCAACAACAACCTCAACATTTAAAAAGGCCAACAAATTCAACAACAACCTCAACATTGAAAAACAACAACCTCAACATTGAAAAACACCAACAAATTCAACAAAAAATTCAACATTGAAAAACACCAACAAATTCAACAACAACCCCGACATTGAAAAACACCAACAAATTCAACAACAACCTCAACTTTGAAAAACAACAACAACCTCATCATGGAAAAACACCAACAAATTCAACAACAACCTCAACATTGAAAAACAACAACATCCTCAAAATTGAAAAACACCAACAAATTCAACAACATCCCCAACATTTAAAAACAACAACAACCTCAGCATTGAAAAACACCAACAAATTCAACAACAACCTCAACATTGAGAAACACCAACAAATTCAACAACAACCTCAACATTGAAAAACACCAAAAAACTCAACAACAACCTCAACATTGAAAAACAACATCAACCTCAACATTGAAAAACACCAACAAATTCAACAACAACCTCAACATTGAAAAACACCAACAAATTCAACAACAACCTCAACATTGAAAAACACCAACAACCTCAACATTGAAAAACACCAACAAATTCAACAACAACCTCAACATTGAAAAACAACAACAACCTCAACATTGAAAAACACCAACAAATTCAACAACAACCTCAACATTGAAAAACAACAACAAACTAAACATTGAAAAACACCAACAAATTCAACAACAACCTCAACATTGAAAAACAACAACAACCTCAACTTTGAAAAACACCAACAAATTCAACAACAACCTCAACATTGAAAAACACCAACAAATTCAACAACAACCTCAACTTTGAAAAACACTAACAAATTCAACAACAACCTCGAAATTGAAAAACACCAACAAATTCAACAACAAACTCAACATTGAAAAACACCAACAAATTCAACAACAACCTCAACATTGAAAAACAACAACAACCTCAACATTGAAAAACACCAACAAATTCAACAACAATCTCAACATTGAAAAGCACCAACAAATTCAACAAGAACCTCAACATTGAAAAACAACAACAACCTCAACATTGAAAAACACCAACAAATTCAACAACAACCTCAACATTGAAAAGCAACAAGAACCTCAACATTGAAAAACACCAACAAATTCAACAACAACCTCAACATTGAAAAACAACAACAAACTCAACATTGAAAAACACCAACAAATTCAACAACCACCTCAACATTGAAAAACAACAACAACCTCAACATTGAAAAACACCAACAAATTCAACAACAACCTCAACATTGAACAACACCAACAAATTCAACAACAACCTCAATATTGAAAAACAACAACAACCTCAACATTGAAAAACATCAACAAATTCAACAGAAACTTCAACATTGAAAACACCAACAAATTCAACAACAACCTCAACATTTAAAAAGGCCAACAAATTCAACAACAACCTCAACATTGAAAAACAACAACCTCAACATTGAAAAACACCAACAAATTCAACAAAAAATTCAACATTGAAAAACACCAACAAATTCAACAACAACCCCGACATTGAAAAACACCAACAAATTCAACAACAACCTCAACTTTGAAAAACAACAACAACCTCATCATGGAAAAAAACCAACAAATTCAACAACAACCTCAACATTGAAAAACAACAACATCCTCAAAATTGAAAAACACCAACAAATTCAACAACATCCCCAACATTTAAAAACAACAACAACCTCAGCATTGAAAAACACCAACAAATTCAACAACAACCTCAACATTGAGAAACACCAACAAATTCAACAACAACCTCAACATTGAAAAACACCAAAAAACTCAACAACAACCTCAACATTGAAAAACAACATCAACCTCAACATTGAAAAACACCAACAAATTCAACAACAACCTCAACATTGAAAAACACCAACAAATTCAACAACAACCTCAACATTGAAAAACACCAACAACCTCAACATTGAAAAACACCAACAAATTCAACAACAACCTCAACATTGAAAAACAACAACAACCTCAACATTGAAAAACACCAACAAATTCAACAACAACCTCAACATTGAAAAACAACAACAAACTAAACATTGAAAAACACCAACAAATTCAACAACAACCTCAACATTGAAAAACACAAACAACCTCAGCATTGAAAAACACCAACAAATTCAACAACAACCTCAACATTGAACAACACCAACAAATTCAACAACAACCTCAACATTGAAAAACAACAACAACCTAAACATTGAAAAACACCAACAAATTCAACAACAACCTCAACATTGAAAAACAACAACAACCTCAACATTGAAAAACACCAACAAATTCAACAACAACCTCAACATTGAAAAACACCAACAAATTCAACAACAACCTCAGCATTGAAAAACAACAACAACCTCAACATTGAAAATCACCAACAAATTCAACAACAACCTCAACATTGAAAAACAACAACAACCTCAACATTGAAAAACACCAACAATTTCAACAACAACTTCAACATTGAAAAACACCAACAAATTCAACAACAACCTCGAAATTGAAAAACACCAACAAATACAACAACAACCTCAACATTGAAAAACAACAACAACCTCAACATTGAAAAACACCAACAAATTCAACAACAACCTCAACATTGAAAAACAACAACAACCTCAACATTGCGAAACACCAGCAAATTCAACAACAACCTCAACATTTAAAAACACCAACAAATTCAACAACAAACTCAACATTGAAAAACAACAACAAACTCAACATTGGAAAACACCAACAAATTCAACAACAACCTCAATATTGAAAAACACCAACAAATTCAACAACAACCTCAACATTGAAAAACAACAACAACCTCGACATTGAAAAACACCAACCAATTCAACAACTTCCCAAACATTGAAAAACAGCAACAACCTCAACATTGAAAAACACCAACAAATTCAACAACAACCTCAGCATTGAAAAACAACAACAACCTCAACATTGAAAAACACCAACAAATTCAACAACAACCTCAACACTGAAAAACAACAACAACCTCAACATTGAAAAACACCAACAAATTCAACAACAACTTCAACATTGAAAAACGCCAACAAATTCAACAACAACCTCGAAATTGAAAAACACCAACAAATACAACAACAACCTCAACATTGAAAAACAACAACCTCAATATTGAAAAACACCAACAAATTCAACAACAGCCTCAACATTGAAAAACAACAACAACCTCAACATTGCAAAACACCAGCAAATTCAACAACAACCTCAACATTTAAAACCACCAACAAATTCAACAACAACCTCAACATTGAAAAACAACAACAATCTCAACATTGAAAAACAGCAACAAATTCAACAACAACCTCAACATTGAAAAAGAACCACAACCTCAACATTGAAAAACACCAACAAATTCAACAACAACCTCGACATTGAAAAACATCCTCAAATTCAAAATCAACCTCAACATTGAACAAGACCAACAACCTCAAAATTGAAAAAACACCAACAAATTCAACAACAACCTCAACATTTAAAAACAACAACAACCTCAACATTGAAAAACACCAACAAATTCAACAACAACCTCAACATTGAAAAACACCAACAAATTCAACAAAAACCTCAACATTGAAAAACACCAACAAACTAAACAACAACCTCAACATTGAAAAATAACAACAACCTCAACATTGAAAAACACCAACAAATTCAACAACAACCTCAACTTTGAAAAACACCAACAAATTCAACAACAAACTCAAGATTGAAAAACACCCACAAATTCAACAACCTCAACATTGAAAAACAACGACAACCTCATCATTGAAAAACACCAACAAATTCAACAACAACCTCAACATTGAAAAACACCAACAAATTCAACAACAACCTCAACATTGAAAAACACCAACAACCTCAACATTGAAAAACACCAACAAATTCAACAACAACCTCAACATTGAAAAACAACAACAAACTCAACATTGGAAAACACCAACAAATTCAACAACAACCTCAATATTGAAAAACACCAACAAATTCAACAACAACTTCAACATTGAAAAACACCAACAAATTCAACAACAACCTCAACATTGAAAAACAACAACAACCTCAACATTGAAAAACACCAACCAATTCAACAACTTCCCAAACATTGAAAAACAGCAACAACCTCAACATTGAAAAACACCAACAAATTCAACAACAACCTCAACATTGAAAAACACCAACAAATTCAACAACAACCTCAGCATTGAAAAAGAACAACAACCTCAACATTGAAAAACATCAACAAATTCAACAACAACCTCAACATTGAAAAACAACAACAACCTCAACATTGAAAAACACCAACAAAATCAATTAAAACTTCAACTTTGAAAAACACCAACAAATTCAACAACAACCTCGAAATTGAAAAACACCAACAAATTCAACAACAACTTCAACATTGAAAAACACCAACAAATTCAACAACAACCTCGACATTGAAAAACACCATCAAATTCAACAACAACCTCAAGATTGAAAAACACCAACAACCTCAAAATTGAAAAAACACCAACAAATTCAACAACAACCTCAACATTTAAAAACAACAACAACCTCAACATTGAAAAACACCAACAAATTCAACAACAACCTCAACACTAAAAAACACGAACAAATTCAACAACAACCTCAACATTGAAAAACACCAACAAACTCAACAACAACCTCAACATTGAAAAACAACAACAACCACAACATTGAAAAACACCAACAAATTCAACAACAACCTCGAAATTGAAAAACACCAACAAGTACAACAACAACCTCAACATTGAAAAACAACAACAACCTCAACATTGAAAAACACCAACAAATTCAACAACAACCTCAACATTGAAAAACAACAACAACCTCAACATTGCGAAACACCAGCAAATTCAACAACAACCTCAACATTTAAAAACACCAACAAATACAACAACAAACTCAACATTGAAAAACAACAACAATCTCAACATTGAAAAACACCAACAAATTCAACAACAACCTCAACATTGAAAAACAACAACAACCTCAACATTTAAAAACACCAACAAATTCAACAACAACTTCAACATTGAAAAACACCAACAAATTCAACAACAACCTCAACATTGAAAAACAACAACAACCTCAACATTGAAAAACACCAACCAATTCAACAACTTCCCAAACATTGAAAAACAGCAACAACCTCAACATTGAAAAACACCAACAAATTCAACAACAACCTCAACATTGAAAAACACCAACAAATTCAACAACAACCTCAGCATTGAAAAAGAACAACAACCTCAACATTGAAAAACATCAACAAATTCAACAACAACCTCAACATTGAAAAACAACAACAACCTCAACATTGAAAAACACCAACAAAATCAATTAAAACTTCAACTTTGAAAAACACCAACAAATTCAACAACAACCTCGAAATTGAAAAACACCAACAAATTCAACAACAACTTCAACATTGAAAAACACCAACAAATTCAACAACAACCTCGACATTGAAAAACACCATCAAATTCAACAACAACCTCAAGATTGAAAAACACCAACAACCTCAAAATTGAAAAAACACCAACAAATTCAACAACAACCTCAACATTTAAAAACAACAACAACCTCAACATTGAAAAACACCAACAAATTCAACAACAACCTCAACACTAAAAAACACGAACAAATTCAACAACAACCTCAACATTGAAAAACACCAACAAACTCAACAACAACCTCAACATTGAAAAACAACAACAACCACAACATTGAAAAACACCAACAAATTCAACAACAACCTCGAAATTGAAAAACACCAACAAATACAACAACAACCTCAACATTGAAAAACAACAACAACCTCAACATTGAAAAACACCAACAAATTCAACAACAACCTCAACATTGAAAAACAACAACAACCTCAACATTGCGAAACACCAGCAAATTCAACAACAACCTCAACATTTAAAAACACCAACAAATACAACAACAAACTCAACATTGAAAAACAACAACAATCTCAACATTGAAAAACACCAACAAATTCAACAACAACCTCAACATTGAAAAACAACAACAACCTCAACATTTAAAAACACCAACAAATTCAACAACAACCTCGACATTGAAAAACACCCTCAAATTCAAAATCAACCTCAACATTGAAAAACACCAACAACCTCAAAATTGAAAAAACACCAACAAATTCAACAACAACCTCAACATTTAAAAACAACAACAACCTCAACATTGAAAAACACCAACAAATTCAACAACAACCTCAACATTGAAAAACACCAACAAATTCAACAACAACCTCAACATTGAAAAACACCAAGAAATTCAACAACAACCTCAACATTGAAAAACAGCAACAACCTCAACATTGAAAAACACCAACAAAATCAACAACAACTTCAACATTGAAAAACACCTACAAATTCAACAACAACCTCGACATTGAAAAACACCATCAAATTCAACAACAACCTCAATATTGAAAAACAACAACAACCTCAACATTGAAAAACATCAACAAATTCAACAGAAACTTCAACATTGAAAACACCAACAAATTCAACAACAACCTCAACATTTAAAAAGGCCAACAAATTCAACAACAACCTCAACATTGAAAAACAACAACCTCAACATTGAAAAACACCAACAAATTCAACAAAAAATTCAACATTGAAAAACACCAACAAATTCAACAACAACCCCGACATTGAAAAACACCAACAAATTCAACAACAACCTCAACTTTGAAAAACAACAACAACCTCATCATGGAAAAACACCAACAAATTCAACAACAACCTCAACATTGAAAAACAACAACATCCTCAAAATTGAAAAACACCAACAAATTCAACAACATCCCCAACATTTAAAAACAACAACAACCTCAGCATTGAAAAACACCAACAAATTCAACAACAACCTCAACATTGAGAAACACCAACAAATTCAACAACAACCTCAACATTGAAAAACACCAAAAAACTCAACAACAACCTCAACATTGAAAAACAACATCAACCTCAACATTGAAAAACACCAACAAATTCAACAACAACCTCAACATTGAAAAACACCAACAAATTCAACAACAACCTCAACATTGAAAAACACCAACAACCTCAACATTGAAAAACACCAACAAATTCAACAACAACCTCAACATTGAAAAACAACAACAACCTCAACATTGAAAAACACCAACAAATTCAACAACAACCTCAACATTGAAAAACAACAACAAACTAAACATTGAAAAACACCAACAAATTCAACAACAACCTCAACATTGAAAAACAACAACAACCTCAACTTTGAAAAACACCAACAAATTCAACAACAACCTCAACATTGAAAAACACCAACAAATTCAACAACAACCTCAACTTTGAAAAACACTAACAAATTCAACAACAACCTCGAAATTGAAAAACACCAACAAATTCAACAACAAACTCAACATTGAAAAACACCAACAAATTCAACAACAACCTCAACATTGAAAAACAACAACAACCTCAACATTGAAAAACACCAACAAATTCAACAACAATCTCAACATTGAAAAGCACCAACAAATTCAACAAGAACCTCAACATTGAAAAACAACAACAACCTCAACATTGAAAAACACCAACAAATTCAACAACAACCTCAACATTGAAAAGCAACAAGAACCTCAACATTGAAAAACACCAACAAATTCAACAACAACCTCAACATTGAAAAACAACAACAAACTCAACATTGAAAAACACCAACAAATTCAACAACCACCTCAACATTGAAAAACAACAACAACCTCAACATTGAAAAACACCAACAAATTCAACAACAACCTCAACATTGAACAACACCAACAAATTCAACAACAACCTCAATATTGAAAAACAACAACAACCTCAACATTGAAAAACATCAACAAATTCAACAGAAACTTCAACATTGAAAACACCAACAAATTCAACAACAACCTCAACATTTAAAAAGGCCAACAAATTCAACAACAACCTCAAAATTGAAAAACAACAACCTCAACATTGAAAAACACCAACAAATTCAACAAAAAATTCAACATTGAAAAACACCAACAAATTCAACAACAACCCCGACATTGAAAAACACCAACAAATTCAACAACAACCTCAACTTTGAAAAACAACAACAACCTCATCATGGAAAAAAACCAACAAATTCAACAACAACCTCAACATTGAAAAACAACAACATCCTCAAAATTGAAAAACACCAACAAATTCAACAACATCCCCAACATTTAAAAACAACAACAACCTCAGCATTGAAAAACACCAACAAATTCAACAACAACCTCAACATTGAGAAACACCAACAAATTCAACAACAACCTCAACATTGAAAAACACCAAAAAACTCAACAACAACCTCAACATTGAAAAACAACATCAACCTCAACATTGAAAAACACCAACAAATTCAACAACAACCTCAACATTGAAAAACACCAACAAATTCAACAACAACCTCAACATTGAAAAACACCAACAACCTCAACATTGAAAAACACCAACAAATTCAACAACAACCTCAACATTGAAAAACAACAACAACCTCAACATTGAAAAACACCAACAAATTCAACAACAACCTCAACATTGAAAAACAACAACAAACTAAACATTGAAAAACACCAACAAATTCAACAACAACCTCAACATTGAAAAACAACAACAACCTCAACTTTGAAAAACACCAACAAATTCAACAACAACCTAAACATTGAAAAACACCAACAAAATCAACAACAACCTCAACTTTGAAAAACATTAACAAATTCAACAACAACCTCGAAATTGAAAAACACCAACAAATTCAACAACAAACTCAACATTGAAAAACACCAACAAATTCAACAACAACCTCAACATTGAAAAACAACAACAACCTCAACATTGAAAAACAACAACAACCTCAACATTGAAAAACACCAACAAATTCAACAACAATCTCAACATTGAAAAGCACCAACAAATTCAACAACAACCTCAACATTGAAAAACAACAACAACCTCAACATTGAAAAACACCAACAAATTCAACAACAACCTCAACATTGAAAAACAACAACAACCTTAACATTGAAAAACACCAACAAATTCAACAACAACCTCAACATTGAAAAACAACAACAAACTCAACATTGAAAAACACCAACAAATTCAACAACAACCTCAACATTGAAAAACACAAACAACCTCAGCATTGAAAAACACCAACAAATTCAACAACAACCTCAACATTGAACAACACCAACAAATTCAACAACAACCTCAACATTGAAAAACAACAACAACCTCAACTTTGAAAAACACCAACAAATTCAACAACAACCTCAACATTGAAAAACACCAACAAATTCAACAACAACCTCAACATTGAAAAACACCAACAACCTCAACATTGAAAAACACCAACAAATTCAACAACAACCTCAACATTGAAAAACAACAACAACCTCAACATTGAAAAACACCAACAAATTCAACAACAACCTCAACATTGAAAAACAACAACAAACTAAACATTGAAAAACACCAACAAATTCAACAACAACCTCAACATTGAAAAACAACAACAACCTCAACTTTGAAATACACCAACAAATTCAACAACAACCTCAACATTGAAAAACACCAACAAAATCAACAACAACCTCAACTTTGAAAAACACTAACAAATTCAACAACAACCTCGAAATTGAAAAACACCAACAAATTCAACAACAAACTCAACATTGAAAAACACCAACAAATTCAACAACAACCTCAACATTGAAAAACAACAACAACCTCAACATTGAAAAACAACAACAACCTCAACATTGAAAAACACCAACAAATTCAACAACAATCTCAACATTGAAAAGCACCAACAAATTCAACAACAACCTCAACATTGAAAAACAACAACAACCTCAACATTGAAAAGCACCAACAAATTCAACAACAACCTCAACATTGAAAAACAACAACAACCTTAACATTGAAAAACACCAACAAATTCAACAACAACCTCAACATTGAAAAACAACAACAAACTCAACATTGAAAAACACCAACAAATTCAACAACAACCTCAACATTGAAAAACACAAACAACCTCAGCATTGAAAAACACCAACAAATTCAACAACAACCTCAACATTGAACAACACCAACAAATTCAACAACAAACTCAACATTGAAAAACAACAACAACCTCAACTTTGAAAAACACCAACAAATTCAACAACAACCTCAACATTGAAAAACTCCAACAAATTCAACAACAACCTCAACTTTGAAAAACACCAACAAATTCAACAACAACCTCGAAATTGAAAAACACCAACAAATTCAACAACAAACTCAACATTGAAAAACACCAACAAATTCAACAACAACCTCAACATTGAAAAACAACAACAACCTCAACATTGAAAAACAACAACAACCTCAACATTGAAAAACACCAACAAATTCAACAACAATCTCAACATTGAAAAGCACCAACAAATTCAACAACAACCTCAACATTGAAAAACAACAACAACCTCAACATTGAAAAACACCAACAAATTCAACAACAACCTCAACATTGAAAAACAACAACAACCTTAACATTGAAAAACACCAACAAATTCAACAACAACCTCAACATTGAAAAACAACAACAAACTCAACATTGAAAAACACCAACAAATTCAACAACAACCTCAACATTGAAAAACACAAACAACCTCAGCATTGAAAAACACCAACAAATTCAACAACAACCTCAACATTGAACAACACCAACAAATTCAACAACAACCTCAACATTGAAAAACAACAACAACCTCAACTTTGAAAAACACCAACAAATTCAACAACAACCTCAACATTGAAAAACACCAACAAATTCAACAACAACCTCAACTTTGAAAAACACTAACAAATTCAACAACAACCTCGAAATTGAAAAACACCAACAAATTCAACAACAAACTCAACATTGAAAAACACCAACAAATTCAACAACAACCTCAACATTGAAAAACAACAACAACCTCAACATTGAAAAACAACAACAACCTCAACATTGAAAAACACCAACAAATTCAACAACAATCTCAACATTGAAAAGCACCAACAAATTCAACAACAACCTCAACATTGAAAAACAACAACAACCTCAATATTGAAAAACACCAACAAATTCAACAACAACCTCAACATTGAAAAACAACAACAACCTTAACATTGAAAAACACCAACAAATTCAACAACAACCTCAACATTGAAAAACAACAACAAACTCAACATTGAAAAACACCAACAAATTCAACAACAACCTCAACATTGAAAAACACAAACAACCTCAGCATTCTAAAACACCAACAAATTCAACAACAATCTCAACATTGAACAACACCAACAAATTCAACAACAACCTCAACATTGAAAAACAACAACAACCTAAACATTGAAAAACACCAACAAATTCAACAACAACCTCAACATTGAAAAACAACAACAACCTCAACATTGAAAAACACCAACAAATTCAACAACAACCTCAACATTGAAAAACACCAACAAATTCAACAACAACCTCAGCATTGAAAAACAACAACAACCTCAACATTGAAAATCAGCAACAAATTCAACAACAACCTCAACATTGAAAAACAACAACAACCTCAACATTGAAGAACACCAACAATTTCAACAACAACTTCAACATTGAAAAACACCAACAAATTCAACAACAACCTCGAAATTGAAAAACACCAACAAATACAACAACAACCTCAACATTGAAAAACAACAACAACCTCAACATTGAAAAACACCAACAAATTCAACAACAACCTCAACATTGAAAAACAACAACAACCTCAACATTGCGAAACACCAGCAAATTCAACAACAACCTCAACATTTAAAACACCAACAAATTCAACAACAAACTCAACATTGAAAAACAACAACAATCTCAACATTGAAAAACACCAACAAATTCAACAACAACCTCAACATTGAAAAACAACAACAACCTCAACATTTAAAAACACCAACAAATTCAACAACAACCTCGACATTGAAAAACACCCTCAAATTCAAAATCAACCTCAACATTGAAAAACACCAACAACCTCAAAATTGAAAAAACACCAACAAATTCAACAACAACCTCAACATTTAAAAACAACAACAACCTCAACATTGAAAAACACCAACAAATTCAACAACAACCTCAACATTGAAAAACACCAACAAATTCAACAACAACCTCAACATTGAAAAACACCAAGAAATTCAACAACAACCTCAACATTGAAAAACAGCAACAACCTCAACATTGAAAAACACCAACAAAATCAACAACAACTTCAACATTGAAAAACACCTACCAATTCAACAACAACCTCGACATTGAAAAACACCATCAAATTCAACAACAACCTCAATATTGAAAAACAACAACAACCTCACCATGGAAAAACACCAACAAATTCAACAACAACCTCAACATTGAAAAACAACAACATCCTGAAAATTGAAAAACACCAACAAATTCAACAACAACCTCAACATTGAGAAACACCAACAAATTCAACAACAACCTCAACATTGAAAAACACCAAAAAACTCAACAACAACCTCAACATTGAAAAACAACATCAACCTAAACATTGAAAAACACCAACAAATTCAACAACAACCTCAACATTGAAAAACACCAACAAATTCAACAACAACCTCAACATTGAAAAACACCAACAACCTCAACATTGAAAAACACCAACAAATTCAACAACAACCTCAACATTGAAAAACAACAACAACCTCAACATTGAAAAACACCAACAAATTCAACAACAACCTCAACATTGAAAAACAACAACAAACTAAACATTGAAAAACACCAACAAATTCAACAACAACCTCAACATTGAAAAACAACAACAACCTCAACTTTGAAAAACACCAACAAATTCAACAACAACCTCAACATTGAAAAACACCAACAAATTCAACAACAACCTCAACTTTGAAAAACACTAACAAATTCAACAACAACCTCGAAATTGAAAAACACCAACAAATTCAACAACAAACTCAACATTGAAAAACACCAACAAATTCAACAACAACCTCAACATTGAAAAACAACAACAACCTCAACATTGAAAAACACCAACAAATTCAACAACAATCTCAACATTGAAAAGCACCAACAAATTCAACAAGAACCTCAACATTGAAAAACAACAACAACCTCAACATTGAAAAACACCAACAAATTCAACAACAACCTCAACATTGAAAAGCAACAAGAACCTCAACATTGAAAAACACCAACAAATTCAACAACAACCTCAACATTGAAAAACAACAACAAACTCAACATTGAAAAACACCAACAAATTCAACAACCACCTCAACATTGAAAAACAACAACAACCTCAACATTGAAAAACACCAACAAATTCAACAACAACCTCAACATTGAACAACACCAACAAATTCAACAACAACCTCAATATTGAAAAACAACAACAACCTCAACATTGAAAAACATCAACAAATTCAACAGAAACTTCAACATTGAAAACACCAACAAATTCAACAACAACCTCAACATTTAAAAAGGCCAACAAATTCAACAACAACCTCAACATTGAAAAACAACAACCTCAACATTGAAAAACACCAACAAATTCAACAAAAAATTCAACATTGAAAAACACCAACAAATTCAACAACAACCCCGACATTGAAAAACACCAACAAATTCAACAACAACCTCAACTTTGAAAAACAACAACAACCTCATCATGGAAAAACACCAACAAATTCAACAACAACCTCAACATTGAAAAACAACAACATCCTCAAAATTGAAAAACACCAACAAATTCAACAACATCCCCAACATTTAAAAACAACAACAACCTCAGCATTGAAAAACACCAACAAATTCAACAACAACCTCAACATTGAGAAACACCAACAAATTCAACAACAACCTCAACATTGAAAAACACCAAAAAACTCAACAACAACCTCAACATTGAAAAACAACATCAACCTCAACATTGAAAAACACCAACAAATTCAACAACAACCTCAACATTTAAAAACACCAACAAATTCAACAACAACCTCAACATTGAAAAACACCAACAACCTCAACATTGATAAGCACCAACAAATTCCATAACAACCTCAACATTGAAAAACAACAACAACCTCAACATTGAAAAACACCAACAAATTCAACAACAACCTCAACATTGAAAAACAACAACAAACTAAACATTGAAAAACACCAACAAATTCAACAACAAACTCAACATTGAAAAACAACAACAACCTCAACTTTGAAAAACACCAACAAATTCAACAACAACCTCAACATTGAAAAACACCAACAAATTCAACAACAACCTCAACTTTGAAAAACACTAACATATTCAACAACAACCTCGAAATTGAAAAACACCAACAAATTCAACAACAAACTCAACATTGAAAAACACCAACAAATTCAACAACAACCTCAACATTGAAAAACAACAACAACCTCAACATTGAAAAACACCAACAAATTCAACAACAATCTCAACATTGAAAAGCACCAACAAATTCAACAAGAACCTCAACATTGAAAAACAACAACAACCTCAACATTGAAAAACACCAACAAATTCAACAACAACCTCAACATTGAAAAGCAACAAGAACCTCAACATTGAAAAACACCAACAAATTCAACAACAACCTCAACATTGAAAAACAACAACAAACTCAACATTGAAAAACACCAACAAATTCAACAACCACCTCAACATTGAAAAACAACAACAACCTCAACATTGAAAAACACCAACAAATTCAACAACAACCTCAACATTGAACAACACCAACAAATTCAACAACAACCTCAACATTGAAAAACAACAACAACCTAAACATTGAAAAACACCAACAAATTCAACAACAACCTCAACATTGAAAAACAACAACAACCTCAACATTGAAAAACACCAACAAATTCAACAACAACCTCAACATTGAAAAACACCAACAAATTCAACAACAACCTCAGCATTGAAAAACAACAACAACCTCAACATTGAAAAACACCAAGAAATTCAACAACAACCTCAACATTGAAAAACAACAACAACCTCAACATTGAAAAACACCAACAAATTCAACAACAACTTCAACATTGAAAAACACCAACAAATTCAACAACAACCTCGAAATTGAAAAACACCAAGAAATACAACAACAACCTCAACATTGAAAAACAACAACAACCTCAACATTGAAAAACACCAACAAATTCAACAACAACCTCAACATTGAAAAACAACAACAACCTCAACATTGCAAAACACCAGCAAATTCAACAACAACCTCAACATTGAAAAACAACAACAAACTCAACATTGGAAAACACCAACAAATTCAACAACAACCTCAATATTGAAAAACACCAACAAATTCAACAACAACTTCAACATTGAAAAACACCAACAAATTCAACAACAACCTCAACATTGAAAAACAACAACAACCTCAACATTGAAAAACACCAACCAATTCAACAACTTCCCAAACATTGAAAAATAGCAACAACCTCAACATTGAAAAACACCAACAAATTCAACAACAACCTCAGCATTGAAAAACAACAACAACCTCAACATTGAAAAACACCAACAAATTCAACAACAACCTCAACACTGAGAAACAACAACAACCTCAACATTGAAAAACACCAACAAATTCAACAACAACTTCAACATTGAAAAACGCCAACAAATTCAACAACAACCTCGAAATTGAAAAACACCAACAAATACAACAACAACCTCAACATTGAAAAACAACAACCTCAATATTGAAAAACACCAACAAATTCAACAACAGCCTCAACATTGAAAAACAACAACAACCTCAACATTGCAAAACACCAGCAAATTCAACAACAACCTCAACATTTAAAACCACCAACAAATTCAACAACAACCTCAACATTGAAAAACAACAACAATCTCAACATTGAAAAACAGCAACAAATTCAACAACAACCTCAACATTGAAAAAGAACCACAACCTCAACATTGAAAAACACCAACAAATTCAACAACAACCTCGACATTGAAAAACATCCTCAAATTCAAAATCAACCTCAACATTGAACAAGACCAACAACCTCAAAATTGAAAAAACACCAACAAATTCAACAACAACCTCAACATTTAAAAACAACAACAACCTCAACATTGAAAAACACCAACAAATTCAACAACAACCTCAACATTGAAAAACACCAACAAATTCAACAACAACCTCAACATTGAAAAACACCAACAAACTAAACAACAACCTCAACATTGAAAAATAACAACAACCTCAACATTGAAAAACACCAACAAATTCAACAACAACCTCAACTTTGAAAAACACCAACAAATTCAACAACAAACTCAAGATTGAAAAACACCCACAAATTCAACAACCTCAACATTGAAAAACAACGACAACCTCATCATTGAAAAACACCAACAAATTCAACAACAACCTCAACATTGAAAAACACCAACAAATTCAACATCAACCTCAACATTGAAAAACACCAACAACCTCAACATTGAAAAACACCAACAAATTCAACAACAACCTCAACATTGAAAAACAACAACAAACTCAACATTGGAAAACACCAACAAATTCAACAACAACCTCAATATTGAAAAACACCAACAAATTCAACAACAACTTCAACATTGAAAAACACCAACAAATTCAACAACAACCTCAACATCGAAAAACAACAACAACCTCAACATTGAAAAACACCAACCAATTCAACAACTTCCCAAACATTGAAAAACAGCAACAACCTCAACATTGAAAAACACCAACAAATTCAACAACAACCTCAACATTGAAAAACACCAACAAATTCAACAACAACCTCAGCATTGAAAAAGAACAACAACCTCAACATTGAAAAACATCAACAAATTCAACAACAGCCTCAACATTGAAAAACAACAACAACCTCAACATTGAAAAACACCAACAAAATCAATAAAAACTTCAACATTGAAAAACACCAACAAATTCAACAACAACCTCGAAATTGAAAAACACCAACAAATTCAACAACAACTTCAACATTGAAAAACACCAACAAATTCAACAACAAGTTCGACATTGAAAAACACCATCAAATTCAACAACAACCTCAAGATTGAAAAACACCAACAACCTCAAAATTGAAAAAACACCAACAAATTCAACAACAACCTCAACATTTAAAAACAACAACAACATCAACATTGAAAAACACCAACAAATTCAACAACAACCTCAACACTAAAAAACACGAACAAATTCAACAACAACCTCAACATTGAAAAACACCTACAAACTCAACAACAACCTCAACATTGAAAAACAACAACAACCACAACATTGAAAAACACCAACAAATTCAACATCAACCTCAACATCGAAAAACAACAACAACCTCAACATTGAAAAACACCAACAAATTCAACAACAACCTCAACATTGAAAAACACCAACAAATTCAACAACAACCTCAACATTGAAAAACAACAACAACCTCAACATTGAAAAACACCAACAAATTCAACAACAACCTCAGCATTGAAAAACAACAACAACCTCAACATTGAAAAACACCAACAAATTCAACAACAACCTCAACATTGAAAAACAACAACAACCTCAACATTGAAATACACCAACAAATTCAACAACAATCTCAACATTGAAAAGCACAAACAAATTCAACAACAACCTCAACATTGAAAAACAACAACAACCTCAACATTGAAAAACACCAACAAATTCAACAACAACCTCAACATTGAAAAACAACAGCAACCTCAACATTGAAAAACACCAACAAATTCAACAACAACCTCAACATTGAAAAACAACAACAAACTCAACATTGAAAAACACCAACAAATTCAACAACAACCTCAACATTGAAAAACACAAACAACCTCAGCATTGAAAAACACCAAGAAATTCAACAACAACCTCAACATTGAACAACACCAACAAATTCAACAACAACCTCAACATTGAAAAACAACAACAACCTAAACATTGAAAAACACCAACAAATTCAACAACAACCTCAACATTGAAAAACAACAACAACCTCAACATTGAAAAACACCAACAAATTCAACAACAACCTCAAAATTGAAAAACACCAACAAATTCAACAACAACCTCAGCATTGAAAAACAACAACAACCTCAACATTGAAAATCACCAACAAATTCAACAACAACCTCAACATTGAAAAACAACAACAACATCAACATTGAAAAACACCAACAATTTCAACAACAACTTCAACATTGAAAAACACCAACAAATTCAACAACAACCTCGAAATTGAAAAACACCAACAAATACAACAACAACCTCAACATTGAAAAACAACAACAACCTCAACATTGAAAAACACCAACAAATTCAACAACAACCTCAACATTGAAAAACAACAACAACCTCAACATTGCGAAACACCAGCAAATTCAACAACAACCTCAACATTTAAAAACACCAACAAATTCAACAACAAACTCAACATTGAAAAACAACAACAATCTCAACATTGAAAAGCACCAACAAATTCAACAACAACCTCAACATTGAAAAACAACAACAACCTCAACATTTAAAAACACCAACAAATTCAACAACAACCTCGACATTGCAAAACACCCTCAAATTCAAAATCAACCTCAACATTGAAAACACCAACAACCTCAAAATTGAAAAAACACCAACAAATTCAACAACAACCTCAACATTTAAAAACAACAACCTCAACATTGAAAAACACCAACAAATTCAACAACAACCTCAACATTGAAAAACACCAACAAATTCAACAACAACCTCAACATTGAAAAACACCAAGAAATTCAACAACAACCTCAACATTGAAAAACAGCAACAACCTCAACATTGAAAAACACCAACAAAATCAACAACAACTTCAACATTGAAAAACACCTACAAATTCAACAACAACCTCGACATTGAAAAACACCATCAAATTCAACAACAACCTCAATATTGAAAAACAACAACAACCTCAACATTGAAAAACATCAACAAATTCAACAGAAACTTCAACATTGAAAACACCAACAAATTCTACAACAACCTCAACATTTAAAAAGGCCAACAAATTCAACAACAACCTCAACATTGAAAAACAACAACCTCAACATTGAAAAACACCAACAAATTCAACAAAAAATTCAACATTGAAAAACACCAACAAATTCAACAACAACCCCGACATTGAAAAACACCAACAAATTCAACAACAACCTCAACTTTGAAAAACAACAACAACCTCATCATGGAAAAACACCAACAAATTCAACAACAACCTCAACATTGAAAAACAACAACATCCTCAAAATTGAAAAACACCAACAAATTCAACAACATCCCCAACATTTAAAAACAACAACAACCTCAGCATTGAAAAACACCAACAATTCAACAACAACCTCAACATTGAGAAACACCAACAAATTCAACAACAAACTCAACATTGAAAAACACCAAAAAACTCAACAATAACCTCAACATTGAAAAACAACATCAACCTCAACATTGAAAAACACCAACAAATTCAACAACAACCTCAACATTGAAAAACACCAACAAATTCAACAACAACCTCGAAATTGAAAAACACCAACAACCTCAACATTGAAAAACACCAACAAATTCAACAACAACCTCAACATTGAAAAACAACAACAACCTCAACATTGAAAAACACCAACAAATTCAACAACAACCTCAACATTGAAAAACAACAACAAACTAAACATTGAAAAACACCAACAAATTCAACAACAACCTCAACATTGAAAAACAACAACAACCTCAACATTGAAAAACACCAACAAATTCAACAACAACCTCAACATTGAAAAACACCAACAAATTCAACAACAACCTCAACTTTGAAAAACACTAACAAATTCAACAACAACCTCGAAATTGAAAAACACCAACAAATTCAACAACAAACTCAACATTGAAAAACACCAACAAATTCAACAACAACCTCAACATTGAAAAACAACAACAACCTCAACATTGAAAAACACCAACAAATTCAACAACAATCTCAACATTGAAGAGCACCAACAAATTCAACAAGAACCTCAACATTGAAAAACAACAACAACCTCAACATTGAAAAACACCAACAAATTCAACAACAACCTCAACATTGAAAAGCAACAACAACCTCAACATTGAAAAACACCAACAAATTCAACAACAACCTCAACATTGAAAAACAACAACAAATCCAACATTGAAAAACACCAACAAATTCAACAACCACCTCAACATTGAAAAACAACAACAACCTCAACATTGAAAAACACCAACAAATTCAACAACAACCTCAACATTGAACAACACCAACAAATTCAACAACAACCTCAACATTGAAAAACAACAACAACCTAAACATTGAAAAACACCAACAAATTCAACAACAACCTCAACATTGAAAAACAACAACAACCTCAACATTGAAAAACACCAACAAATTCAACAACAACCTCAACATTGAAAAACAACAACAAACTAAACATTGAAAAACACCAACAAATTCAACAACAACCTCAACATTGAAAAACAACAACAACCTCAACATTGAAAAACACCAACAAATTCAACAACAACCTCAACATTGAAAAACACCAACAAATTCAACAACAACCTCAACATTGAAAAACAACAACAACCTCAACATTGAAAAACACCAACAAATTCAACAACAACCTCAACATTGAAAAACAACAACAAACTAAACATTGAAAAACACCAACAAATTCAACAACAACCTCAACATTGAAAAACAACAACAACCTCAACATTGAAAAACACCAACAAATTCAACAACAACCTCAACATTGAAAAACACCAACAAATTCAACAACAACCTCAACTTTGAAAAACACTAACAAATTCAACAACAACCTCGAAATTGAAAAACACCAACAAATTCAACAACAAACTCAACATTGAAAAACACCAACAAATTCAACAACAACCTCAACATTGAAAAACAACAACAACCTCAACATTGAAAAACACCAACAAATTCAACAACAATCTCAACATTGAAAAGCACCAACAAATTCAACAAGAACCTCAACATTGAAAAACAACAACAACCTCAACATTGAAAAACACCAACAAATTCAACAACAACCTCAACATTGAAAAGCAACAACAACCTCAACATTGAAAAAAACCAACAAATTCAACAACAACCTCAACATTGAAAAACAACAACAAATCCAACATTGAAAAACACCAACAAATTCAACAACCACCTCAACATTGAAAAACAACAACAACCTCAACATTGAAAAACACCAACAAATTCAACAACAACCTCAACATTGAACAACACCAACAAATTCAACAACAACCTCAACATTGAAAAACAACAACAACCTAAACATTGAAAAACACCAACAAATTCAACAACAACCTCAACATTGAAAAACAACAACAACCTCAACATTGAAAAACACCAACAAATTCAACAACAACCTCAACATTGAAAAACACCAACAAATTCAACAATAACCTCAGCATTGAAAAACAACAACTACCTCAACATTGAAAAACACCAACAAATTCAACAACAACCTCAACATTGAAAAACAACAACAACCTCAACATTGAAAAACACCAACAAATTCAACAACAACTTCAACATTGAAAAACACCAACAAATTCAACAACAACCTCGAAATTGAAAAACACCAAGAAATACAACAACAACCTCAACATTGAAAAACAACAACAACCTCAACATTGAAAAACACCAACAAATTCAACAACAACCTCAACATTGAAAAACAACAACAACCTCAACATTGCAAAACACCAGCAAATTCAACAACAACCTCAACATTTAAAAACACCAACAAATTCAACAACAAACTCAACATTGAAAAACAACAACAATCTCAACATTGAAAAACACCGACAAATTCGACAACAACCTCAACATTGAAAAACAACAACAACCTCGACATTGAAAAACACCCTCAAATTCAAAATCAACCTCAACATTGAAAAACACCAACAACCTCAAAATTGAAAAAACACCAACAAATTCAACAACAACCTCAACATTTAAAAACAACAACAACCTCAACATTGAAAAACACCAACAAATTCAACAACAACCTCAACATTGAAAAACACCAACAAATTCAACAACAACCTCAACATTGAAAAACAGCAACAAACTCAACAACAACCTCAACATTGAAAAATAACAACAACCTCAACATTGAAAAACACCAACAAATTCAACAAAAACCTCAACATTGAAAAACACCAACAAATTCAACAACAACCTCAACATTGAAAAACACGAACAATTTCAACAACAACCTCAACATTGAAAAACAACAACAACCTAAACATTGAAAAACACCAACAAATTCAACAACAACCTCAACATTGAAAAACAACAACAACCTCAACATTGAAAAACACCAACAAATTCAACAGCAACCTCAACTTTGAAAAACAACAACAAATTCAACAACAACCTCAACATTGAAAAACAACAACAATCTCAACATTGAAAAACAGCAACAAATTCAACAACAACCTCAACATTGAAAAAGAACCACAACCTCAACATTGAAAAACACCAACAAATTCAACAACAACCTCAACATTGAAAAACACCAACAAACTAAACAACAACCTCAACATTGAAAAATAACAACAACCTCAACATTGAAAAACACCAACAAATTCAACAACAACCTCAACTTTGAAAAACACCAACAAATTCAACAACAAACTCAAGATTGAAAAACACCCACAAATTCAACAACCTCAACATTGAAAAACAACGACAACCTCATCATTGAAAAACACCAACAAATTCAACAACAACCTCAACATTGAAAAACACCAACAAATTCAACAACAACCTCAACAATGAAAAACACCAACAACCTCAACATTGAAAAACACCAACAAATTCAACAACAACCTCAACATTGAAAAACAACAACAAACTCAACATTGGAAAACACCAACAAATTCAACAACAACCTCAATATTGAAAAACACCAACAAATTCAACAACAACTTCAACATTGAAAAACACCAACAAATTCAACAACAACCTCAACATTGAAAAACAACAACAACCTCAACATTGAAAAACACCAACCAATTCAACAACTTCCCAAACATTGAAAAACAGCAACACCCTCAACATTGAAAAACACCAACAAATTCAACAACAACCTCAACATTGAAAAACACCAACAAATTCAACAACAACCTCAGCATTGAAAAAGAACAACAACCTCAACATTGAAAAACATCAACAAATTCAACAACAACCTCAACATTGAAAAACAACAACAACCTCAACATTGAAAAACACCAACAAAATCAATAAAAACTTCAACATTGAAAAACACCAACAAATTCAACAACAACCTCGAAATTGAAAAACACCAACAAATTCAACAACAACTTCAACATTGAAAAACACCAACAAATTCAACAA
This sequence comes from Isurus oxyrinchus, assembly GCA_026770705.1. Taxonomy (NCBI): domain Eukaryota; kingdom Metazoa; phylum Chordata; class Chondrichthyes; order Lamniformes; family Lamnidae; genus Isurus; species Isurus oxyrinchus. The sequence goes on from JANJGN010000420.1 coordinate 38,037, forward strand.
CAACCTCGACATTGAAAAACACCATCAAATTCAACAACAACCTCAAGATTGAAAAAAAACCAACAACCTCAAAATTGAAAAAACACCAACAAATTCAACAACATCCTCAACATTTAAAAACAACAACAACCTCAACATTGAAAAACAACAACAACCTCAACATTGAAATACACCAACAAATTCAACAACAATCTCAACATTGAAAAGCACAAACAAATTCAACAACAACCTCAACATTGAAAAACAACAACAACCTCAACATTGAAAAACACCAACAAATTCAACAACAACCTCAACATTGAAAAACAACAACAACCTCAACATTGAAAAACACCAACAAATTCAACAACAACCTCAACATTGAAAAACAACAACAAACTCAACATTGAAAAACACCAACAAATTCAACAACAACCTCAACATTGAAAAACACAAACAACCTCAGCATTGAAAAACACCAACAAATTCAACAACAACCTCAACATTGAACAACACCAACAAATTCAACAACAACCTCAACATTGAAAAACAACAACAACCTAAACATTGAAAAACACCAACAAATTCAACAACAACCTCAACATTGAAAAACAACAACAACCTCAACATTGAAAAACACCAAGAAATTCAACAACAACCTCAACATTGAAAAACACCAACAAATTCAACAACAACCTCAGCATTGAAAAACAACAACAACCTCAACATTGAAAATCACCAACAAATTCAACAACAACCTCAACATTGAAAAACAACAACAACATCAACATTGAAAAACACCAACAATTTCAACAACAACTTCAACATTGAAAAACACCAACAAATTCAACAACAACCTCGAAATTGAAAAACACCAACAAATACAACAACAACCTCAACATTGAAAAACAACAACAACCTCAACATTGAAAAACACCAACAAATTCAACAACAACCTCAACATTGAAAAACAACAACAACCTCAACATTGCGAAACACCAGCAAATTCAACAACAACCTCAACATTTAAAAACACCAACAAATTCAACAACAAACTCAACATTGAAAAACAACAACAATCTCAACATTGAAAAACACCAACAAATTCAACAACAACCTCAACATTGAAAAACAACAACAACCTCAACATTTAAAAACACCAACAAATTCAACAACAACCTCGACATTGAAAAACACCCTCAAATTCAAAATCAACCTCAACATTGAAAACACCAACAACCTCAAAATTGAAAAAACACCAACAAATTCAACAACAACCTCAACATTTAAAAACAACAACCTCAACATTGAAAAACACCAACAAATTCAACAACATCCTCAACATTGAAAAACACCAACAAATTCAACAACAACCTCAACATTGAAAAACACCAAGAAATTCAACAACAACCTCAACATTGAAAAACAGCAACAACCTCAACATTGAAAAACACCAACAAAATCAACAACAAATTCAACATTGAAAAACACCTACAAATTCAACAACAACCTCGACATTGAAAAACACCATCAAATTCAACAACGACCTCAATATTGAAAAACAACAACAACCTCAACATTGAAAAACATCAACAAATTCAACAGAAACTTCAACATTGAAAACACCAACAAATTCTACAACAACCTCAACATTTAAAAAGGCCAACAAATTCAACAACAACCTCAACATTGAAAAACAACAACCTCAACATTGAAAAACACCAACAAATTCAACAAAAAATTCAACATTGAAAAACACCAACAAATTCAACAACAACCCCGACATTGAAAAACACCAACAAATTCAACAACAACCTCAACTTTGAAAAACAACAACAACCTCATCATGGAAAAACACCAACAAATTCAACAACAACCTCAACATTGAAAAACAACAACATCCTCAAAATTGAAAAACACCAACAAATTCAACAACATCCCCAACATTTAAAAACAACAACAACCTCAGCATTGAAAAACACCAACAAATTCAACAACAACCTCAACATTGAGAAACACCAACAAATTCAACAACAACCTCAACATTGAAAAACACCAAAAAACTCAACAACAACCTCAACATTGAAAAACAACATCAACCTCAACATTGAAAAACACAACAAATTCAACAACAACCTCAACATTGAAAAACACCAACAAATTCAACAACAACCTCGAAATTGAAAAACACCAACAACCTCAACATTGAAAAACACCAACAAATTCAACAACAACCTCAACATTGAAAAACAACAACAACCTCAACATTGAAAAACACCAACAAATTCAACAACAACCTCAACATTGAAAAACAACAACAAACTAAACATTGAAAAACACCAACAAATTCAACAACAACCTCAACATTGAAAAACAACAACAACCTCAACATTGAAAAACACCAACAAATTCAACAACAACCTCAACATTGAAAAACACCAACAAATTCAACAACAACCTCAACTTTGAAAAACACTAACAAATTCAACAACAACCTCGAAATTGAAAAACACCAACAAATTCAACAACAAACTCAACATTGAAAAACACCAACAAATTCAACAACAACCCCAACATTGAAAAACAACAACAACCTCAACATTGAAAAACACCAACAAATTCAACAACAATCTCAACATTGAAAAGCACCAACAAATTCAACAGGAACCTCAACATTGAAAAACAACAACAACCTCAACATTGAAAAACACCAACAAATTCAACAACAACCTCAACATTGAAAAGCAACAACAACCTCAACATTGAAAAACACCAACAAATTCAACAACAACCTCAACATTGAAAAACAACAACAAACTCAACATTGAAAAACACCAACAAATTCAACAACAACCTCAACATTGAAAAACAACAACAACCTCAACATTGAAAAACACCAACAAATTCAACAACAACCTCAACATTGAACAACACCAACAAATTCAACAACAACCTCAACATTGAAAAACAACAACAACCTAAACATTGAAAAACACCAACAAATTCAACAACAACCTCAACATTGAAAAACAACAACAACCTCAACATTGAAAAACACCAACAAATTCAACAACAACCTCAACATTGAAAAACACCAACAAATTCAACAATAACCTCAGCATTGAAAAACAACAACTACCTCAACATTGAAAAACACCAACAAATTCAACAACAACCTCAACATTGAAAAACAACAACAACCTCAACATTGAAAAACACCAACAAATTCAACAACAACTTCAACATTGAAAAACACCAACAAATTCAACAACAACCTCGAAATTGAAAAACACCAAGAAATACAACAACAACCTCAACATTGAAAAACAACAACAACCTCAACATTGAAAAACACCAACAAATTCAACAACAACCTCAACATTGAAAAACAACAACAACCTCAACATTGCAAAACACCAGCAAATTCAACAACAACCTCAACATTTAAAAACACCAACAAATTCAACAACAAACTCAACATTGAAAAACAACAACAATCTCAACATTGAAAAACACCGACAAATTCGACAACAACCTCAACATTGAAAAACAACAACAACCTCGACATTGAAAAACACCCTCAAATTCAAAATCAACCTCAACATTGAAAAACACCAACAACCTCAAAATTGAAAAAACACCAACAAATTCAACAACAACCTCAACATTTAAAAACAACAACAACCTCAACATTGAGAAACACCAACAAATTCAACAACAACCTCAACATTGAAAAACACCAACAAATTCAACAACAACCTCAACATTTAAAACACCAACAAACTCAACAACAACCTCAACATTGAAAAATAACAACAACCTCAACATTGAAAAACACCAACAAATTCAACAAAAACCTCAACATTGAAAAACACCAACAAATTCAACAACAACCTCAACATTGAAAAACACGAACAATTTCAACAACAACCTCAACATTGAAAAACAACAACAACCTAAACATTGAAAAACACCAACAAATTCAACAACAACCTCGACATTGAAAAACACCCTCAAATTCAAAATCAACCTGAACATTGAAAAACACCAACAACCTCAAAATTGAAAAAACACCAACAAATTCAACAACAACCTCAACATTTAAAAACAACAACAACCTCAACATTGAAAAACACCAACAAATTCAACAACAACCTCAACATTGAAAAACACCAACAAATTCAACAACAACCTCAACATTGAAAAACACCAAGAAATTCAACAACAACCTCAACATTGAAAAACAGCAACAACCTCAACATTGAAAAACACCAACAAATTCAACAACAACCTCAACATTGAAAAACACCAACAAATTCAACAACAACCTCAACATTGAAAAACACCAACAAACTCAACAACAACCTCAACATTGAAAAATAACAACAACCTCAACATTGAAAAACACCAACAAATTCAACAAAAACCTCAACATTGAAAAACACCAACAAATTCAACAACAACCTCAACATTGAAAAACAGCAACAACCTCAACATTGAAAAACACCAACAAAATCAACAACAACTTCAACATTGAAAAACACCTACAAATTCAACAACAACCTCGACATTGAAAAACACCATCAAATTCAACAACAACCTCAATATTGAAAAACAACAACAACCTCAACATTGAAAAACATCAACAAATTCAACAGAAACTTCAACATTGAAAACACCAACAAATTCAACAACAACCTCAACATTTAAAAAGGCCAACAAATTCAACAACAACCTCAACATTGAAAAACAACAACCTCAACATTGAAAAACACCAACAAATTCAACAAAAAATTCAACATTGAAAAACACCAACAAATTCAACAACAACCCCGACATTGAAAAACACCAACAAATTCAACAACAACCTCAACTTTGAAAAACAACAACAACCTCATCATGGAAATACACCAACAAATTCAACAACAACCTCAACATTGAAAAACAACAACATCCTCAAAATTGAAAAACACCAACAAATTCAACAACATCCCCAACATTTAAAAACAACAACAACCTCAGCATTGAAAAACACCAACAAATTCAACAACAACCTCAACATTGAGAAACACCAACAAATTCAACAACAACCTCAACATTGAAAAACACCAAAAAACTCAACAACAACCTCAACATTGAAAAACAACATCAACCTCAACATTGAAAAACACCAACAAATTCAACAACAACCTCAACATTGAAAAACACCAACAAATTCAACAACAACCTCAACATTGAAAAACAACAACAACCTCAACATTGAAAAACACCAACAAATTCAACAATAACCTCAACATTGAAAAACACCAACAAATTCAACAACAACCTCAACATTGAAAAACACCAACAAATTCAACAACAACCTCAACATTGAAAACACCAACAAATTCAGCAACAACCTCTACATTTAAAAACGCCAACAAATTCAACAACAACCTCAACATTGAAAAACAACAACAACCTCAACATTGCAAAACACCAACAAATTCAACAACAACCTCAACATTGAAAAACAACAACAAACTAAACATTGAAAAACACCAACAAATTCAACAACAACCTCAACATTGAAAAACAACAACAACCTCAACATTGAAAAACAGCAACAAATTCAACAACAACCTCAACATAGAAAAACACCAACAAATTCAACAACAACCTCAACTTTGAAAAACACTAACAAATTCAACAACAACCTCGAAATTGAAAAACACCAACAAATTCAACAACAAACTCAACATTGAAAAACACCAACAAATTCAACAACAACCTCAACATTGAAAAACAACAACAACCTCAACATTGAAAAACACCAACAAATTCAACAACAATCTCAACATTGAAAAGCACCAACAAATTCAACAAGAACCTCAACATTGAAAAACAACAACAACCTCAACATTGAAAAACACCAACAAATTCAACAACAACCTCAACATTGAAAAGCAACAACAACCTCAACATTGAAAAACACCAACAAATTCAACAACAACCTCAAAATTGAAAAACAACAACAAACTCAACATTGAAAAACACCAACAAATTCAACAACCACCTCAACATTGAAAAACAACAACAACCTCAACATTGAAAAACACCAACAAATTCAACAACAACCTCAACATTGAACAACACCAACAAATTCAACAACAACCTCAACATTGAAAAACAACAACAACCTAAACATTGAAAAACACCAACAAATTCAACAACAACCTCAACATTGAAAAACAACAACAACCTCAACATTGAAAAACACCAAGAAATTCAACAACAACCTCAACATTGAAAAACAGCAACAACCTCAACATTGAAAAACACCAACAAAATCAACAACAACTTCAACATTGAAAAACACCTACAAATTCAACAACAACCTCGACATTGAAAAACACCATCAAATTCAACAACGACCTCAATATTGAAAAACAACAACAACCTCAACATTGAAAAACATCAACAAATTCAACAGAAACTTCAACATTGAAAACACCAACAAATTCTACAACAACCTCAACATTTAAAAAGGCCAACAAATTCAACAACAACCTCAACATTGAAAAACAACAACCTCAACATTGAAAAACACCAACAAATTCAACAAAAAATTCAACATTGAAAAACACCAACAAATTCAACAACAACCCCGACATTGAAAAACACCAACAAATTCAACAACAACCTCAACTTTGAAAAACAACAACAACCTCATCATGGAAAAACACCAACAAATTCAACAACAACCTCAACATTGAAAAACAACAACATCCTCAAAATTGAAAAACACCAACAAATTCAACAACATCCCCAACATTTAAAAACAACAACAACCTCAGCATTGAAAAACACCAACAAATTCAACAACAACCTCAACATTGAGAAACACCAACAAATTCAACAACAACCTCAACATTGAAAAACACCAAAAAACTCAACAACAACCTCAACATTGAAAAACAACATCAACCTCAACATTGAAAAACACCAACAAATTCAACAACAACCTCAACATTGAAAAACACCAACAAATTCAACAACAACCTCGAAATTGAAAAACACCAACAACCTCAACATTGAAAAACACCAACAAATTCAACAACAACCTCAACATTGAAAAACAACAACAACCTCAACATTGAAAAACACCAACAAATTCAACAACAACCTCAACATTGAAAAACAACAACAAACTAAACATTGAAAAACACCAACAAATTCAACAACAACCTCAACATTGAAAAACAACAACAACCTCAACATTGAAAAACACCAACAAATTCAACAACAACCTCAACATTGAAAAACACCAACAAATTCAACAACAACCTCAACTTTGAAAAACACTAACAAATTCAACAACAACCTCGAAATTGAAAAACACCAACAAATTCAACAACAAACTCAACATTGAAAAACACCAACAAATTCAACAACAACCCCAACATTGAAAAACAACAACAACCTCAACATTGAAAAACACCAACAAATTCAACAACAATCTCAACATTGAAAAGCACCAACAAATTCAACAGGAACCTCAACATTGAAAAACAACAACAACCTCAACATTGAAAAACACCAACAAATTCAACAACAACCTCAACATTGAAAAGCAACAACAACCTCAACATTGAAAAACACCAACAAATTCAACAACAACCTCAACATTGAAAAACAACAACAAATCCAACTTGAAAAACACCAACAAATTCAACAACCACCTCAACATTGAAAAACAACAACAACCTCAACATTGAAAAACACCAACAAATTCAACAACAACCTCAACATTGAACAACACCAACAAATTCAACAACAACCTCAACATTGAAAAACAACAACAACCTAAACATTGAAAAACACCAACAAATTCAACAACAACCTCAACATTGAAAAACAACAACAACCTCAACATTGAAAAACACCAACAAATTCAACAACAACCTCAACATTGAAAAACACCAACAAATTCAACAATAACCTCAGCATTGAAAAACAACAACTACCTCAACATTGAAAAACACCAACAAATTCAACAACAACCTCAACATTGAAAAACAACAACAACCTCAACATTGAAAAACACCAACAAATTCAACAACAACTTCAACATTGAAAAACACCAACAAATTCAACAACAACCTCGAAATTGAAAAACACCAAGAAATACAACAACAACCTCAACATTGAAAAACAACAACAACCTCAACATTGAAAAACACCAACAAATTCAACAACAACCTCAACATTGAAAAACAACAACAACCTCAACATTGCAAAACACCAGCAAATTCAACAACAACCTCAACATTTAAAAACACCAACAAATTCAACAACAAACTCAACATTGAAAAACAACAACAATCTCAACATTGAAAAACACCGACAAATTCGACAACAACCTCAACATTGAAAAACAACAACAACCTCGACATTGAAAAACACCCTCAAATTCAAAATCAACCTCAACATTGAAAAACACCAACAACCTCAAAATTGAAAAAACACCAACAAATTCAACAACAACCTCAACATTTAAAAACAACAACAACCTCAACATTGAGAAACACCAACAAATTCAACAACAACCTCAACATTGAAAAACACCAACAAATTCAACAACAACCTCAACATTTAAAACACCAACAAACTCAACAACAACCTCAACATTGAAAAATAACAACAACCTCAACATTGAAAAACACCAACAAATTCAACAAAAACCTCAACATTGAAAAACACCAACAAATTCAACAACAACCTCAACATTGAAAAACACGAACAATTTCAACAACAACCTCAACATTGAAAAACAACAACAACCTAAACATTGAAAAACACCAACAAATTCAACAACAACCTCGACATTGAAAAACACCCTCAAATTCAAAATCAACCTGAACATTGAAAAACACCAACAACCTCAAAATTGAAAAAACACCAACAAATTCAACAACAACCTCAACATTTAAAAACAACAACAACCTCAACATTGAAAAACACCAACAAATTCAACAACAACCTCAACATTGAAAAACACCAACAAATTCAACAACAACCTCAACATTGAAAAACACCAAGAAATTCAACAACAACCTCAACATTGAAAAACAGCAACAACCTCAACATTGAAAAACACCAACAAATTCAACAACAACCTCAACATTGAAAAACACCAACAAATTCAACAACAACCTCAACATTGAAAAACACCAACAAACTCAACAACAACCTCAACATTGAAAAATAACAACAACCTCAACATTGAAAAACACCAACAAATTCAACAAAAACCTCAACATTGAAAAACACCAACAAATTCAACAACAACCTCAACATTGAAAAACAGCAACAACCTCAACATTGAAAAACACCAACAAAATCAACAACAACTTCAACATTGAAAAACACCTACAAATTCAACAACAACCTCGACATTGAAAAACACCATCAAATTCAACAACAACCTCAATATTGAAAAACAACAACAACCTCAACATTGAAAAACATCAACAAATTCAACAGAAACTTCAACATTGAAAACACCAACAAATTCAACAACAACCTCAACATTTAAAAAGGCCAACAAATTCAACAACAACCTCAACATTGAAAAACAACAACCTCAACATTGAAAAACACCAACAAATTCAACAAAAAATTCAACATTGAAAAACACCAACAAATTCAACAACAACCCCGACATTGAAAAACACCAACAAATTCAACAACAACCTCAACTTTGAAAAACAACAACAACCTCATCATGGAAATACACCAACAAATTCAACAACAACCTCAACATTGAAAAACAACAACATCCTCAAAATTGAAAAACACCAACAAATTCAACAACATCCCCAACATTTAAAAACAACAACAACCTCAGCATTGAAAAACACCAACAAATTCAACAACAACCTCAACATTGAGAAACACCAACAAATTCAACAACAACCTCAACATTGAAAAACACCAAAAAACTCAACAACAACCTCAACATTGAAAAACAACATCAACCTCAACATTGAAAAACACCAACAAATTCAACAACAACCTCAACATTGAAAAACACCAACAAATTCAACAACAACCTCAACATTGAAAAACAACAACAACCTCAACATTGAAAAACACCAACAAATTCAACAATAACCTCAACATTGAAAAACACCAACAAATTCAACAACAACCTCAACATTGAAAAACACCAACAAATTCAACAACAACCTCAACATTGAAAACACCAACAAATTCAGCAACAACCTCTACATTTAAAAACGCCAACAAATTCAACAACAACCTCAACATTGAAAAACAACAACAACCTCAACATTGCAAAACACCAACAAATTCAACAACAACCTCAACATTGAAAAACAACAACAAACTAAACATTGAAAAACACCAACAAATTCAACAACAACCTCAACATTGAAAAACAACAACAACCTCAACATTGAAAAACAGCAACAAATTCAACAACAACCTCAACATAGAAAAACACCAACAAATTCAACAACAACCTCAACTTTGAAAAACACTAACAAATTCAACAACAACCTCGAAATTGAAAAACACCAACAAATTCAACAACAAACTCAACATTGAAAAACACCAACAAATTCAACAACAACCTCAACATTGAAAAACAACAACAACCTCAACATTGAAAAACACCAACAAATTCAACAACAATCTCAACATTGAAAAGCACCAACAAATTCAACAAGAACCTCAACATTGAAAAACAACAACAACCTCAACATTGAAAAACACCAACAAATTCAACAACAACCTCAACATTGAAAAGCAACAACAACCTCAACATTGAAAAACACCAACAAATTCAACAACAACCTCAAAATTGAAAAACAACAACAAACTCAACATTGAAAAACACCAACAAATTCAACAACCACCTCAACATTGAAAAACAACAACAACCTCAACATTGAAAAACACCAACAAATTCAACAACAACCTCAACATTGAACAACACCAACAAATTCAACAACAACCTCAACATTGAAAAACAACAACAACCTAAACATTGAAAAACACCAACAAATTCAACAACAACCTCAACATTGAAAAACAACAACAACCTCAACATTGAAAAACACCAACAAATTCAACAACAACCTCAACATTGAAAAACACCAACAAATTCAACAATAACCTCAGCATTGAAAAACAACAACAACCTCAACATTGAAAAACACCAACAAATTCAACAACAACCTCAACATTGAAAAACAACAACAACCTCAACATTGAAAAACACCAACAAATTCAACAACAACTTCAACATTGAAAAACACCAACAAATTCAACAACAACCTCGAAATTGAAAAACACCAAGAAATACAACAACAACCTCAACATTGAAAAACAACAACAACCTCAACATTGAAAAACACCAACAAATTCAACAACAACCTCAACATTGAAAAACAACAACAACCTCAACATTGCAAAACACCAGCAAATTCAACAACAACCTCAACATTTAAAAACACCAACAAATTCAACAACAAACTCAACATTGAAAAACAACAACAATCTCAACATTGAAAAACACCGACAAATTCGACAACAACCTCAACATTGAAAAACAACAACAACCTCAACATTGAAAAACACCAACAAATTCAACAACAACCTCGACAATGAAAAACACCCTCAAATTCAAAATCAACCTCAACATTGAAAAACACCAACAACCTCAAAATTGAAAAAACACCAACAAATTCAACAACAACCTCAACATTTAAAAACAACAACAACCTCAACATTGAAAAACACCAACAAATTCAACAACAACCTCAACATTGAAAAACACCAACAAATTCAACAACAACCTCAACATTGAAAAACACCAACAAACTCAACAACAACCTCAACATTGAAAAATAACAACAACCTCAACATTGAAAAACACCAACAAATTCAACAAAAACCTCAACATTGAAAAACACCAACAAATTCAACAACAACCTCACATTGAAAAACACGAACAATTTCAACAACAACCTCAACATTGAAAAACAACAACAACCTAAATATTGAAAAACACCAACAAATTCAACAACAACCTCAACATTGAAAAACAACAACAACCTCAACATTGAAAAACACCAACAAATTCAACAACAACCTCAACTTTGAAAAACAACAACAAATTCAACAACAACCTCAGCATTGAAAAACAACAACAACCTCAACATTGAAAAACACCAACAAATTCAACAACAACCTCAACACTGAAAAACAACAACAACCTCAACATTGAAAAACACCAACAAATTCAACAACAACTTCAACATTGAAAAACGCCAACAAATTCAACAACAACCTCGAAATTGAAAAACACCAACAAATACAACAACAACCTCGAAATTGAAAAACAACAACAACCTCAACATTGAAAAACACCAACAAATTCAACAACAACTTCAACATTGAAAAACACCAACAAATTCAGCAACAACCTCGAAATTGAAAAACACCAAGAAATACAACAACAACCTCAGCATTGAAAAACAACAACAACCTCAACATTGAAAAACACCAACAAATTCAACAACAACCTCAACATTGAAAAACAACAACAACCTCAACATTGCAAAACACCAGCAAATTCAACAACAACCTCAACATTTAAAAACACCAACAAATTCAACAACAAACTCAACATTGAAAAACAACAACAATCTCAACATTGAAAAACACCGACAAATTCGACAACAACCTCAACATTGAAAAACAACAACAACCTCAACATTGAAAAACACCAACAAATTCAACAACAACCTCGACATTGAAAAACACCCTCAAATTCAAAATCAACCTCAACATTGAAAAACACCAACAACCTCAAAATTGAAAAAACACCAACAAATTCAACAACAACCTCAACATTTAAAAACAACAACAACCTCAACATTGAAAAACACCAACAAATTCAACAACAACCTCAACATTGAAAAACACCAACAAATTCAACAACAACCTCAACATTGAAAAACACCAACAAACTCAACAACAACCTCAACATTGAAAAATAACAACAACCTCAACATTGAAAAACACCAACAAATTCAACAAAAACCTCAACATTGAAAAACACCAACAAATTCAACAACAACCTCAACATTGAAAAACACGAACAATTTCAACAACAACCTCAACATTGAAAAACAACAACAACCTAAATATTGAAAAACACCAACAAATTCAACAACAACCTCAACATTGAAAAACAACAACAACCTCAACTTTGAAAAACACCAACAAATTCAACAACAACCTCAACTTTGAAAAACAACAACAAATTCAACAACAACCTCAGCATTGAAAAACAACAACAACCTCAACATTGAAAAACACCAACAAATTCAACAACAACCTCAACACTGAAAAACAACAACAACCTCAACATTGAAAAACACCAACAAATTCAACAACAACTTCAACATTGAAAAACGCCAACAAATTCAACAACAACCTCGAAATTGAAAAACACCAACAAATACAACAACAACCTCAACATTGAAAAACAACAACCTCAACATTGAAAAACACCAACAAATTCAACAACAGCCTCAACATTGAAAAACAACAACAACCTCAACATTGCAAAACACCAGCAAATTCAACAACAACCTCAACATTTAAAAACACCAACAAATTCAACAACAACCTCAACATTGAAAAACAACAACAATCTCAACATTGAAAAACAGCAACAAATTCAACAACAACCTCAACATTGAAAAAGAACAACAACCTCAACATTGAAAAACACCAACAAATTCAACAACAACCTCGACATTGAAAAACATCCTCAAATTCAAAATCAACCTCAACATTGAACAAGACCAACAACCTCAAAATTGAAAAAACACCAACAAATTCAACAACAACCTCAACATTTAAAAACAAAAACAACCTCAACATTGAAAAACACCAACAAATTCAACAACAACCTCAACATTGAAAAACACCAACAAATTCAACAACAACCTCAACATTGAAAAACACCAACAAACTAAACAACAACCTCAACATTGAAAAATAACAACAACCTCAACATTGAAAAACACCAACAAATTCAACAACAACATCAACTTTGAAAAACACCAACAAATTCAACAACAAACTCAAGATTGAAAAACACCCACAAATTCAAAAACCTCAACATTGAAAAACAACGACAACCTCATCATTGAAAAACACCAACAAATTCAACAACAACCTCAACATTGAAAAACACCAACAAATTCAACAACAACCTCAACACTGAAAAACACCAACAACCTCAACATTGAAAAACACCAACAAATTCAACAACAACCTCAACATTGAAAAACAACAACAAACTCAACATTGGAAAACACCAACAAATTCAACAACAACCTCAATATTGAAAAACACCAACAAATTCAACAAGAACTTCAACATTGAAAAACACCAACAAATTCAACAACAACCTCAACATTGAAAAACAACAACAACCTCAACATTGAAAAACACCAACCAATTCAACAACTTCCCAAACATTGAAAAACAGCAACAACCTCAACATTGAAAAACACCAACAAATTCAACAACAACCTCAACATTGAAAAACACCAACAAATTCAACAAGAACCTCAGCATTGAAAAAGAACAACAACCTCAACATTGAAAAACATCAACAAATTCAACAACAACCTCAACATTGAAAAACAACAACAACCTCAACATTGAAAAACACCAACAAAATCAATAAAAACTTCAACATTGAAAAACACCAACAAATTCAACAACAACCTCGAAATTGAAAAACACCAACAAATTCAACAACAACTTCAACATTGAAAAACACCAACAAATTCAACAACAACCTCGACATTGAAAAACACCATCAAATTCAACAACAACCTCAAGATTGAAAAACACCAACAACCTCAAAATTGAAAAAACACCAACAAATTCAACAACAACCTCAACATTTAAAAACAACAACAACCTCAGCATTGAAAAACACCAACAAATTCAACAACAACCTCAACACTAAAAAACACCAACAAATTCAACAACAACCTCAACATTGAAAAACACCAACAAACTCAACAACAACCTCAGCATTGAAAAACAACAACAACCTCAACATTGAAAAACACCAACAAATTCAACAACAACCTCAACATCGAAAAACAACAACAACCTCAACATTGAACAACACCAACAAATTGAACAACAACCTCAACATTGAAAAACACCAACAAATTCAACAACAACCTCAACATTGAAAAACAACAACAACCTCCACATTGAAAAACACCAACAAATTCAACAACAACCTCAGCATTGAAAAACAACAACAACCTCAACATTGAAAAACACCAACAAATTCAACAACAACCTCAACATTGAAAAACAACAACAACCTCAACATTGAAAAACACCAACAAATTCAACAACAACCTCAACATTGAAAAACACCAACACATTCAACAACGACCTCAGCATTGAAAAACAACAACAACCTCAACATTGAAAAACACAAACAAATTCAACAACAACCTCAACATTGAAATTCAACAACAACCTCAACATTGAAAAACAACAACAACCTCAACTTTGAAAAACACCAACAAATTCAACAACAACCTCAACATTGAGAAACAACAACAACCTAAACATTGAAAAACACCAACAAATTCAACAACAACCTTAACATTGAAAAACAACAACAACCTCAACATTGAAAAACACCAACACATTCAACAACAACCTCAACATTGAAAAACACCAACAAATTCAACAACAACCTCAGCATTGACAAACAACAACAACCTCAACATTGAAAAACACCAACAAATTCAACAACAACCTCAACATTGAAAAACAACAACAACCTCAACATTGAAAAACACCAACAAAATCAACAACAACTTCAACATTGAAAAACACCAACAAATTCAACAACAACCTCGAAATTGAAAAACACCAACAAATACAACAACAACCTCAACATTGAAAAACAACAACAACCTCAACATTGAAAAACACCAACAAATTCAACAACAACGTCAACATTGAAAAACAACAACAACCTCAACATTGCAAAACACCAGCAAATTCAACAACCTCAACATTTAAAAACACCAACAAATTCAACAACAACCTCAACATTGAAAAACAACAACAATCTCAACATTGAAAAACACCAACAAATTCAACAACAACCTCAACATTGAAAAACAACAACAACCTCAACATTGAAAAACACCAACAAATTCAACAACAACCTCGACATTGAAAAACACCCACAAATTCAAAATCAGCCTCAACAATGAACAACACCAACAACCTCAAAATTGAAAAAACACCAACAAATTCAACAACAACCTCAATATTGAAAAACACCAACAAATTCAACAACAACTTCAACATTGAAAAACACCAACAAATTCAACAACAACCTCAACATTGAAAAACAACAACAACCTCAACATTGAAAAACACCAACCAATTCAACAACTACCCAAACATTGAAAAACAGCAACAACCTGAACATTGAAAAACACCAACAAATTCAACAACAACCTCAACATTGAAAAACACCAACAAATTCAACAACAACCTCAGCATTGAGAAAGAACAACAACCTCAACATTGAAAAACATCAACAAATTCAACAACAACCTCAACATTGAAAAACAACAACAACCTCAACATTGAAAAACAAAAACAAAATCAATAAAAACTTCAACATTGAAAAACACCAACAAATTCAACAACAACCTCGAAATTGAAAA
The DNA here is from genome assembly GCA_026770705.1 of Isurus oxyrinchus. Taxonomy (NCBI): domain Eukaryota; kingdom Metazoa; phylum Chordata; class Chondrichthyes; order Lamniformes; family Lamnidae; genus Isurus; species Isurus oxyrinchus. The sequence continues at coordinate 54,827 of JANJGN010000420.1, forward strand.
ACACCAACAAATTCAACAACAACTTCAACATTGAAAAACACCAACAAATTCAACAACAACCTCGACATTGAAAAAGACCATCAAATTCAACAACAACCTCAAGATTGAAAAACACCAACAACCTCAAAATTGAAAAAACACCAACAAATTCAACAACAACCTCAACATTTAAAAACAACAACAACCTCAACATTGAAAAGCACCAACAAATTCAACAACAACCTCAACACTAAAAAACACCAACAAATTCAACAACAACCTCAACATTGAAAAACACCAACAAACTCAACAACAACCTCAACATTGAAAAACAACAACAACCTCAACATTGAAAAACACCAACAAATTCAACAACAACCTCAACATCGAAAAATAACAACAACCTCAACATTGAAAAACACCAACAAATTCAACAACAACCTCAACATTGAAAAACAACAACAACCTCAACATTGAAAAACACCAACAAATTCAACAACAACCTCAGCATTGAAAAACAACAACAACCTCAACATTGAAAAACACCAACAAATTCAACAACAACATCAACATTGAAAAACAACAACAACCTCAACATTGAAAAACACCAACAAATTCAACAACAACCTCAACATTGAAAAACACCAACAAATTCAACAACGACCTCAGCATTGAAAAACAACAACAACCTCAACATTGAAAAACACCAACAAATTCAACAACAACCTCAACATTGAAATTCAACAACTACCTCAACATTGAAAAACAACAACAAACTCAACATTGAAAAACACCAACAAATTCAACAACAACCTCAACATTGAAAAACAACAACAACCTCAACATTGAAAAACACCAACAAATTCAACAACAACCTCAACATTTAAAAACACCAACAAATTCAACAACAACCTCAACATTGAAAAACAACAACAACCTCAACATTGAAAAACACCAACCAATTCAACAACTACCCAAACATTGAAAAACAGCAACAACCTCAACATTGAAAAACACCAACAAATTCAACAACAACCTCAACATTGAAAAACACCAACAAATTCAACAACAACCTCAGCATTGAGAAAGAACAACAACCTCAACATTGAAAAACATCAACAAATTCAACAACAACCTCAACATTGAAAAACAACAACAACCTCAACATTGAAAAACAAAAACAAAATCAATAAAAACTTCAACATTGAAAAACACCAACAAATTCAACAACAACCTCGAAATTGAAAAACACCAACAAATTCAACAACAACTTCAACATTGAAAAACACCAACAAATTCAACAACAACCTCGACATTGAAAAAGACCATCAAATTCAACAACAACCTCAAGATTGAAAAACACCAACAACCTCAAAATTGAAAAAACACCAACAAATTCAACAACAACCTCAACATTTAAAAACAACAACAACCTCAACATTGAAAAGCACCAACAAATTCAACAACAACCTCAACACTAAAAAACACCAACAAATTCAACAACAACCTCAACATTGAAAAACACCAACAAACTCAACAACAACCTCAACATTGAAAAACAACAACAACCTCAACATTGAAAAACACCAACAAATTCAACAACAACCTCAACATCGAAAAATAACAACAACCTCAACATTGAAAAACACCAACAAATTCAACAACAACCTCAACATTGAAAAACAACAACAACCTCAACATTGAAAAACACCAACAAATTCAACAACAACCTCAGCATTGAAAAACAACAACAACCTCAACATTGAAAAACACCAACAAATTCAACAACAACATCAACATTGAAAAACAACAACAACCTCAACATTGAAAAACACCAACAAATTCAACAACAACCTCAACATTGAAAAACACCAACAAATTCAACAACGACCTCAGCATTGAAAAACAACAACAACCTCAACATTGAAAAACACCAACAAATTCAACAACAACCTCAACATTGAAATTCAACAACTACCTCAACATTGAAAAACAACAACAAACTCAACATTGAAAAACACCAACAAATTCAACAACAACCTCAACATTGAAAAACAACAACAACCTCATCATTGAAAAACACCAACAAATTCAACAACAACCTCAACATTTAAAAACACCAACAAATTCAACAACAACCTCAACATTGAAAAACGACAACAATCTCAACATTGAAAAACACCAACAAATTCAACAACAACCTCAACATTGAAAAACAGCAACAACCTCAACATTGAAAAACACCAACAAATTGAACAACAACCTCAACATTGAAAAACACCAACAAATTCAACAACAACCTCAACATTGAAAAACACCAACAAATTCAACAACAAACTCTTCATTGAAAAACACCAACAAATTCAACAACAACCTCAACATTGAAAAACAACAACAACCTCAACATTGAAAAACACCAACAAATTCAACAACAACCTCATCATTGAAAAGCACCAACAAATTCAACAACAACCTCAAAATTGAAAAACAACAACAACCTCAACATTGAAAAACACCAACAAATTCAACAACAACCTCAGCATTGAAAAACAACAACAACCTCAACATTGAAAAACACCAACAAATTCAACAACAACCTCAACATTTAAAAACAACAACAAACTCAACATTGAAAAACACCAACAAATTCAACAACAACCTCAACATTGAAAAACAACAACAACCTCAACATTGAAGAACACCAACAAATTCAAAAACAACCTCAACATTGAAAAACACCAACAAATTCAACAACAACCTCAACATTGAGAAACAACAACAACCTAAACATTGAAAAACACCAACAAATTCAACAACAACCTCAACATTGAAAAACAACAACAACCTCAACATTGAAAAACACCAACAAATTCAACAACAACCTCAACATTGAAAAACACCAACAAATTCAACAACAACCTCAGCATTGAAAAACAACAACAACCTCAACATTGAAAAACACCAACAAATTCAACAACAACTTCAACATTGAAAAACACCAACAAATTCAACAACAACCTCGAAATTGAAAAACACCAACAAATACAACAACAACCTCAACATTGAAAAACAACAACAACCTTAACATTGAAAAACACCAACAAATTCAACAACAACCTCAACATTGAACAACACCAACAACCTCAAAATTGAAAAAACACCAGCAAATTCAACAACAACGTCAACATTTAAAAACACCAACAAATTCAACAACAACCTCAACATTGAAAAACAACAACAATCTCAACATTGAAAAACACCAACAAATTCAACAACAACCTCAACATTGAAAAACAACAACAACCTCAACATTGAAAAACACCAACAAATTCAACAACAACCTCGACATTGAAAAACACCCTCAAATTCAAAATCAACCTCAACATTGAACAACACCAACAACCTCAACATTGAAAAACAACAACAACCTCAACATTGAAAAACACCAACAAATTCAACAACAACCTCAACATTGAAATACACCAACAAATTCAACAACAACCTCAACATTGAAAAACACTAACAAATTCAACAACAACCTCGAAATTGAAAAACACCAACAAATTCAAGAACAAACTCAACATTGAAAAACACCAACAAATTCAACAACAACCTCAACATTGAAAAACAACAACAACCTCAACATTGAAAAACACCAACAAATTCAACAACAATCTCAACATTGAAAAACACCAACAAATTCAACAACAACCTCAACATTGAAAAACAACAACAACCTCAACATTGAAGAACACCAACAAATTCAACAACAACCTCAACATTGAAAAACAACAACAAACTAAACATTGAAAAACACCAACAAATTCAACAACAACCTCAACATTGAAAAACAACAACAACCTCAACATTGAAAAACACCAACAAATTCAACAACAACCTCAACATTGAAATACACCAACAAATTCAACAACAACCTCAACATTGAAAAACACCAACAAATTCAACAACAACCTCAACATTGAAATTCAACAACAACCTCAACATTGAAAAACAACAACAAACTCAACATTGAAAAACACCAACAAATTCAACAACAACCTCAACATTGAAAAACAACAACAACCTCAACATTGAAAAACACCAACAAATTCAACAACAACCTCAACATTTAAAAACACCAACAAATTCAACAACAACCTCAACATTGAAAAACGACAACAATCTCAACATTGAAAAACACCAACAAATTCAACAACAACCTCAACATTGAAAAACAGCAACAACCTCAACATTGAAAAACACCAACAAATTGAACAACAACCTCAACATTGAAAAACACCAACAAATTCAACAACAACCTCAACATTGAAAAACACCAACAAATTCAACAACAAACTCTTCATTGAAAAACACCAACAAATTCAACAACAACCTCAACATTGAAAAACAACAACAACCTCAACATTGAAAAACACCGAAAAATTCAACAACAACCTCATCATTGAAAAGCACCAACAAATTCAACAACAACCTCAAAATTGAAAAACAACAACAACCTCAACATTGAAAAACACCAACAAATTCAACAACAACCTCAGCATTGAAAAACAACAACAACCTCAACATTGAAAAACACCAACAAATTCAACAACAACCTCAACATTTAAAAACAACAACAAACTCAACATTGAAAAACACCAACAAATTCAACAACAACCTCAACATTGAAAAACAACAACAACCTCAACATTGAAGAACACCAACAAATTCAACAACAACCTCAACATTGAAAAACACCAACAAATTCAACAACAACCTCAACATTGAGAAACAACAACAACCTAAACATTGAAAAACACCAACAAATTCAACAACAACCTCAACATTGAAAAACAACAACAACCTCAACATTGAAAAACACCAACAAATTCAACAACAACCTCAACATTGAAAAACACCAACAAATTCAACAACAACCTCAGCATTGAAAAACAACAACAACCTCAACATTGAAAAACACCAACAAATTCAACAACAACTTCAACATTGAAAAACACCAACAAATTCAACAACAACCTCGAAATTGAAAAACACCAACAAATACAACAACAACCTCAACATTGAAAAACAACAACAACCTTAACATTGAAAAACACCAACAAATTCAACAACAACCTCAACATTGAACAACACCAACAACCTCAAAATTGAAAAAACACCAGCAAATTCAACAACAACGTCAACATTTAAAAACACCAACAAATTCAACAACAACCTCAACATTGAAAAACAACAACAATCTCAACATTGAAAAACACCAACAAATTCAACAACAACCTCAACATTGAAAAACAACAACAACCTCAACATTGAAAAACACCAACAAATTCAACAACAACCTCGACATTGAAAAACACCCTCAAATTCAAAATCAACCTCAACATTGAACAACACCAACAACCTCAACATTGAAAAACAACAACAACCTCAACATTGAAAAACACCAACAAATTCAACAACAACCTCAACATTGAAATACACCAACAAATTCAACAACAACCTCAACATTGAAAAACACTAACAAATTCAACAACAACCTCGAAATTGAAAAACACCAACAAATTCAACAACAAACTCAACATTGAAAAACACCAACAAATTCAACAACAACCTCAACATTGAAAAACAACAACAACCTCAACATTGAAAAACACCAACAAATTCAACAACAATCTCAACATCGAAAAACACCAACAAATTCAACAACAACCTCAACATTGAAAAACAACAACAACCTCAACATTGAAGAACACCAACAAATTCAACAACAACCTCAACATTGAAAAACAACAACAAACTAAACATTGAAAAACACCAACAAATTCAACAACAACCTCAACATTGAAAAACAACAACAACCTCAACATTGAAAAACACCAACAAATTCAACAACAACCTCAACATTGAAATACACCAACAAATTCAACAACAAACTCAACATTGAAAAACACCAACAAATTCAACAACAACCTCAACATTGAAAAACAACAACAACCTCAACATTTAAAAACACCAACAAATTCAACAACAATCTCAACATTGAAAAGCACCAACAAATTCAACAACAACCTCAACATTGAAAAACAACAACTAACTCAACATTGAAAAACACCAAAAAATTCAACAACAACCTGAACATTGAAAAACAACAACAACCTCAACATTGAAAAACACCAACAAATTCAGCAACAACCTCAACATTGAAAAACAACAACAAACTCAACATTGAAAAACACCAACAAATTCAACAACAACCTCAACATTGAAAAACAACAACAACCTCAACATTGAAAAACACCAACAAATTCAACAACAACCTCAACATTGAACAACACCAACAAATTCAACAACAACCTCAGCATTGAAAAACACCAACAAATTCAACAACAACCTCAACATTGAAAAACACCAACAAATTCAACAACAACCTCAGCATTGAAAAACAACAACAACCTCAACATTGAAAAACACCAACAAATTCAACAACAACCTCAACATTGAAAAACAACAACAACCTCAACATTGAAAAACACCAACAAATTCAACAACAACCTCAACATTGAAAAACACCAACAAATTCAACAACAACCTCAACATTGAAAAACAACAACAATCTCAACATTGAAAAACAGCAACAAATTCAACAACAACCTCAACATTGAAAAAGAACAACAACCTCAACATTGAAAAACACCAACAAATTCAACAACAACCTCGACATTGAAAAACACCCTCAAATTCAAAATCAACCTCAACATTGAACAACACCAAGAACCTCAAAATTGAAAAAATACCAACAAATTCAACAACAACCTCAACATTTAAAAACAACAACAACCTCAACATTGAAAAACAACAACAACCTCAACATTGAAAAACACCAACACATTCAACAACAACCTCAACATTGAAAAACACCAACAAATTCAACAACAACCTCAGCATTGACTAACAACAACAACCTCAACATTGAAAAACACCAACAAATTCAACAACAACCTCAACATTGAAAAACAACAACAACCTCAACATTGAAAAACACCAACAAATTCAACAACAACTACAACATTGAAAAACACCAACCAATTCAACAACAACCTCGAAATTGAAAAACACCAACAAATACAACAACAACCTCAACATTGAAAAACAACAACAACCTCAACATTGAAAAACACCAACAAATTCAACAGCAACCTCAACATTGAAAAACAACAACAACCTCAACATTGCAAAACACCAGCAAATTCAACAACAACCTCAACATTTAAAAACACCAACAAATTCAACAACAACCTCAACATTGAAAAACAACAACAATCTCAACATTGAAAAACACCAACAAATTCAACAACAACCTCAACATTGAAAAACAACAACAACCTCAACATTGAAAAACACCAACAAATTCAACAACAACCTCGACATTGAAAAACACCCTCAAATTCAAAATCAACCTCAACATTGAACAACACCAACAACCTCAAAATTGAAAAAACACCAACAAATTCAACAACAACCTCAATATTGAAAAACACCAACAAATTCAACAACAACTTCAACATTGAAAAACACCAACAAATTCAACAACAACCTCAGCATTGAAAAAGAACAACAACCTCAACATTGAAAAACATCAACAAATTCAACAACAACCTCAACATTGAAAAACAACAACAACCTCAACATTGAAAAACACCAACAAAATCAATAAAAACTTCAACATTGAAAAACACCAACAAATTCAACAACAACCTCGAAATTGAAAAACACCAACAAATTCAACAACAACTTCAACATTGAAAAACACCAACAAATTCAACAACAACCTCGACATTGAAAAACACCATCAAATTCAACAACAACCTCAAGATTGAAAAACACCAACAACCTCAAAATTGAAAAAACACTAACAAATTCAACAACAACCTCAACATTTAAAAACAACAACAACCTCAACATTGAAAAACACCAACAAATTCAACAACAACCTCAACACTAAAAAACACCAACAAATTCAACAACAACCTCAACATTGAAAAACACCAACAAACTCAACAACAACCTCAACATTGAAAAACAACAACAACCTCAACATTGAAAAACACCAACAAATTCAACAACAACCTCAACATCGAAAAACAACAACAACCTCAACATTGAAAAACACCAACAAATTCAACAACAACCTCAACATTGAAAAACACCAACAAATTCAACAACAACCTCAACATTGAAAAACAACAACAACCTCAACATTGAAAAACACCAACAAATTCAACAACAACCTCAGCATTGAAAAACAACAACAACCTCAACATTGAAAAACACCAACAAATTCAACAACAACATCAACATTGAAAAACAACAACAACCTCAACATTGAAAAACACCAACAAATTCAACAACAACCGCAACATTGAAAAACACCAACAAATTCAACAACAACCTCGACATTGAAAAACACCATCAAGTTCAACAACAACCTCAACATTGAAAAACACCAACAAACTCAACAACAACCTCAACATTGAAAAATAACAAAAACCTCAACATTGGAAAACACGAACAAATTCAACAACAACCTCAATATTGAAAAACACCAACAAATTCAACAACAACTTCAACATTGAAAAACACCAACAAATTCAACAACAACCTCAACATTGAAAAACAACAACAACCTCAACATTGAAAAACACCAACCAATTCAACAACTACCCAAACATTGAATAACAGCAACAACATCAACATTGAAAAACACCAACAAATTCAACAACAACCTCAACATTGAAAAACACCAACAAATTCAACAACAACCTCAGCATTGAAAAAGAACAACAACCTCAACATTGAAGAACATCAACAAATTCAACAACAACCTCAACATTGAAAAACACCAACAAAATGAATAAAAAGTTAAACATTGAAAAACACCAACAAATTCAACAACAACCTCGAAATTGAAAAACACCAACAAATTCAACAACAACTTCAACATTGAAAAACACCAACAAATTCAACAACAACCTCGACATTGAAAAACACCATCAAATTCAACAACAACCTCAACATTTAAAAACAACAACAACCTCAACATTGAAAAACACCAACAAATTCAACAACAACCTCAACACTAAAAAACACCAACAAATTCAACAACAACCTCAACATTGAAAAACACCAACAAACTCAACAACAACCTCAACATTGAAAAACACCAACAAATTCAACAACAACCTCAACATTGAAAAACACCAACAAATTCAACAACAACCTCAACATTGAAAAACAACAACAACCTCAACATTGAAAAACACCAACAAATTCAACAACAACCTCAACATTGAAAAACAACACCAACCTCAACATTGAAAAACACCAACAAATTCAACAACAACCTCAACATCGAAAAACAACAACAACCTCAACATTGAAAAACACCAACAAATTCAACAACAACCTCAACATTGAAAAACACCAACAAATTCAACAACAACCTCAACATTGAAAAACACCAACAAATTCAACAACAACCTCAGCATTGAAAAACAACAACAACCTCAACATTGAAAAACACCAACAAATTCAACAACAACCTCAACATTGAAAAACAACAACAACCTCAACATTGAAAAACACCAACAAATTCAACAACAACCTCAACATTGAAAAACACCAACAATTTCAACAACGACCTCAGCATTGAAAAACAACAACAACCTCAACATTGAAACACACCAACAAATTCAACAACAACCTCAACATTGAAATTCAACAACAAACCTCAACATTGAAAAACAACAACAAACTCAACATTGAAAAACACCAACAAGTTCAACAACAACCTCAACATTGAAAAACAACAACAACCTCAACATTGAAAAACACCAACAAATTCAACAACAACCTCAACATTTAAAAACACCAACAAATTCAACAACAACCTCAACATTGAAAAACAACAACAATCTCAACGTTGAAAAACACCAACAAATTCAACAACAACCTCAACATTGAAAAACAGCAACAACCTCAACATTGAAAAACACCAACAAATTCAACAACAACCTCAACATTGAAAAACACCAACAAATTCAAAAACAACCTCAACATTGAAAAACACCAACAAATTCAACAACAAACTCTTCATTGAAAAACACCAACAAATTCAACAACATCCTCAACATTGAAAAACAACACCAATCTCAACATTGAAAAACTCCAAACAATTCAACAACAACCTCATCATTGAAAAACACGAACAAATTCAACAACAACCTCAACATTGAAAAACAACAACAACCTCAACATTGAAAAACACCAACAAATTCAACAACAACCTCAGCATTGAAAAACAACAACAACCTCGACATTGAAAAACACCAACAAATTCAACAACAACCTCAACATTGAAAAACAACAACAAACTCAACATTGAAAAACACCAACAAATTCAACAACAACCTCAACATTGAAAAAAAACAACAACCTCAACATTGAAGAACACCAACAAATTCAACAACAACCTCAACATTGAAAAACACCAACAAATTCAACAACAACCTCAACATTGAGAAACAACAACAACCTAAACATTGAAAAACACCAACAAATTCAACAACAACCTCAACATTGAAAAACAACAACAACCTCAACATTGAAAAACACCAACAAATTCAACAACAAACTCAACATTGAAAAACACCAACAAATTCAACAACAACCTCAACATTGAAAAACAACAACAACCTCAACATTGAAAAACACCAACAAATTCAACAACAACCTCGACATTGAAAAACACCCTCAAATTCAAAATCAACCTCAACATTGAACAACACCAACAACCTCAAAATTGAAAAAACACCGACAAATTCAACAACAACCTCAACATTTAAAAACAACAACAACCTCAAAATTGAAAAACCCCAACAAATTCAACAACAACCTCAACATTGAAAAACACCAACAAATTCAACAACAACCTCAACATTGAAAAACACCAACAAACTAAACAACAACCTCAACATTGAAAAATAACAACAACCTCAACATTGAAAAACACCAACAAATTCAACAACAACCTCAACTTTGAAAAACACCAACAAATTGAACAACAAACTCAAGATTGAAAAACAACAACAACCTCAACATTGAAAAACACCAACAAATTCAACAACAACCTCAAAACTGAAAAACAACAACAACCTCAACATTGAAAAACACCAACAAATTCAACAACAACTTCAACATTGAAAAACGCCAACAAATTCAACAACAACCTCAACATTGAAAAACACCAACAAATACAACAACAACCTCAACATTGAAAAACAACAACCTCAACATTGAAAAACACCAACAAATTCAACAACAACCTCAACATTGAAAAACAACAACAACCTCAACATTGCAAAACACCTGCAAATTCAACAACAACCTCAACATTTAAAAACACCAACAAATTCAACAACAACCTCAACATTGAAAAACAACAACAATCTCAACATTGAAAAACAGCAACAAATTCAACAACAACCTCAACATTGAAAAAGAACAACAACCTCAACATTGAAAAACACCAACAAATTCAACAACAACCTCGACATTGAAAAACACCCTCAAATTCAAAATTAACCTCAACATTGAACAAAACCAACAACCTCAAAATTGAAAAAACACCAACAAATTCAACAACAACCTCAACATTTAAAAACAACAACAACCTCAACATTGAAAAACACCAACATATTCAACAACAACCTCAACATTGAAAAACACCAACAAATTCAACAACAACCTCAACATTGAAAAACACCAACAAACTAAACAACAACCTCAACATTGAAAAATAACAACAACCTCAACATTGAAAAACACCAACAAATTCAACAACAACCTCAACTTTGAAAAACACCAACAAATTCAACAGCAAACTCAAGATTGAAAAACACCCACAAATTCAACAGCCTCAACATTGAAAAAAAACGACAACCTCATCATTGAAAAACACCAACAAATTCAACAACAACCTCAACATTGAAAAACACCAACAAATTCAACAACAACCGCAACATTGAAAAACACCAACAACCTCAACATTGAAAAACACCAACAAATTCAACAACAACCTCAGCATTGAAAAACAACAACAACCTCAACATTGAAACACACCAACAAATTCAACAACAACCTCAACATTGAAATTCAACAACAACCTCAACATTGAAAAACAACAACAAACTCAACATTGAAAAACACCAACAAATTCAAAAACAACCTCAACATTGAAAAACAACAACAACCTCAACATTGAAAAACACCAACAAATTCAACAACAACCTCAACATTTAAAAACACCAACAAATTCAACAACAACCTCAACATTGAAAAACAACAACAATCTCAACGTTGAAAAACACCAACAAATTCAACAACAACCTCAACATTGAAAAACAGCAACAACCTCAACATTGAAAAACACCAACAAATTCAACAACAACCTCAACATTGAAAAACACCAACAAATTCAAAAACAACCTCAACATTGAAAAACACCAACAAATTCAACAACAAACTCTTCATTGAAAAACACCAACAAATTCAACAACATCCTCAACATTGAAAAACAACAACAATCTCAACATTGAAAAACTCCAAACAATTCAACAACAACCTCATCATTGAAAAACACGAACAAATTCAACAACAACCTCAACATTGAAAAACAACAACAACCTCAACATTGAAAAACACCAACAAATTCAACAACAACCTCAGCATTGAAAAACAACAACAACCTCAACATTGAAAAACACCAACAAATTCAACAACAACCTCAACATTGAAAAACAACAACAAACTCAACATTGAAAAACACCAACAAATTCAACAACAACCTCAACATTGAAAAAAAACAACAACCTCAACATTGAAGAACACCAACAAATTCAACAACAACCTCAACATTGAAAAACACCAACAAATTCAACAACAACCTCAACATTGAGAAACAACAACAACCTAAACATTGAAAAACACCAACAAATTCAACAACAACCTCAACATTGAAAAACAACAACAACCTCAACATTGAAAAACACCAACAAATTCAACAACAAACTCAACATTGAAAAACACCAACAAATTCAACAACAACCTCAACATTGAAAAACAACAACAACCTCAACATTGAAAAACACCAACAAATTCAACAACAACCTCGACATTGAAAAACACCCTCAAATTCAAAATCAACCTCAACATTGAACAACACCAACAACCTCAAAATTGAAAAAACACCGACAAATTCAACAACAACCTCAACATTTAAAAACAACAACAACCTCAAAATTGAAAAACCCCAACAAATTCAACAACAACCTCAACATTGAAAAACACCAACAAATTCAACAACAACCTCAACATTGAAAAACACCAACAAACTAAACAACAACCTCAACATTGAAAAATAACAACAACCTCAACATTGAAAAACACCAACAAATTCAACAACAACCTCAACTTTGAAAAACACCAACAAATTGAACAACAAACTCAAGATTGAAAAACAACAACAACCTCAACATTGAAAAACACCAACAAATTCAACAACAACCTCAAAACTGAAAAACAACAACAACCTCAACATTGAAAAACACCAACAAATTCAACAACAACTTCAACATTGAAAAACGCCAACAAATTCAACAACAACCTCAACATTGAAAAACACCAACAAATACAACAACAACCTCAACATTGAAAAACAACAACCTCAACATTGAAAAACACCAACAAATTCAACAACAACCTCAACATTGAAAAACAACAACAACCTCAACATTGCAAAACACCTGCAAATTCAACAACAACCTCAACATTTAAAAACACCAACAAATTCAACAACAACCTCAACATTGAAAAACAACAACAATCTCAACATTGAAAAACAGCAACAAATTCAACAACAACCTCAACATTGAAAAAGAACAACAACCTCAACATTGAAAAACACCAACAAATTCAACAACAACCTCGACATTGAAAAACACCCTCAAATTCAAAATCAACCTCAACATTGAACAACACCAACAACCTCAAAATTGAAAAAACACCAACAAATTCAAAAACAACCTCAACATTTAAAAACAACAACAACCTCAACATTGAAAAACACCAACAAATTCAACAACAACCTCAACATTGAAAAACACCAACAAATTCAACAACAACCTCAACATTGAAAAACACCAACAAACTAAACAACAACCTCAACATTGAAAAATAACAACAACCTCAACATTGAAAAACACCAACAAATTCAACAACAACCTCAACTTTGAAAAACACCAACAAATTCAACAGCAAACTCAAGATTGAAAAACACCCACAAATTCAACAGCCTCAACATTGAAAAACAACGACAACCTCATCATTGAAAAACACCAACAAATTCAACAACAACCTCAACATTGAAAAACACCAACAAATTCAACAACAACCTCAACATTGAAAAACACCAACAACCTCAACATTGAAAAACACCAACAAATTCAACAACAACCTCAACATTGAAAAACAACAAAAAACTCAACATTGGAAAACAGCAACAAATTCAACAACAACCTCAATATTGAAAAACACCAACAAATTCAACAACAACTTCAACATTGAAAAACACCAACAAATTCAACAACAACCTCAACATTGAAAAACAACAACAACCTCAACATTGAAAAACACCAACCAATTCAACAACTACCCAAACATTGAAAAACAGCAACAACCTCAACATTGAAAAACACCAACAAATTCAACAACAACCTCAACATTTAAAAACAACAACAACCTCAACATTGAAAAACACCAACAAATTCAACAACAACCTCAACACTAAAAAACACCAACAAATTCAACAACAACCTCAACATTGAAAAACACCAACAAACTCAACAACAACCTCAACATTGAAAAACAACAACAACCTCAACATTGAAAAACACCAACAAATTCAACAACAACCACAACATTGAAAAACACCAACAAATTCAACAACAACCTCAACATTGAAAAACACCCTCAAATTCAAAATCAACCTCAACATTGAAAAACACCAACAAATTCAACAACAACCTCAACATTGAAAAACACCAACAAATTCAACAACAACCTCAACATTGAAAAACACCAACAAACTAAACAACAACCTCAACATTGAAAAATAACAACAACCTCAACATTGAAAAACACCAACAAATTCAACAACAACCTCAACTTTGAAAAACACCAACAAATTCAACAGCAAACTCAAGATTGAAAAACACCCACAAATTCAACAGCCTCAACATTGAAAAACAACGACAACCTCATCATTGAAAAACACCAACAAATTCAACAACAACCTCAACATTGAAAAACACCAACAAATTCAACAACAACCTCAACATTGAAAAACACCAACAACCTCAACATTGAAAAACACCAACAATTTCAACAACAACCTCAACATTGAAAAACAACAAAAAACTCAACATTGGAAAACAGCAACAAATTCAACAACAACCTCAATATTGAAAAACACCAACAAATTCAACAACAACTTCAACATTGAAAAACACCAACAAATTCAACAACAACCTCGACATTGAAAAACACCATCAAATTCAACAACAACCTCAAGATTGAAAAACACCAACAACCTCAAAATTGAAAAAACACCAACAAATTCAACAACAACCTCAACATTTAAAAACAACAACAACCTCAACATTGAAAAACACCAACAAATTCAACAACAACCTCAACACTAAAAAACACCAACAAATTCAACAACAACCTCAACATTGAAAAACACCAACAAACTCAACAACAACCTCAACATTGAAAAACAACAACAACCTCAACATTGAAAAACACCAACAAATTCAACAACAACCACAACATTGAAAAACACCAACAAATTCAACAACAACCTCAACATTGAAAAACAACACCAACCTCAACATTGAAAAACACCAACAAATTCAACAACAACCTCAACATCGAAAAAAACAACAACCTCAACATTGAAAAACACCAACAAATTCAACAACAACCTCAACATTGAAAAACACCAACAAATTCAACAACAACCTCAACATTGAAAAACAACAACAACCTCAACATTGAAAAACACCAACAAATTCAACAACAACCTCAGCATTGAAAAACAACAACAACCTCAACATTGAAAAACACCAACAAATTCAACAACAACCTCAACATTGAAAAACAACAACAACCTCAAAATTGAAAAACACCAACAAATTCAACAACAACCTCAACATTGAAAAACACCAACAAATTCAACAACGACCTCAGCATTGAAAAACAACAACAACCTCAACATTGAAAAACACCAACAAATTCAACAAAAACCTCAACATTGAAATTCAACAACAACCTCAACATTGAAAAACAACAACAAACTCAACATTGAAAAACACCAACAAATTCAACAACAACCTCAACATTGAAAAACAACAAGAACCTCAACATTGAAAAACACCAACAAATTCAACAACAACCTCAACATTTAAAAACACCAACAAATTCAACAACAACCTCAACATTGAAAAACAACAACAATCTCAACATTGAAAAACACCAACAAATTCAAAAAGAACCTCAACATTGAAAAACAGCAACAACCTCAACATTGAAAAACACCAACAAATTCAACAACAACCCCAACATTGAAAAACACCAACAAATTCAACAACAACCTCAACATTGAAAAACACCAACAAATTCAACAACAAACTCTTCATTGAAAAACAACAACAAATTCAACAACAACCTCAACATTGAAAAACAACAACAACCTCAACATTGAAAAACACCATCAAATGCAACAACAACCTCAGCATCGAAAAACAACAACAACCTCAACATTGAAAAACACCAACAAATTCAACAACAACCTCAACATTGAAAAACAACAACAAACTCAACATTGAAAAACACCAACAAATTCAACAACAACCTCAACATTGAAAAACAACAACAACCTCAACATTGAAGAACACCAACAAATTCAACAACAACCTCAACATTGAAAAACACCAACAAATTCAACAACAACCTCAACATTGAGAAACAACAACAACCTAAACATTGAAAAACACCAACAAATTCAACAACAACCTCAACATTGAAAAACAACAACAACCTCAACATTGAAAAACACCAACAAATTCAACAACAACCTCAACATTGAAAAACACCAACAAATTCAACAACAACCTCAGCATTGAAAAACAACAACAACCTCAACATTGAAAAACACCAACAAATTCAACAAAAACCTCAACATTGAAAAACAACAACAACCTCAACATTGAAAAACACCAACAAATTCAACAACAACTTCAACATTGAAAAACACCAACAAATTCAACAACAACCTCGAAATTGAA
Organism: Isurus oxyrinchus; assembly: GCA_026770705.1. Lineage (NCBI taxonomy): Eukaryota > Metazoa > Chordata > Chondrichthyes > Lamniformes > Lamnidae > Isurus > Isurus oxyrinchus. Next base: position 72,289 of record JANJGN010000420.1, read on the forward strand.
AAACACCAACAAATACAACAACAACCTCAACATTGAAAAACAACAACAACCTCAACATTGAGAAACACCAACAAATTCAACAACAACCTCAACATTGAAAAACAACAGCAACCTCAACATTGCAAAACACCAGCAAATTCTACAACAACCTCAACATTTAAAAACACCAACAAATTCAACAACAACCTCAACATTGAAAAACAACAACAATCTCAACATTGAAAAACACCAACAAATTCAACAACAACCTCAACATTGAAAAACAACAACAACCTCAACATTGAAAAACACCAACAAATTCAACAACAACCTCGACATTGAAAAACACCCTCAAATTCAAAATCAACCTCAACGTTGAACAACACCAAGAACCTCAAAATTGAAAAAACACCAACAAATTCAACAACAACCTCAACATTGAAAAACACCAACAAATTCAACAACAACCTCAACATTGAAAAACACCAACAACCTCAACATTGAAAAACACCAACACATTCAACAACAACCTCAACATTGAAAAACAACAACAACCTCAACATTGAAAAACACCAACAAATTCAACAGCAACCTCAACATTGAAAAACAACAACAAACTAAACATTGAAAAACACCAACAAATTCAACAACAACCTCAACATTGAAAAACAACAACAACCTCAACATTGAAAAACACCAACAAATTCAACAACAACCTCAACATTGAAATACACCAACAAATTCAACAACAACCTCAACATTGAAAAACACTAACAAATTCAACAACAACCTCGAAATTGAAAAACACCAACAAATTCAACAACAAACTCAACATTGAAAAACAACAACAAATTCAACAACAACCTCAACATTGAAAAACAACAACAACCTCAACATTGAAAAACACCAACAAATTCAACAACAGCCTCAACATTGAAAAACACCAGCAAATTCAACAACAACCTCAACATTGAAAAACAACAAGAACCTCAACATTGAAAAACACCAACAAATTCAACAACAACCTCAACATTTAAAAACACCAACAAATTCAACAACAACCTCAACATTGAAAAACAACAACAATCTCAACATTGAAAAACACCAACAAATTCAAAAAGAACCTCAACATTGAAAAACAGCAACAACCTCAACATTGAAAAACACCAACAAATTCAACAACAACCCCAACATTGAAAAACACCAACAAATTCAACAACAACCTCAACATTGAAAAACACCAACAAATTCAACAACAAACTCTTCATTGAAAAACAACAACAAATTCAACAACAACCTCAACATTGAAAAACAACAACAACCTCAACATTGAAAAACACCATCAAATGCAACAACAACCTCAGCATCGAAAAACAACAACAACCTCAACATTGAAAAACACCAACAAATTCAACAACAACCTCAACATTGAAAAACAACAACAAACTCAACATTGAAAAACACCAACAAATTCAACAACAACCTCAACATTGAAAAACAACAACAACCTCAACATTGAAGAACACCAACAAATTCAACAACAACCTCAACATTGAAAAACACCAACAAATTCAACAACAACCTCAACATTGAGAAACAACAACAACCTAAACATTGAAAAACACCAACAAATTCAACAACAACCTCAACATTGAAAAACAACAACAACCTCAACATTGAAAAACACCAACAAATTCAACAACAACCTCAACATTGAAAAACACCAACAAATTCAACAACAACCTCAGCATTGAAAAACAACAACAACCTCAACATTGAAAAACACCAACAAATTCAACAAAAACCTCAACATTGAAAAACAACAACAACCTCAACATTGAAAAACACCAACAAATTCAACAACAACTTCAACATTGAAAAACACCAACAAATTCAACAACAACCTCGAAATTGAAAAACACCAACAAATACAACAACAACCTCAACATTGAAAAACAACAACAACCTCAACATTGAGAAACACCAACAAATTCAACAACAACCTCAACATTGAAAAACAACAGCAACCTCAACATTGCAAAACACCAGCAAATTCTACAACAACCTCAACATTTAAAAACACCAACAAATTCAACAACAACCTCAACATTGAAAAACAACAACAATCTCAACATTGAAAAACACCAACAAATTCAACAACAACCTCAACATTGAAAAACAACAACAACCTCAACATTGAAAAACACCAACAAATTCAACAACAACCTCGACATTGAAAAACACCCTCAAATTCAAAATCAACCTCAACGTTGAACAACACCAAGAACCTCAAAATTGAAAAAACACCAACAAATTCAACAACAACCTCAACATTGAAAAACACCAACAAATTCAACAACAACCTCAACATTGAAAAACACCAACAACCTCAACATTGAAAAACACCAACACATTCAACAACAACCTCAACATTGAAAAACAACAACAACCTCAACATTGAAAAACACCAACAAATTCAACAGCAACCTCAACATTGAAAAACAACAACAAACTAAACATTGAAAAACACCAACAAATTCAACAACAACCTCAACATTGAAAAACAACAACAACCTCAACATTGAAAAACACCAACAAATTCAACAACAACCTCAACATTGAAATACACCAACAAATTCAACAACAACCTCAACATTGAAAAACACTAACAAATTCAACAACAACCTCGAAATTGAAAAACACCAACAAATTCAACAACAAACTCAACATTGAAAAACAACAACAAATTCAACAACAACCTCAACATTGAAAAACAACAACAACCTCAACATTGAAAAACACCAACAAATTCAACAACAGCCTCAACATTGAAAAACACCAGCAAATTCAACAACAACCTCAACATTTAAAAACACCAACAAATTAAACAACATCCTCAACATTGAAAAACAACAACAATCTCAACTTTGATAAACACCAACAAATTCAACAACAACCTCAACATTGAAAAACAACAACAATCTCAACATTGAAAAACAGCAACAAATTCAACAACAACCTCAACATTGAAAAAGAACAACAACCTCAACATTGAAAAACACCAACAAATTCAACAACAACCTCGACATTGAAAAACACCCTCAAATTCAAAATCAACCTCAACATTGAACAACACCAACAACCTCAAAATTGAAAAAACACCAACATATTCAACAACAACCTCAACATTTAAAAACAACAACAACCTCAACATTGAAAAACACCAACAAATTCAACAACAACCTCAACATTGAAAAACACCAACAAATTCAACAACAACCTCAACATTGAAAAACACCAACAAACTAAACAACATCCTCAACATTGAAAAATAACAACAACCTCAACATTGAAAAACACCAACAAATTCAACAACAACATCAACTTTGAAAAACACCAACAAATTCAACAACAAACTCAAGATTGAAAAACACCCACAAATTCAACAACCTCAACATTGAAAAACAACGACAACCTCATCATTGAAAAACACCAACAAATTCAACAACAACCTCAACATTGAAAAACACCAACAAATTCAACAACAACCGCAACATTGAAAAACACCAACAACCTCAACATTGAAAGACACCAACAAATTCAACAACAAACTCAACATTGAAAAACAACAACAAACTCAACATTGGAAAACACCAACAAGTTCAACAACAACCTCAATATTGAAAAACACCAACAAATTCAACAACAACTTCAACATTGAAAAACACCAACAAATTCAACAACAACCTCCACATTGAAAAACAACAACAACCTCAACATTGAAAAACACCAACCAATTCAACAACTACCCGAACATTGAAAAACAGCAACAACCTCAACATTGAAAACCACCAACAAATTCAACAACAACCTCAACATTGAAAAACACCAACAAATTCAACAACAACCTCAGCATTGAAAAAGAACAACAACCTCTACATTGAAGAACATCAACAAATTCAACAACAACCTCAACATTGAAAAACACCAACAAAATCAATAAAAACTTAAACATTGAAAAACACCAACAAATTCAACAACAACCTCGAAATTGAAAAACACCAACAATTTCAACAACAACTTCAACATTGAAAAACACCAACAAATTCAACAACAACCTCGACATTGAAAAACACCATCAAATTCAACAACAACCTCAACATTTAAAAACAACAACAACCTCAACATTGAAAAACACCAACAAATTCAACAACAACCTCAACACTAAAAAAACACCAACAAATTCAACAACAACCTCAACATTGAAAAACACCAACAAACTCAACAACAACCTCAACATTGAAAAACAACAACAACCTCAACATTGAAAAACACCAACAAATTCAACAACAACCTCAACATTGAAAAACACCAACAAATTCAACAACAACCACAACATTGAAAAACAAGAACAACCTCAACATTGAAAAACACCAACAAATTCAACAACAACCTCAACATTGAAAAACAACACCAACCTCAACATTGAAAAACACCAACAAATTCAACAACAACCTCAACATCGAAAAACAACAACAACCTCAACATTGTAAAACACCAACAAATTCAACAGCAACCTCAACATTGAAAAACACCAACAAATTCAACAACAACCTCAACATTGAAAAACAACAACAACCTCAACATTGAAAAACACCAACAAATTCAACAACAACCTCAGCATTGAAAAACAACAACAACCTCAACATTGAAAAACACCAACAAATTCAACAACAACCTCAACATTGAAAAACAACAACAACCTCAACATTGAAAAACACCAACAAATTCAACAACAACCTCAACATTGAAAAACACCAACAATTTCAACAACGAAATCAGCATTGAAAAACAACAACAAACTCAACATTGAAAAACACCAACAAATTCAACAACAACCTCAACATTGAAATTCAACAACAACCTCAACATTGAAAAACAACAACAAACTCAACATTGAAAAACACCAACAAATTCAACAACAACCTCAACATTGAAAAACAACAACAACCTCAACATTGAAAAACACCAACAAATTCAACAACAACCTCAACATTTAAAAACACCAACAAATTCAACAACAACCTCAACATTGAAAAACAACAACAATCTCAACGTTGAAAAACACCAACAAATTCAACAAGAACCTCAACATTGAAAAACAGCAACAACCTCAACATTGAAAAACACCAACAAATTCAACAACAACCTCAACATTGTAAAACACCAACAAATTCAACAACAACCTCAACATTGAAAAACACCAACAAATTCAACAACAAACTCTTCATTGAAAAACACCAACAAATCAACAACAACCTCAACATTGAAAAACAACAACAACCTCAACATTGAAAAACACCAACAAATTCAACAACAACCTCATCATTGAAAAGCACGAACAAATTCAACAACAACCTCAACATTGAAAAACACCAACAAATTCAACAACAACCTCAGCATTGAAAAACAACAACAACCTCAACATTGAAAAACACCAACAAATTCAACAACAACCTCAACATTGAAAAACAACAACAAACTCAACATTGAAAAACACCAACAAATTCAACAACAACCTCAACATTGAAAAACAACAACAACCTCAACATTGAAGAACACCAACAAATTCAACAACAACCTCAACATTGAAAAACACCAACAAATTCAACAACAACCTCAACATTGAGAAACAACAACAACCTAAACATTGAAAAACACCAACAAATTCAACAACAACCTCAACATTGAAAAACAACAACAACCTCAACATTGAAAAACACCAACAAATTCAACAACAACCTCAACATTGAAAAACACCAACAAATTCAACAACAACCTCAGCATTGAAAAACAACAACAACCTCAACATTGAAAAACACCAACAAATTCAACAACAACCTCGACATTGAAAAACACCCTCAAATTCAAAATCAACCTCAACATTGAACAACACCAACAACCTCAAAATTGAAAAAACACCGACAAATTCAACAACAACCTCAACATTTAAAAAGAACAACAACCTCAACATTGAAAAACCCCAACAAATTCAACAACAACCTCAACATTTAAAAACATCAACAAATTCAACAACAACCTCAACATTGAAAAACACCAACAAACTAAACAACAACCTCAACATTGAAAAATAACAACAACCTCAACATTGAAAAACACCAACAAATTCAACAACAACCTCAACTTTGAAAAACACCAACAAATTGAACAACAAACTCAAGATTGAAAAACAACAACAACCTCAACATTGAAAAACACCAACAAATTCAACAACAACCTCAAAACTGAAAAACAACAACAACCTCAACATTGAAAAACACCAACAAATTCAACAACAACTTCAACATTGAAAAACGCCAACAAATTCAACAACAACCTCAACATTGAAAAACACCAACAAATACAACAACAACCTCAACATTGAAAAACAACAACCTCAACATTGAAAAACACCAACAAATTCAACAACAACCTCAACATTGAAAAACAACAACAACCTCAACATTGCAAAACACCTGCAAATTCAACAACAACCTCAACATTTAAAAACACCAACAAATTCAACAACAACCTCAACATTGAAAAACAACAACAATCTCAACATTGAAAAACAGCAACAAATTCAACAACAACCTCAACATTGAAAAAGAACAACAACCTCAACTTTGAAAAACACCAACAAATTCAACAACAACCTCGACATTGAAAAACACCCTCAAATTCAAATTCAACCTCAACATTGAACAACACCAACAACCTCAAAATTGAAAAAACACCAACAAATTCAACAACAACCTCAACATTTAAAAACAACAACAACCTCAACATTGAAAAACACCAACAAATTCAACAACAACCTCAACATTGAAAAACACCAACAACCTCAACATTGAAAAACACCAACAAATTCAACAACAACCTCAACATTGAAAAACAACAACAAACTCAACATTGGAAAACACCAACAAATTCAACAACAACCTCAATATTGAAAAACACCAACAAATTCAACAACAACTTCAACATTGAAAAACACCAACAATTTCAACAACAACCTCAACATTGAAAAACAACAACAACCTCAACATTGAAAAACACCAACCAATTCAACAACTACCCAAACATTGAAAAACAGCAACAACCTCAACATTGAAAAACACCAACAAATTCAACAACAACCTCAACATTGAAAAACACCAACAAATTCAACAACAACCTCAGCATTGAAAAAGAACAACAACCTCAACATTGAAAAACTTCAACAAATTCAACAACAACCTCAACATTGAAAAACAACAACAACCTCAACATTGAAAAACACCAACAAAATCAATAAAAACTTCAACATTGAAAAACACCAACAAATTCAACAACAACCTCGAAATTGCAAAACACCAACAAATTCAACAACAACTTCAACATTGAAAAACACCAACAAATTCAACAACAACCTCGACATTGAAAAACACCATCAAATTCAACAACAACCTCAACATTTAAAAACAACAACAACCTCAACATTGAAAAACACCAACAAATTCAACAACAACCTCAACACTAAAAAACACCAACAAATTCAACAACAACCTCAACATTGAAAAACACCAACAAACTCAACAACAACCTCAACATTGAAAAACAACAACAACCTCAACATTGAAAAACACCAACAAATTCAACAACAACCTCAACATTGAAAAACACCAACAAATTCAACAACAACCTCAACATTGAAAAACAACAACAACCTCAACATTGAAAAACACCAACAAATTCAACAACAACCTCAGCATTGAAAAACAACAACAACCTCAACATTGAAAAACACCAACAAATTCAACAACAACCTCAACATTGAAAAACAACAACAACCTCAACATTGAAAAACACCAACAAATTCAACAACAACCTCAACATTGAAAAACACCAACAAATTCAGCAACGACCTCAGCATTGAAAAACAACAACAACCTCAACATTGAAAAACACCAACAAATTCAACAACAACCTTAACATTGAAATTCAACAACAACCTCAACATTGAAAAACAACAACAAACTCAACATTGAAAAACACCAACAAATTCAACAACAACCTCAACTTTGAAAAACAACAACAACGTCAACTTTGAAAAACACCAACAAATTCAACAACAACCTCAACATTTAAAAACACCAACAAATTCAACAACAACCTCAACATTGAAAAACAACAACAATCTCAACATTGAAAAACACCAACAAATTCAACAAGAACCTCAACATTGAAAAACAGCAACAACCTCAACATTGAAAAACACCAACAAATTCAACAACAACCTCAAAATTGAAAAACACCAACAAATTCAACAACAACCTCAACATTGAAAAACACCAACAAATTCAACAACAAACTCTTCATTGAAAAACACCAACAAATTCAACAACAACCTCAACATTGAAAAACAACAACAACCTCAACATTGAAAAACACCAACAAATTCAACAACAACCTCAGCATCGAAAAACAACAACAACCTCAACATTGAAAAACACCAACAAATTCAACAACAACCTCAACATTGAAAAACAACAACAAACTCAACATTGAAAAACACCAACAAATTCAACAACAACCTCAACATTGAAAAACAACAACAACCTCAACATTGAAGAACAGCAACAAATTCAACAACAACCTCAACATTGAAAAACACCAACAAATTAAACAACAACCTCAACATTGAGAAACAACAACAACCTAAACATTGAAAAACACCAACAAATTCAACAACAACCTCAACATTGAAAAACAACAACAACCTCAACATTGAAAAACACCAACAAATTCAACAACAACCTCAACATTGAAAAACACCAACAAATTCAACAACAACCTCAACATTGAGAAACAACAACAACCTAAACATTGAAAAACACCAACAAATTCAACAACAACCTCAACATTGAAAAACAACAACAACCTCAACATTGAAAAACACCAACAAATTCAACAACAACCTCAACATTGAAAAACACCAACAAATTCAACAACAACCTCAACTTTGAAAAAGACCAACAAATTGAGCAACAAACTCAAGATTGAAAAACGACAACAACCTCAACATTGAAAAACACCAACAAATTCAACAACAACCTCAACATTGAAAAACACCAACAAACTAAACAACAACCTCAACATTGAAAAATAACAACAACCTCAACATTGAAAAACACCAACAAATTCAACAACAACCTCAACTTTGAAAAACACCAACAAATTGAACAACAAACTCAAGATTGAAAAACAACAACAACCTCAACATTGAAAAACACCAACAAATTCAACAACAACCTCAAAACTGAAAAACAACAACAACCTCAACATTGAAAAACACCAACAAATTCAACAACAATTTCAACATTGAAAAACGCCAACAAATTCAACAACAACCTCAACATTGAAAAACACCAACAAATACAACAACAACCTCAACATTGAAAAACAACAACCTCAACATTGAAAAACACCAACAAATTCAACAACAACCTCAACATTGAAAAACAACAACAACCTCAACATTGCAAAACACCTGCAAATTCAACAACAACCTCAACATTTAAAAACACCAACAAATTCAACAACAACCTCAACATTGAAAAACAACAACAATCTCAACATTGAAAAACAGCAACAAATTCAACAACAACCTCAACATTGAAAAAGAACAACAACCTCAACTTTGAAAAACACCAACAAATTCAACAACAACCTCGACATTGAAAAACACCCTCAAATTCAAATTCAACCTCAACATTGAACAACACCAACAACCTCAAAATTGAAAAAACACCAACAAATTCAACAACAACCTCAACATTTAAAAACAACAACAACCTCAACATTGAAAAACACCAACAAATTCAACAACAACCTCAACATTGAAAAACACCAACAAATTCAACAACAACCTCAACATTGAAAAACACCAACAAACTAAACAACAACCTCAATATTGAAAAATAACAACAACCTCAACATTGAAAAACACCAACAAATTCAACAACAACCTCAACTTTGAAAAACACCAACAAATTCAACAGCAAACTCAAGATTGAAAAACACCCACAAATTCAACAGCCTCAACATTGAAAAACAACGACAACCTCATCATTGAAAAACACCAACAAATTCAACAACAACCTCAACATTGAAAAACACCAACAAATTCAACAACAACCTCAACATTGAAAAACACCATCAACCTCAACATTGAAAAACACCAACAAATTCAACAACAACCTCAACATTGAAAAACAACAACAAACTCAACATTGGAAAACACCAACAAATTCAACAACAACCTCAATATTGAAAAACACCAACAAATTCAACAACAACTTCAACATTGAAAAACACCAACAATTTCAACAACAACCTCAACATTGAAAAACAACAACAACCTCAACATTGAAAAACACCAACCAATTCAACAACTACCCAAACATTGAAAAACAGCAACAACCTCAACATTGAAAAACACCAACAAATTCAACAACAACCTCAACATTGAAAAACACCAACAAATTCAACAACAACCTCAGCATTGAAAAAGAACAACAACCTCAACATTGAAAAACTTCAACAAATTCAACAACAACCTCAACATTGAAAAACAACAACAACCTCAACATTGAAAAACACCAACAAAATCAATAAAAACTTCAACATTGAAAAACACCAACAAATTCAACAACAACCTCGAAATTGCAAAACACCAACAAATTCAACAACAACTTCAACATTGAAAAACACCAACAAATTCAACAACAACCTCGACATTGAAAAACACCATCAAATTCAACAACAACCTCAAGATTGAAAAACACCAACAACCTCAAAATTGAAAAAACACCAACAAATTCAACAACAACCTCAACATTTAAAAACAACAACAACCTCAACATTGAAAAACACCAACAAATTCAACAACAACCTCAACACTAAAAAACACCAACAAATTCAACAACAACCTCAACATTGAAAAACACCAACAAACTCAACAACAACCTCAACATTGAAAAACAACAACAACCTCAACATTGAAAAACACCAACAAATTCAACAACAACCTCAACATTGAAAAACACCAACAAATTCAACAACAACCTCAACATTGAAAAACAACAACAACCTCAACATTGAAAAACACCAACAAATTCAACAACAACCTCAGCATTGAAAAACAACAACAACCTCAACATTGAAAAACACCAACAAATTCAACAACAACCTCAACATTGAAAAACAACAACAACCTCAACATTGAAAAACACCAACAAATTCAACAACAACCTCAACATTGAAAAACACCAACAAATTCAGCAACGACCTCAGCATTGAAAAACAACAACAACCTCAACATTGAAAAACACCAACAAATTCAACAACAACCTCAACATTGAAATTCAACAACAACCTCAACATTGAAAAACAACAACAAACTCAACATTGAAAAACACCAACAAATTCAACAACAACCTCAACATTGAAAAACAACAACAACGTCAACTTTGAAAAACACCAACAAATTCAACAACAACCTCAACATTTAAAAACACCAACAAATTCAACAACAACCTCAACATTGAAAAACAACAACAATCTCAACATTGAAAAACACCAACAAATTCAACAAGAACCTCAACATTGAAAAACAGCAACAACCTCAACATTGAAAAACACCAACAAATTCAACAACAACCTCAAAATTGAAAAACACCAACAAATTCAACAACAACCTCAACATTGAAAAACACCAACAAATTCAACAACAAACTCTTCATTGAAAAACACCAACAAATTCAACAACAACCTCAACATTGAAAAACAACAACAACCTCAACATTGAAAAACACCAACAAATTCAACAACAACCTCAGCATCGAAAAACAACAACAACCTCAACATTGAAAAACACCAACAAATTCAACAACAACCTCAACATTGAAAAACAACAACAAACTCAACATTGAAAAACACCAACAAATTCAACAACAACCTCAACATTGAAAAACAACAACAACCTCAACATTGAAGAACAGCAACAAATTCAACAACAACCTCAACATTGAAAAACACCAACAAATTAAACAACAACCTCAACATTGAGAAACAACAACAACCTAAACATTGAAAAACACCAACAAATTCAACAACAACCTCAACATTGAAAAACAACAACAACCTCAACATTGAAAAACACCAACAAATTCAACAACAACCTCAACATTGAAAAACACCAACAAATTCAACAACAACCTCAACATTGAGAAACAACAACAACCTAAACATTGAAAAACACCAACAAATTCAACAACAACCTCAACATTGAAAAACAACAACAACCTCAACATTGAAAAACACCAACAAATTCAACAACAACCTCAACATTGAAAAACACCAACAAATTCAACAACAACCTCAACATTGAAAAACACCAACAAATTCAACAACAACCTCAACATTGAAAAACACCAACAAACTAAACAACAACCTCAATATTGAAAAATAACAACAACCTCAACATTGAAAAACACCAACAAATTCAACAACAACCTCAACTTTGAAAAACACCAACAAATTCAACAGCAAACTCAAGATTGAAAAACACCCACAAATTCAACAGCCTCAACATTGAAAAACAACGACAACCTCATCATTGAAAAACACCAACAAATTCAACAACAACCTCAACATTGAAAAACACCAACAAATTCAACAACAACCTCAACATTGAAAAACACCATCAACCTCAACATTGAAAAACACCAACAAATTCAACAACAACCTCAACATTGAAAAACAACAACAAACTCAACATTGGAAAACACCAACAAATTCAACAACAACCTCAATATTGAAAAACACCAACAAATTCAACAACAACTTCAACATTGAAAAACACCAACAATTTCAACAACAACCTCAACATTGAAAAACAACAACAACCTCAACATTGAAAAACACCAACCAATTCAACAACTACCCAAACATTGAAAAACAGCAACAACCTCAACATTGAAAAACACCAACAAATTCAACAACAACCTCAACATTGAAAAACACCAACAAATTCAACAACAACCTCAGCATTGAAAAAGAACAACAACCTCAACATTGAAAAACTTCAACAAATTCAACAACAACCTCAACATTGAAAAACAACAACAACCTCAACATTGAAAAACACCAACAAAATCAATAAAAACTTCAACATTGAAAAACACCAACAAATTCAACAACAACCTCGAAATTGCAAAACACCAACAAATTCAACAACAACTTCAACATTGAAAAACACCAACAAATTCAACAACAACCTCGACATTGAAAAACACCATCAAATTCAACAACAACCTCAAGATTGAAAAACACCAACAACCTCAAAATTGAAAAAACACCAACAAATTCAACAACAACCTCAACATTTAAAAACAACAACAACCTCAACATTGAAAAACACCAACAAATTCAACAACAACCTCAACACTAAAAAACACCAACAAATTCAACAACAACCTCAACATTGAAAAACACCAACAAACTCAACAACAACCTCAACATTGAAAAACAACAACAACCTCAACATTGAAAAACACCAACAAATTCAACAACAACCTCAACATTGAAAAACACCAACAAATTCAACAACAACCTCAACATTGAAAAACAACAACAACCTCAACATTGAAAAACACCAACAAATTCAACAACAACCTCAGCATTGAAAAACAACAACAACCTCAACATTGAAAAACACCAACAAATTCAACAACAACCTCAACATTGAAAAACAACAACAACCTCAACATTGAAAAACACCAACAAATTCAACAACAACCTCAACATTGAAAAACACCAACAAATTCAGCAACGACCTCAGCATTGAAAAACAACAACAACCTCAACATTGAAAAACACCAACAAATTCAACAACAACCTCAACATTGAAATTCAACAACAACCTCAACATTGAAAAACAACAACAAACTCAACATTGAAAAACACCAACAAATTCAACAACAACCTCAACATTGAAAAACAACAACAACGTCAACTTTGAAAAACACCAACAAATTCAACAACAACCTCAACATTTAAAAACACCAACAAATTCAACAACAACCTCAACATTGAAAAACAACAACAATCTCAACATTGAAAAACACCAACAAATTCAACAAGAACCTCAACATTGAAAAACAGCAACAACCTCAACATTGAAAAACACCAACAAATTCAACAACAACCTCAAAATTGAAAAACACCAACAAATTCAACAACAACCTCAACATTGAAAAACACCAACAAATTCAACAACAAACTCTTCATTGAAAAACACCAACAAATTCAACAACAACCTCAGCATCGAAAAACAACAACAACCTCAACATTGAAAAACACCAACAAATTCAACAACAACCTCAACATTGAAAAACAACAACAAACTCAACATTGAAAAACACCAACAAATTCAACAACAACCTCAACATTGAAAAACAACAACAACCTCAACATTGAAGAACAGCAACAAATTCAACAACAACCTCAACATTGAAAAACACCAACAAATTAAACAACAACCTCAACATTGAGAAACAACAACAACCTAAACATTGAAAAACACCAACAAATTCAACAACAACCTCAACATTGAAAAACAACAACAACCTCAACATTGAAAAACACCAACAAATTCAACAACAACCTCAACATTGAAAAACACCAACAAATTCAACAACAACCTCAACATTGAGAAACAACAACAACCTAAAGATTGAAAAACACCAACAAATTCAACAACAACCTCAACATTGAAAAACAACAACAACCTCAACATTGAAAAACACCAACAAATTCAACAACAACCTCAACATTGAAAAACACCAACAAATTCAACAACAACCTCAACTTTGAAAAAGACCAACAAATTGAGCAACAAACTCAAGATTGAAAAACGACAACAACCTCAACATTGAAAAACACCGACAAATTCAACAACAACCTCAAAACTGAAAAACAACAACAACCTCAACATTGAAAAACACCAACAAATTCAACAACAACTTCAACATTGAAAAACGCCAACAAATTCAACAACAACCTCAACATTGAAAAAACCAACAAATACAACAACAACCTCAACATTGAAAAACAACAACCTCAACATTGAAAAACACCAACAAATTCAACAACAACCTCAACATTGAAAAACAACAACAACCTCAACATTGCAAAACACCTGCAAATTCAACAACAACCTCAACATTTAAAAACACCAACAAATTCAACAACAACCTCAACATTGAAAAACAACAACAATCTCAACATTGAAAAACAGCAACAAATTCAAAAACAACCTCAACATTGAAAAAGAACAACAACCTCAACATTGAAAAACACCAACAAATTCAACAACAACCTCGACATTGAAAAACACCCTCAAATTCAAAATCAACCTCAACATTGAACAACACCAACAACCTCAAAATTGAAAAAACACCAACAAATTCAACAACAACCTCAACTTTTAAAAACAACAACAACCTCAACATTGAAAAACACCAACAAATTCAACAACAACCTCAACATTGAAAAACACCAACAAATTCAACAACAACCTCAACATTGAAAAACACCAACAAACTAAACAACAACCTCAACATTGAAAAATAACAACAACCTCAACATTGAAAAACACCAACAAATTCAACAACAACCTCACCTTTGAAAAACACCAACAAATTCAACAGCAAACTCAAGATTGAAAAACACCCACAAATTCAACAGCCTCAACATTGAAAAACAACGACAACCTCATCATTGAAAAACACCAACAAATTCAACAACAACCTCAACATTGAAAAACACCGACAAATTCAACAACAACCTCAACATTGAAAAACACCAACAACCTCAACATTGAAAAACACCAACAAATTCAACAACAACCTCAACATTGAAAAACAAAAACAAACTCAACATTGGAAAACACCAACAAATTCAACAACAACCTCAATATTGAAAAACACCAACAAATTCAACAACAACTTCAACATTGAAAAACACCAACAAATTCAACAACAACCTCAACATTGAAAAACAACAACAACCTCAACATTGAAAAACACCAACCAATTCAACAACTGCCCAAACATTGAAAAACAGCAACAACCTCAACATTGAAAAACACCAACAAATTCAACAACAACCTCAACATTGAAAAACACCAACAAATTCAACAACAACCTCAGCATTGAAAAAGAACAACAACCTCAACATTGAAAAACTTCAACAAATTCAACAACAACCTCAACATTGAAAAACAACAACAACCTCAACATTGAAAAACACCAACAAAATCAATAAAAACTTCAACATTGAAAAACACCAACAAATTCAACAACAACCTCGAAATTGAAAAACACCAACAAATTCAACAACAACTTCAACATTGAAAAACACCAACAAATTCAACAAGAACCTCGACATTGAAAAACACCAACAAATTCAACAACAACCTCAAGATTGAAAAACACCAACAACCTCAAAATTGAAAAAACACCAACAAATTCAACAACAACCTCAACATTTAAAAACAACAACAACCTCAACATTGAAAAACACCAACAAATTCAACAACAACCTCAACACTAAAAAACACCAACAAATTCAACAACAACCTCAACATTGAAAAGCACCAACAAACTCAACAACAACCTCAACATTGAAAAACAACAACAACCTCAACATTGAAAAACACCAACAAATTCAACAACAACCTCAACATTGAAAAACACCAACAAATTCAACAACAACCTCAACATTGAAAAACAACAACAACCTCAACATTGAAAAACACCAACAATTCAACAACAACCTCAACATTGAAAAACAACAACAACCTCAACTTTGAAAAACACCAACAAATTCAACAACAACCTCAGCATTGAAAAACAACAACAACCTCAACATTGAAAAACACCAACAAATTCAACAACAACCTCAACATTGAAAAACAACAACAACCTCAACATTGAAAAACACCAACAAATTCAACAACAACCTCAACATTGAAAAACACCAACAAATTCAGCAACGACCTCAGCATTGAAAAACAACAACAACCTCAGCATTGAAAAACACCAACAAATTCAACAACAACCTCAACATTGAAATTCAACAACAACCTCAACATTGAAAAACAACAACAAACTCAACATTGAAAAACACCAACAAATTCAACAACAACCTCAACATTGAAAAACAACAACAACCTCAACATTGAAAAACACCAACAAATTCAACAACAACCTCAACATTTAAAAACACCAACAAATTCAACAACAACCTCAACATTGAAAAACAACAACAATCTCAACATTGGAAAACACCAACAAATTCAACAAGAACCTCAACATTGAAAAACAGCAACAACCTTAACATTGAAAAACACCAACAAATTCAACAACAACCTCAACATTGAAAAACACCAACAAATTCAACAACAACCTCGACATTGAAAAACACCCTCAAATTCAAAATCAACCTCAACATTGAACAACACCAACAACCTCAAAATTGAAAAAACACCGACAAATTCAACAACAACCTCAACATTTAAAAAGAACAACAACCTCAACATTGAAAAACCCCAACAAATTCAACAACAACCTCAACATTTAAAAACATCAACAAATTCAACAACAACCTCAACATTGAAAAACACCAACAAACTAAACAACAACCTCAACATTGAAAAATAACAACAACCTCAACATTGAAAAACACCAACAAATTCAACAACAACCTCAACTTTGAAAAACACCAACAAATTGAACAACAAACTCAAGATTGAAAAACAACAACAACCTCAACATTGAAAAACACCAACAAATTCAACAACAACCTCAAAACTGAAAAACAACAACAACCTCAACATTGAAAAACACCAACAAATTCAACAACAACTTCAACATTGAAAAACGCCAACAAATTCAACAACAACCTCAACATTGAAAAACACCAACAAATACAACAACAACCTCAACATTGAAAAACAACAACCTCAACATTGAAAAACACCAACAAATTCAACAACAACCTCAACATTGAAAAACAACAACAACCTCAACATTGCAAAACACCTGCAAATTCAACAACAACCTCAACATTTAAAAACACCAACAAATTCAACAACAACCTCAACATTGAAAAACAACAACAATCTCAACATTGAAAAACAGCAACAAATTCAACAACAACCTCAACATTGAAAAAGAACAACAACCTCAACTTTGAAAAACACCAACAAATTCAACAACAACCTCGACATTGAAAAACACCCTCAAATTCAAATTCAACCTCAACATTGAACAACACCAACAACCTCAAAATTGAAAAAACACCAACAAATTCAACAACAACCTCAACATTTAAAAACAACAACAACCTCAACATTGAAAAACACCAACAAATTCAACAACAACCTCAACATTGAAAAACACCAACAAATTCAACAACAACCTCAACATTGAAAAACACCAACAAACTAAACAACAACCTCAATATTGAAAAATAACAACAACCTCAACATTGAAAAACACCAACAAATTCAACAACAACCTCAACTTTGAAAAACACCAACAAATTCAACAGCAAACTCAAGATTGAAAAACACCCACAAATTCAACAGCCTCAACATTGAAAAACAACGACAACCTCATCATTGAAAAACACCAACAAATTCAACAACAACCTCAACATTGAAAAACACCAACAAATTCAACAACAACCTCAACATTGAAAAACACCAACAACCTCAACATTGAAAAACACCAACAAATTCAACAACAACCTCAACATTGAAAAACAACAACAAACTCAACATTGGAAAACACCAACAAATTCAACAACAACCTCAATATTGAAAAACACCAACAAATTCAACAACAACTTCAACATTGAAAAACACCAACAATTTCAACAACAACCTCAACATTGAAAAACAACAACAACCTCAACATTGAAAAACACCAACCAATTCAACAACTACCCAAACATTGAAAAACAGCAACAACCTCAACATTGAAAAACACCAACAAATTCAACAACAACCTCAACATTGAAAAACACCAACAAATTCAACAACAACCTCAGCATTGAAAAAGAACAACAACCTCAACATTGAAAAACTTCAACAAATTCAACAACAACCTCAACATTGAAAAACAACAACAACCTCAACATTGAAAAACACCAACAAAATCAATAAAAACTTCAACATTGAAAAACACCAACAAATTCAACAACAACCTCGAAATTGCAAAACACCAACAAATTCAACAACAACTTCAACATTGAAAAACACCAACAAATTCAACAACAACCTCGACATTGAAAAACACCATCAAATTCAACAACAACCTCAAGATTGAAAAACACCAACAACCTCAAAATTGAAAAAACACCAACAAATTCAACAACAACCTCAACATTTAAAAACAACAACAACCTCAACATTGAAAAACACCAACAAATTCAACAACAACCTCAACACTAAAAAACACCAACAAATTCAACAACAACCTCAACATTGAAAAATACCAACAAACTCAACAACAACCTCAACATTGAAAAACAACAACAACCTCAACATTGAAAAACACCAACAAATTCAACAACAACCTCAACATTGAAAAACACCAACAAATTCAACAACAACCTCAACATTGAAAAACAACAACAACCTCAACATTGAAAAACACCAACAAATTCAACAACAACCTCAGCATTGAAAAACAACAACAACCTCAACATTGAAAAACACCAACAAATTCAACAACAACCTCAACATTGAAAAACAACAACAACCTCAACATTGAAAAACACCAACAAATTCAACAACAACCTCAACATTGAAAAACACCAACAAATTCAGCAACGACCTCAGCATTGAAAAACAACAACAACCTCAACATTGAAAAACACCAACAAATTCAACAACAACCTCAACATTGAAATTCAACAACAACCTCAACATTGAAAAACAACAACAAACTCAACATTGAAAAACACCAACAAATTCAACAACAACCTCAACATTGAAAAACAACAACAACGTCAACTTTGAAAAACACCAACAAATTCAACAACAACCTCAACATTTAAAAACACCAACAAATTCAACAACAACCTCAACATTGAAAAACAACAACAATCTCAACATTGAAAAACACCAACAAATTCAACAAGAACCTCAACATTGAAAAACAGCAACAACCTCAACATTGAAAAACACCAACAAATTCAACAACAACCTCAAAATTGAAAAACAACAACAAATTCAACAACAACCTCAACATTGAAAAACACCAACAAATTCAACAACAAACTCTTCATTGAAAAACACCAACAAATTCAACAACAACCTCAACATTGAAAAACAACAACAACCTCAACATTGAAAAACACCAACAAATTCAACAACAACCTCAGCATCGAAAAACAACAACAACCTCAACATTGAAAAACACCAACAAATTCAACAACAACCTCAACATTGAAAAACAACAACAAACTCAACATTGAAAAACACCAACAAATTCAACAACAACCTCAACATTGAAAAACAACAACAACCTCAACATTGAAGAACAGCAACAAATTCAACAACAACCTCAACATTGAAAAACACCAACAAATTAAACAACAACCTCAACATTGAGAAACAACAACAACCTAAACATTGAAAAACACCAACAAATTCAACAACAACCTCAACATTGAAAAACAACAACAACCTCAACATTGAAAAACACCAACAAATTCAACAACAACCTCAACATTGAAAAACACCAACAAATTCAACAACAACCTCAACATTGAGAAACAACAACAACCTAAACATTGAAAAACACCAACAAATTCAACAACAACCTCAACATTGAAAAACAACAACAACCTCAACATTGAAAAACACCAACAAATTCAACAACAACCTCAACATTGAAAAACACCAACAAATTCAACAACAACCTCAACTTTGAAAAAGACCAACAAATTGAGCAACAAACTCAAGATTGAAAAACGACAACAACCTCAACATTGAAAAACACCAACAAATTCAACAACAACCTCAAAACTGAAAAACAACAACAACCTCAACATTGAAAAACACCAACAAATTCAACAACAACTTCAACATTGAAAAACGCCAACAAATTCAACAACAACCTCAACATTGAAAAAACCAACAAATACAACAACAACCTCAACATTGAAAAACAACAACCTCAACATTGAAAAACACCAACAAATTCAACAACAACCTCAACATTGAAAAACAACAACAACCTCAACATTGCAAAACACCTGCAAATTCAACAACAACCTCAACATTTAAAAACACCAACAAATTCAACAACAACCTCAACATTGAAAAACAACAACAATCTCAACATTGAAAAACAGCAACAAATTCAAAAACAACCTCAACATTGAAAAAGAACAACAACCTCAACATTGAAAAACACCAACAAATTCAACAACAACCTCGACATTGAAAAACACCCTCAAATTCAAAATCAACCTCAACATTGAACAACACCAACAACCTCAAAATTGAAAAAACACCAACAAATTCAACAACAACCTCAACTTTTAAAAACAACAACAACCTCAACATTGAAAAACACCAACAAATTCAACCACAACCTCAACATTGAAAAACACCAACAAATTCAACAACAACCTCAACATTGAAAAACACCAACAAACTAAACAACAACCTCAACATTGAAAAATAACAACAACCTCAACATTGAAAAACACCAACAAATTCAACAACAACCTCACCTTTGAAAAACACCAACAAATTCAACAGCAAACTCAAGATTGAAAAACACCCACAAATTCAACAGCCTCAACATTGAAAAACAACGACAACCTCATCATTGAAAAACACCAACAAATTCAACAACAACCTCAACATTGAAAAACACCGACAAATTCAACAACAACCTCAACATTGAAAAACACCAACAACCTCAACATTGAAAAACACCAACAAATTCAACAACAACCTCAACATTGAAAAACAACAACAAACTCAACATTGGAAAACACCAACAAATTCAACAACAACCTCAATATTGAAAAACACCAACAAATTCAACAACAACTTCAACATTGAAAAACACCAACAAATTCAACAACAACCTCAACATTGAAAAACAACAACAACCTCAACATTGAAAAACACCAACCAATTCAACAACTGCCCAAACATTGAAAAACAGCAACAACCTCAACATTGAAAAACACCAACAAATTCAACAACAACCTCAACATTGAAAAACACCAACAAATTCAACAACAACCTCAGCATTGAAAAAGAACAACAACCTCAACATTGAAAAACTTCAACAAATTCAACAACAACCTCAACATTGAAAAACAACAACAACCTCAACATTGAAAAACACCAACAAAATCAATAAAAACTTCAACATTGAAAAACACCAACAAATTCAACAACAACCTCGAAATTGAAAAACACCAACAAATTCAACAACAACTTCAACATTGAAAAACACCAACAAATTCAACAAGAACCTCGACATTGAAAAACACCAACAAATTCAACAACAACCTCAAGATTGAAAAACACCAACAACCTCAAAATTGAAAAAACACCAACAAATTCAACAACAACCTCAACATTTAAAAACAACAACAACCTCAACATTGAAAAACACCAACAAATTCAACAACAACCTCAACACTAAAAAACACCAACAAATTCAACAACAACCTCAACATTGAAAAGCACCAACAAACTCAACAACAACCTCAACATTGAAAAACAACAACAACCTCAACATTGAAAAACACCAAGAAATTCAACAACAACCTCAACATTGAAAAACACCAACAAATTCAACAACAACCTCAACATTGAAAAACAACAACAACCTCAACATTGAAAAACACCAACAATTCAACAACAACCTCAACATTGAAAAACAACAACAACCTCAACTTTGAAAAACACCAACAAATTCAACAACAACCTCAGCATTGAAAAACAACAACAACCTCAACATTGAAAAACACCAACAAATTCAACAACAACCTCAACATTGAAAAACAACAACAACCTCAACATTGAAAAACACCAACAAATTCAACAACAACCTCAACATTGAAAAACACCAACAAATTCAGCAACGACCTCAGCATTGAAAAACAACAACAACCTCAGCATTGAAAAACACCAACAAATTCAACAACAACCTCAACATTGAAATTGAACAACAACCTCAACATTGAAAAACAACAACAAACTCAACATTGAAAAACACCAACAAATTCAACAACAACCTCAACATTGAAAAACAACAACAACCTCAACATTGAAAAACACCAACAAATTCAACAACAACCTCAACATTTAAAAACACCAACAAATTCAACAACAACCTCAACATTGAAAAACAACAACAATCTCAACATTGGAAAACACCAACAAATTCAACAAGAACCTCAACATTGAAACACAGCAACAACCTTAACATTGAAAAACACCAACAAATTCAACAACAACCTCAACATTGAAAAACACCAACAAATTCAACAACAACCTCAACATTGAAAAACACCAACAAATTCAACAACAAACTCTTCATTGAAAAACACCAACAAATTCAACAACAACCTCAACATTGAAAAACAACAACAACCTCAACATTGAAAAACACCAACAAATTCAACAACAACCTCAGCATCGAAAAACAACAACAACCTCAACATTGAAAAACACCAACAAATTCAACAACAACCTCAACATTGAAAAACAACAACAAACTCAACATTGAAAAACACCAACAAATTCAACAACAACCTCAACATTGAAAAACAACAACAACCTCAACATTGAAGAACAGCAACAAATTCAACAACAACCTCAACATTGAAAAACACCAACAAATTCAACAACAACCTCGAAATTGAAAAACACCAACAAATTCAACAACAACTTCAACATTGAAAAACACCAACAAATTCAACAACAACCTCGACATTGAAAAACACCATCAAATTCAACAACAACCTCAAGATTGAAAAACACCAACAACCTCAAAATTGAAAAAACACCAACAAATTCAACAACAACCTCAACATTTAAAAACAACAACAACCTCAACATTGAAAAACACCAACAAATTCAACAACAACCTCAACACTAAAAAACACCAACAAATTCAACAACAACCTCAACATTGAAAAACACCAACAAACTCAACAACAACCTCAACATTGAAAAACAACAACAACCTCAACATTGAAAAACACCAACAAATTCAACAACAACCTCAACATTGAAAAACACCAACAAATTCAACAACAACCTCAACATTGAAAAACAACAACAACCTCAACATTGAAAAACACCAACAAATTCAACAACAACCTCAGCATTGAAAAACACCAACAAATTCAACAACAACCTCAACATTGAAAAACAACAACAACCTCAACATTGAAAAACACCAACCAATTCAACAACTGCCCAAACATTGAAAAACAGCAACAACCTCAACATTGAAAAACACCAACAAATTCAACAACAACCTCAACATTGAAAAACACCAACAAATTCAACAACAACCTCAGCATTGAAAAAGAACAACAACCTCAACATTGAAAAACTTCAACAAATTCAACAACAACCTCAACATTGAAAAACACCAACAAATTCAACAACAACCTCAACATTGAAAAACACCAACAAATTCAGCAACGACCTCAGCATTGAAAAACAACAACAACCTCAACATTGAAAAACACCAACAAATTCAACAACAACCTCAACATTGAAAAACACCAACAAATTCAGCAACGACCTCAGCATTGAAAAACAACAACAACCTCAGCATTGAAAAACACCAACAAATTCAACAACAACCTCAACATTGAAATTCAACAACAACCTCAACATTGAAAAACAACAACAAACTCAACATTGAAAAACACCAACAAATTCAACAACAACCTCAACATTGAAAAACAACAACAACCTCAACATTGAAAAACACCAACAAATTCAACAACAACCTCAACATTTAAAAACACCAACAAATTCAACAACAACCTCAACATTGAAAAACAACAACAATCTCAACATTGGAAAACACCAACAAATTCAACAAGAACCTCAACATTGAAAAACAGCAACAACCTTAACATTGAAAAACACCAACAAATTCAACAACAACCTCAACATTGAAAAACACCAACAAATTCAACAACAACCTCAACATTGAAAAACACCAACAAATTCAACAACAAACTCTTCATTGAAAAACACCAACAAATTCAACAACAACCTCAACATTGAAAAACAACAACAACCTCAACATTGAAAAACACCAACAAATTCAACAACAACCTCAGCATCGAAAATCAACAACAACCTCAACATTGAAAAACACCAACAAATTCAACAACAACCTCAACATTGAAAAACAACAACAAACTCAACATTGAAAAACACCAACAAATTCAACAACAACCTCAACATTGAAAAACAACAACAACCTCAACATTGAAGAACAGCAACAAATTCAACAACAACCTCAACATTGAAAAACACCAACAAATTCAACAACAACCTCGAAATTGAAAAACACCAACAAATTCAACAACAACTTCAACATTGAAAAACACCAACAAATTCAACAACAACCTCGACATTGAAAAACACCATCAAATTCAACAACAACCTCAAGATTGAAAAACACCAACAACCTCAAAATTGAAAAAACACCAACAAATTCAACAACAACCTCAACATTTAAAAACAACAACAACCTCAACATTGAAAAACACCAACAAATTCAACAACAACCTCAACACTAAAAAACACCAACAAATTCAACAACAACCTCAACATTGAAAAACACCAACAAACTCAACAACAACCTCAACATTGAAAAACAACAACAACCTCAACATTGAAAAACACCAACAAATTCAACAACAACCTCAACATTGAAAAACACCAACAAATTCAACAACAACCTCAACATTGAAAAACAACAACAACCTCAACATTGAAAAACACCAACAAATTCAACAACAACCTCAGCATTGAAAAACACCAACAAATTCAACAACAACCTCAACATTGAAAAACAACAACAACCTCAACATTGAAAAACACCAACCAATTCAACAACTGCCCAAACATTGAAAAACAGCAACAACCTCAACATTGAAAAACACCAACAAATTCAACAACAACCTGAACATTGAAAAACACCAACAAATTCAACAACAACCTCAGCATTGAAAAAGAACAACAACCTCAACATTGAAAAACTTCAACAAATTCAACAACAACCTCAACATTGAAAAACAACAACAACCTCAACATTGAAAAACACCAACAAAATCAATAAAAACTTCAACATTGAAAAACACCAACAAATTCAACAACAACCTCGAAATTGAAAAACACCAACAAATTCAACAACAACTTCAACATTGAAAAACACCAACAAATTCAACAAGAACCTCGACATTGAAAAACACCAACAAATTCAACAACAACCTCAAGATTGAAAAACACCAACAACCTCAAAATTGAAAAAACACCAACAAATTCAACAACAACCTCAACATTTAAAAACAACAACAACCTCAACATTGAAAAACACCAACAAATTCAACAACAACCTCAACACTAAAAAACACCAACAAATTCAACAACAACCTCAACATTGAAAAACACGAACAAACTCAACAACAACCTCAACATTGAAAAACAACAACAACCTCAACATTGAAAAACACCAACAAATTCAACAACAACCTCAACATTGAAAAACACCAACAAATTCAACAACAACCTCAACATTGAAAAACAACAACAACCTCAACATTGAAAAACACCAACAAATTCAACAACAACCTCAACATTGAAAAACAACAACAACCTCAACTTTGAAAAACACCAACAAATTCAACAACAACCTCAGCATTGAAAAACAACAACAACCTCAACATTGAAAAACACCAACAAATTCAACAACAACCTCAACATTGAAAAACAACAACAACCTCAACATTGAAAAACACCAACAAATTCAACAACAACCTCACATTGAAAAACACCAACAAATTCAACAACAACCTCAACATTGAAAAACAACAACAACCTCAACTTTGAAAAACACCAACAAATTCAACAACAACCTCAGCATTGAAAAACAACAACAACCTCAACATTGAAAAACACCAACAAATTCAACAACAACCTCAACATTGAAAAACAGCAACAACCTCAACATTGAAAAACACCAACAAATTCAACAACAACCTCAACATTGAAAAACACCAACAAATTCAGCAACGACCTCAGCATTGAAAAACAACAACAACCTCAACATTGAAAAACACCAACAAATTCAACAACAACCTCAACATTGAAATTCAACAACAACCTCAACATTGAAAAACAACAACAAACTCAACATTGAAAAACACCAACAAATTCAACAACAACCTCAACATTGAAAAACAACAACAACCTCAACATTGAAAAACACCAACAAATTCAACAACAACCTCAACATTGAAAAACAACAACAAACTCAACATTGGAAAACACCAACAAATTCAACAACAACCTCAATATTGAAAAACACCAACAAATTCAACAACAACTTCAACATTGAAAAACACCAACAAATTCAACAACAACCTCAACATTGAAAAACAACAACAACCTCAACATTGAAAAACACCAACCAATTCAACAACTGCCCAAACATTGAAAAACAGCAACAACCTCAACATTGAAAAACACCAACAAATTCAACAACAACCTCAACATTGAAAAACACCAACAAATTCAACAACAACCTCAGCATTGAAAAAGAACAACAACCTCAACATTGAAAAACTTCAACAAATTCAACAACAACCTCAACATTGAAAAACAACAACAACCTCAACATTGAAAAACACCAACAAAATCAATAAAAACTTCAACATTGAAAAACACCAACAAATTCAACAACAACCTCGAAATTGAAAAACACCAACAAATTCAACAACAACTTCAACATTGAAAAACACCAACAAATTCAACAAGAACCTCGACATTGAAAAACACCAACAAATTCAACAACAACCTCAAGATTGAAAAACACCAACAACCTCAAAATTGAAAAAACACCAACAAATTCAACAACAACCTCAACATTTAAAAACAACAACAACCTCAACATTGAAAAACACCAACAAATTCAACAACAACCTCAACACTAAAAAACACCAACAAATTCAACAACAACCTCAACATTGAAAAGCACCAACAAACTCAACAACAACCTCAACATTGAAAAACAACAACAACCTCAACATTGAAAAACACCAACAAATTCAACAACAACCTCAACATTGAAAAACACCAACAACTTCAACAACAACCTCAACATTGAAAAACAACAACAACCTCAACATTGAAAAACACCAACAATTCAACAACAACCTCAACATTGAAAAACAACAACAACCTCAACTTTGAAAAACACCAACAAATTCAACAACAACCTCAGCATTGAAAAACAACAACAACCTCAACATTGAAAAACACCAACAAATTCAACAACAACCTCAACATTGAAAAACAACAACAACCTCAACATTGAAAAACACCAACAAATTCAACAACAACCTCAACATTGAAAAACACCAACAAATTCAGCAACGACCTCAGCATTGAAAAACAACAACAACCTCAACATTGAAAAACACCAACAAATTCAACAACAACCTCAACATTGAAATTCAACAACAACCTCAACATTGAAAAACAACAACAAACTCAACATTGAAAAACACCAACAAATTCAACAACAACCTCAACATTGAAAAACAACAACAACCTCAACATTGAAAAACACCAACAAATTCAACAACAACCTCAACATTTAAAAACACCAACAAATTCAACAACAACCTCAACATTGAAAAACAACAACAATCTCAACATTGGAAAACACCAACAAATTCAACAAGAACCTCAACATTGAAAAACAGCAACAACCTTAACATTGAAAAACACCAACAAATTCAACAACAACCTCAACATTGAAAAACACCAACAAATTCAACAACAACCTCAACATTGAAAAACACCAACAAATTCAACAACAAACTCTTCATTGAAAAACACCAACAAATTCAACAACAACCTCAACATTGAAAAACAACAACAACCTCAACATTGAAAAACACCAACAAATTCAACAACAACCTCAGCATCGAAAAACAACAACAACCTCAACATTGAAAAACACCAACAAATTCAACAACAACCTCAACATTGAAAAACAACAACAAACTCAACATTGAAAAACACCAACAAATTCAACAACAACCTCAACATTGAAAAACAACAACAACCTCAACATTGAAGAACAGCAACAAATTCAACAACAACCTCAACATTGAAAAACACCAACAAATTCAACAACAACCTCGAAATTGAAAAACACCAACAAATTCAACAACAACTTCAACATTGAAAAACACCAACAAATTCAACAACAACCTCGACATTGAAAAACACCATCAAATTCAACAACAACCTCAAGATTGAAAAACACCAACAACCTCAAAATTGAAAAAACACCAACAAATTCAACAACAACCTCAACATTTAAAAACAACAACAACCTCAACATTGAAAAACACCAACAAATTCAACAACAACCTCAACACTAAAAAACACCAACAAATTCAACAACAACCTCAACATTGAAAAACACCAACAAACTCAACAACAACCTCAACATTGAAAAACAACAACAACCTCAACATTGAAAAACACCAACAAATTCAACAACAACCTCAACATTGAAAAACACCAACAAATTCAACAACAACCTCAACATTGAAAAACAACAACAACCTCAACATTGAAAAACACCAACAAATTCAACAACAACCTCAGCATTGAAAAACACCAACAAATTCAACAACAACCTCAACATTGAAAAACAACAACAACCTCAACATTGAAAAACACCAACCAATTCAACAACTGCCCAAACATTGAAAAACAGCAACAACCTCAACATTGAAAAACACCAACAAATTCAACAACAACCTCAACATTGAAAAACACCAACAAATTCAACAACAACCTCAGCATTGAAAAAGAACAACAACCTCAACATTGAAAAACTTCAACAAATTCAACAACAACCTCAACATTGAAAAACAACAACAACCTCAACATTGAAAAACACCAACAAAATCAATAAAAACTTCAACATTGAAAAACACCAACAAATTCAACAACAACCTCGAAATTGAAAAACACCAACAAATTCAACAACAACTTCAACATTGAAAAACACCAACAAATTCAACAAGAACCTCGACATTGAAAAACACCAACAAATTCAACAACAACCTCAAGATTGAAAAACACCAACAACCTCAAAATTGAAAAAACACCAACAAATTCAACAACAACCTCAACATTTAAAAACAACAACAACCTCAACATTGAAAAACACCAACAAATTCAACAACAACCTCAACACTAAAAAACACCAACAAATTCAACAACAACCTCAACATTGAAAAACACCAACAAACTCAACAACAACCTCAACATTGAAAAACAACAACAACCTCAACATTGAAAAACACCAACAAATTCAACAACAACCTCAACATTGAAAAACACCAACAAATTCAACAACAACCTCAACATTGAAAAACAACAACAACCTCAACATTGAAAAACACCAACAAATTCAACAACAACCTCAACATTGAAAAACAACAACAACCTCAACTTTGAAAAACACCAACAAATTCAACAACAACCTCAGCATTGAAAAACAACAACAACCTCAACATTGAAAAACACCAACAAATTCAACAACAACCTCAACATTGAAAAACAACAACAACCTCAACATTGAAAAACACCAACAAATTCAACAACAACCTCAACATTGAAAAACACCAACAAATTCAACAACAACCTCAACATTGAAAAACAACAACAACCTCAACTTTGAAAAACACCAACAAATTCAACAACAACCTCAGCATTGAAAAACAACAACAACCTCAACATTGAAGAACACCAACAAATTCAACAACAACCTCAACATTGAAAAACAACAACAACCTCAACATTGAAAAACACCAACAAATTCAACAACAACCTCAACATTGAAAAACACCAACAAATTCAGCAACGACCTCAGCATTGAAAAACAACAACAACCTCAACATTGAAAAACACCAACAAATTCAACAACAACCTCAACATTGAAATTCAACAACAACCTCAACATTGAAAAACAACAACAAACTCAACATTGAAAAACACCAACAAATTCAACAACAACCTCAACATTGAAAAACAACAACAACCTCAACATTGAAAAACACCAACAAATTCAACAAAAACCTCAACATTTAAAAACACCAACAAATTCAACAAGAACCTCAACATTGAAAAACAGCAACAACCTTAACATTGAAAAACACCAACAAATTCAACAACAACCTCAACATTGAAAAACACCAACAAATTCAACAACAACCTCAACATTGAAAAACACCAACAAATTCAACAACAAACTCTTCATTGAAAAACACCAACAAATTCAACAACAACCTCAACATTGAAAAACAACAACAACCTCAACATTGAAAAACACCAACAAATTCAACAACAACCTCAGCATCGAAAAACAACAACAACCTCAACATTGAAAAACACCAACAAATTCAACAACAACCTCAACATTGAAAAACAACAACAAACTCAACATTGAAAAACACCAACAAATTCAACAACAACCTCAACATTGAAAAACAACAACAACCTCAACATTGAAGAACAGCAACAAATTCAACAACAACCTCAACATTGAAAAACACCAACAAATTCAACAACAACCTCGAAATTGAAAAACACCAACAAATTCAACAACAACTTCAACATTGAAAAACACCAACAAATTCAACAACAACCTCGACATTGAAAAACACCATCAAATTCAACAACAACCTCAAGATTGAAAAACACCAACAACCTCAAAATTGAAAAAACACCAACAAATTCAACAACAACCTCAACATTTAAAAACAACAACAACCTCAACATTGAAAAACACCAACAAATTCAACAACAACCTCAACACTAAAAAACACCAACAAATTCAACAACAACCTCAACATTGAAAAACACCAACAAACTCAACAACAACCTCAACATTGAAAAACAACAACAGCCTCAACATTGAAAAACACCAACAAATTCAACAACAACCTCAACATTGAAAAACACCAACAAATTCAACAACAACCTCAACATTGAAAAACAACAACAACCTCAACATTGAAAAACACCAACAAATTCAACAACAACCTCAGCATTGAAAAACACCAACAAATTCAACAACAACCTCAACATTGAAAAACAACAACAACCTCAACATTGAAAAACACCAACCAATTCAACAACTGCCCAAACATTGAAAAACAGCAACAACCTCAACATTGAAAAACACCAACAAATTCAACAACAACCTCAACATTGAAAAACACCAACAAATTCAACAACAACCTCAGCATTGAAAAAGAACAACAACCTCAACATTGAAAAACTTCAACAAATTCAACAACAACCTCAACATTGAAAAACAACAACAACCTCAACATTGAAAAACACCAACAAAATCAATAAAAACTTCAACATTGAAAAACACCAACAAATTCAACAACAACCTCGAAATTGAAAAACACCAACAAATTCAACAACAACTTCAACATTGAAAAACACCAACAAATTCAACAAGAACCTCGACATTGAAAAACACCAACAAATTCAACAACAACCTCAAGATTGAAAAACACCAACAACCTCAAAATTGAAAAAACACCAACAAATTCAACAACAACCTCAACATTTAAAAACAACAACAACCTCAACATTGAAAAACACCAACAAATTCAACAACAACCTCAACACTAAAAAACACCAACAAATTCAACAACAACCTCAACATTGAAAAACACCAACAAACTCAACAACAACCTCAACATTGAAAAACAACAACAACCTCAACATTGAAAAACACCAACAAATTCAACAACAACCTCAACATTGAAAAACACCAACAAATTCAACAACAACCTCAACATTGAAAAACAACAACAACCACAACATTGAAAAACACCAACAAATTCAACAACAACCTCAACATTGAAAAACAACAACAACCTCAACTTTGAAAAACACCAACAAATTCAACAACAACCTCAGCATTGAAAAACAACAACAACCTCAACATTGAAAAACACCAACAAATTCAACAACAACCTCAACATTGAAAAACAACAACAACCTCAACATTGAAAAACACCAAGAAATTCAACAACAACCTCAACATTGAAAAACACCAACAAATTCAACAACAACCTCAACATTGAAAAACAACAACAACCTCAACTTTGAAAAACACCAACAAATTCAACAACAACCTCAGCATTGAAAAACAACAACAACCTCAACATTGAAAAACACCAACAAATTCAACAACAACCTCAACATTGAAAAACAACAACAACCTCAACATTGAAAAACACCAACAAATTCAACAACAACCTCAACATTGAAAAACAACAACAAATTCAGCAACGACCTCAGCATTGAAAAACAACAACAACCTCAACATTGAAAAACACCAACAAATTCAACAACAACCTCAACATTGAAATTCAACAACAACCTCAACATTGAAAAACAACAACAAACTCAGCATTGAAAAACACCAACAAATTCAACAACAACCTCAACATTGAAAAACAACAACAACCTCAACATTGAAAAACACCAACAAATTCAACAACAACCTCAACATTTAAAAACACCAACAAATTCAACAACAACCTCAACATTGAAAAACAACAACAATCTCAACATTGGAAAACACCAACAAATTCAACAAGAACCTCAACATTGAAAAACAGCAACAACCTCAACATTGAAAAACACCAACAAATTCAACAACAACCTCAACATTGAAAAACACCAACAAATTCAACAACAACCTCAACATTGAAAAACACCAACAAATTCAACAACAAACTCTTCATTGAAAAACACCAACAAATTCAACAACAACCTCAACATTGAAAAACAACAACAACCTCAACATTGAAAAACACCAACAAATTCAACAACAACCTCAGCATCGAAAAACAACAACAACCTCAACATTGAAAAACACCAACAAATTCAACAAAAACCTCAACATTGAAAAACAACAACAAACTCAACATTGAAAAACACCAACAAATTCAACAACAACCTCAACATTGAAAAACAACAACAACCTCAACATTGAAGAACAGCAACAAATTCAACAACAACCTCAACATTGAAAAACACCAACAAATTCAACAACAACCTCGAAATTGAAAAACACCAACAAATTCAACAACAACTTCAACATTGAAAAACACCAACAAATTCAACAACAACCTCGACATTGAAAAACACCATCAAATTCAACAACAACCTCAAGATTGAAAAACACCAACAACCTCAAAATTGAAAAAACACCAACAAATTCAACAACAACCTCAACATTTAAAAACAACAACAACCTCAACATTGAAAAACACCAACAAATTCAACAACAACCTCAACACTAAAAAACACCAACAAATTCAACAACAACCTCAACATTGAAAAACATCAACAAACTCAACAACAACCTCAACATTGAAAAACAACAACAACCTCAACATTGAAAAACACCAACAAATTCAACAACAACCTCAACATTGAAAAACACCAACAAATTCAACAACAACCTCAACATTGAAAAACAACAACAACCTCAACATTGAAAAACACCAACAAATTCAACAACAACCTCAGCATTGAAAAAAACCAACAAATTCAACAACAACCTCAACATTGAAAAACAACAACAACCTCAACATTGAAAAACACCACAAATTCAACAACAACCTCAACATTGAAAAACACCAACAAATTCAGCAACGACCTCAGCATTGAAAAACAACAACAACCTCAACATTGAAAAACACCAACAAATTCAACAACAACCTCAACATTGAAATTCAACAACAACCTCAACATTGAAAAACAACAACAAACTCAACATTGAAAAACACCAACAAATTCAACAACAACCTCAACATTGAAAAACAACGACAACCTCAACATTGAAAAACACCAACAAATTCAACAACACCTCAACATTTAAAAACACCAACAAATTCAACAACAACCTCAACATTGAAAAACAACAACAATCTCAACATTGAAAAACACCAACAAATTCAACAAGAACCTCAACATTGAAAAACAGCAACAATCTCAACATTGAAAAACACCAACAAATTCAACAACAACCTCAACATTGAAAAACACCAACAAATTCAACAACAACCTCAACATTGAAAAACACCAACAAATTCAACAACAAACTCTTCATTGAAAAACACCAACAAATTCAACAACAACCTCAACATTGAAAAACAACAACAACCTCAACATTGAAAAACACCAACAAATTCAACAACAACCTCAGCATCGAAAAACAACAACAACCTCAACATTGAAAAACACCAACAAATTCAACAACAACCTCAACATTGAAAAACAACAACAAACTCAACATTGAAAAACACCAACAAATTCAACAACAACCTCAACATTGAAAAACAACAACAACCACAACATTGAAGAACAGCAACAAATTCAACAACAACCTCAACATTGAAAAACACCAACAAATTCAACAACAACCTCAACATTGAGAAACAACAACAACCTAAACATTGAAAAACACCAACAAATTCAACAACAACCTCAACATTGAAAAACAACAACAACCTCAACATTGAAAAACACCAACAAATTCAACAACAACCTCAACATTGAAAAACACCAACAAATTCAACAACAACCTCAACTTTGAAAAACACCAACAAATTGAACAACAAACTCAAGATTGAAAAACAACAACAACCTCAACATTGAAAAACACCAACAAATTCAACAACAACCTCAAAACTGAAAAACAACAACAACCTCAACTTTGAAAAACACCAACAAATTCAACAACAACTTCAACATTGAAAAACGCCAACAAATTCAACAACAACCTCAACATTGAAAAACACCAACAAATACAACAACAACCTCAACATTGAAAAACAACAACCTCAACATTGAAAAACACCAACAAATTCAACAACAACCTCAACATTGAAAAACAACAACAACCTCAACATTGCAAAACACCTGCAAATTCAACAAGAACCTCAACATTTAAAAACACCAACAAATTCAACAACAACCTCAACATTGAGAAACAACAACAATCTCAACATTGAAAAACAGCAACAAATTCAAAAACAACCTCAACATTGAAAAAGAACAACAACCTCAACATTGAAAAACACCAACAAATTCAACAACAACCTCGACATTGAAAAACACCTCAAATTCAAAATCAACCTCAACATTGAACAAGACCAACAACCTCAAAATTGAAAAAACACCAACAAATTCAACAACAACCTCAACTTTTAAAAACAACAACAACCTCAACATTGAAAAACACCAACAAATTCAACAACAACCTCAACATTGAAAAACACCAACAAATTCAACAACAACCTCAACATTGAAAAACACCAACAAACTAAACAACAACCTCAACAATGAAAAATAACAACAACCTCAACATTGAAAAACACCAACAAATTCAACAACAACCTCAACTTTGAAAAACACCAACAAATTCAACAGCAAACTCAAGATTGAAAAACACCCACAAATTCAACAGCCTCAACATTGAAAAACAACGACAACCTCATCATTGAAAAACACCAACAAATTCAACAACAACCTCAACATTGAAAAACACCAACAAATTCAACAACAACCTCAACATTGAAAAACACCAACAACCTCAACATTGAAAAACACCAACAAATTCAACAACAACCTCAACATTGAAAAACAACAACAAACTCAACATTGGAAAACACCAACAAATTCAACAACAACCTCAATATTGAAAAACACCAACAAATTCAACAACAACTTCAACATTGAAAAACACCAACAAATTCAACAACAACCTCAACATTGAAAAACAACAACAACCTCAACATTGAAAAACACCAACCAATTCAACAACTGCCCAAACATTGAAAAACAGCAACAACCTCAACATTGAAAAACACCAACAAATTCAACAACAACCTCAACATTGAAAAACACCAACAAATTCAACAACAACCTCAGCATTGAAAAAGAACAACAACCTCAACATTGAAAAACACCAACAAATTCAACAACAACTTCAACATTGAAAAACACCAACAAATTCAACAACAACCTCAACATTGAAATTCAACAACAACCTCAACATTGAAAAACAACAACAAACTCAACATTGAAAAACACCAACAAATTCAACAACAACCTCAACATTGAAAAACAACGACAACCTCAACATTGAAAAACACCAACAAATTCAACAACACCTCAACATTTAAAAACACCAACAAATTCAACAACAACCTCAACATTGAAAAACAACAACAATCTCAACATTGAAAAACACCAACAAATTCAACAAGAACCTCAACATTGAAAAACAGCAACAATCTCAACATTGAAAAACACCAACAAATTCAACAACAACCTCAACATTGAAAAACACCAACAAATTCAACAACAACCTCAACATTGAAAAACACCAACAAATTCAACAACAAACTCTTCATTGAAAAACACCAACAAATTCAACAACAACCTCAACATTGAAAAACAACAACAACCTCAACATTGAAAAACACCAACAAATTCAACAACAACCTCAGCATCGAAAAACAACAACAACCTCAACATTGAAAAACACCAACAAATTCAACAACAACCTCAACATTGAAAAACAACAACAAACTCAACATTGAAAAACACCAACAAATTCAACAACAACCTCAACATTGAAAAACAACAACAACCACAACATTGAAGAACAGCAACAAATTCAACAACAACCTCAACATTGAAAAACACCAACAAATTCAACAACAACCTCAACATTGAGAAACAACAACAACCTAAACATTGAAAAACACCAACAAATTCAACAACAACCTCAACATTGAAAAACAACAACAACCTCAACATTGAAAAACACCAACAAATTCAACAACAACCTCAACATTGAAAAACACCAACAAATTCAACAACAACCTCAACTTTGAAAAACACCAACAAATTGAACAACAAACTCAAGATTGAAAAACAACAACAACCTCAACATTGAAAAACACCAACAAATTCAACAACAACCTCAAAACTGAAAAACAACAACAACCTCAACTTTGAAAAACACCAACAAATTCAACAACAACTTCAACATTGAAAAACGCCAACAAATTCAACAACAACCTCAACATTGAAAAACACCAACAAATACAACAACAACCTCAACATTGAAAAACAACAACCTCAACATTGAAAAACACCAACAAATTCAACAACAACCTCAACATTGAAAAACAACAACAACCTCAACATTGCAAAACACCTGCAAATTCAACAAGAACCTCAACATTTAAAAACACCAACAAATTCAACAACAACCTCAACATTGAGAAACAACAACAATCTCAACATTGAAAAACAGCAACAAATTCAAAAACAACCTCAACATTGAAAAAGAACAACAACCTCAACATTGAAAAACACCAACAAATTCAACAACAACCTCGACATTGAAAAACACCTCAAATTCAAAATCAACCTCAACATTGAACAAGACCAACAACCTCAAAATTGAAAAAACACCAACAAATTCAACAACAACCTCAACTTTTAAAAACAACAACAACCTCAACATTGAAAAACACCAACAAATTCAACAACAACCTCAACATTGAAAAACACCAACAAATTCAACAACAACCTCAACATTGAAAAACACCAACAAACTAAACAACAACCTCAACAATGAAAAATAACAACAACCTCAACATTGAAAAACACCAACAAATTCAACAACAACCTCAACTTTGAAAAACACCAACAAATTCAACAGCAAACTCAAGATTGAAAAACACCCACAAATTCAACAGCCTCAACATTGAAAAACAACGACAACCTCATCATTGAAAAACACCAACAAATTCAACAACAACCTCAACATTGAAAAACACCAACAAATTCAACAACAACCTCAACATTGAAAAAC
The DNA here is from genome assembly GCA_026770705.1 of Isurus oxyrinchus. NCBI lineage: Eukaryota > Metazoa > Chordata > Chondrichthyes > Lamniformes > Lamnidae > Isurus > Isurus oxyrinchus. The sequence goes on from JANJGN010000420.1 coordinate 111,690, forward strand.
ACCAACAACCTCAACATTGAAAAACACCAACAAATTCAACAACAACCTCAACATTGAAAAACAACAACAAACTCAACATTGGAAAACACCAACAAATTCAACAACAACCTCAATATTGAAAAACACCAACAAATTCAACAACAACTTCAACATTGAAAAACACCAACAAATTCAACAACAACCTCAACATTGAAAAACAACAACAACCTCAACATTGAAAAACACCAACCAATTCAACAACTGCCCAAACATTGAAAAACAGCAACAACCTCAACATTGAAAAACACCAACAAATTCAACAACAACCTCAACATTGAAAAACACCAACAAATTCAACAACAACCTCAGCATTGAAAAAGAACAACAACCTCAACATTGAAAAACTTCAACAAATTCAACAACAACCTCAACATTGAAAAACACCAACAAAATCAATAAAAACTTCAACATTGAAAAACACCAACAAATTCAACAACAACCTCGAAATTGAAAAACACCAACAAATTCAACAACAACTTCAACATTGAAAAACACCAACAAATTCAACAAGAACCTCGACATTGAAAAACACCATCAAATTCAACAACAACCTCAAGATTGAAAAACACCAACAACCTCAAAATTGAAAAAACACCAACAAATTCAACATCAACCTCAACATTTAAAAACAACAACAACCTCAACATTGAAAAACACCAACAAATTCAACAACAACCTCAACACTAAAAAACACCAACAAATTCAACAACAACCTCAACATTGAAAAACACCAACAAACTCAACAACAACCTCAACATTGAAAAACAACAACAACCTCAACATTGAAAAACACCAACAAATTCAACAACAACCTCAACATTGAAAAACAAAAACAAATTCAACAACAACCTCAACATTGAAAAACAACAACAACCTCAACATTGAAAAACACCAACAAATTCAACAACAACCTCAACATTGAAGAACAACAACAACCTCAACATTGAAAAACAACAACAACCTCAACATTGAAAAACACCAACAAATTCAACAACAACCTCAACATTGAAAAACACCAACAAATTCAGCAACGACCTCAGCATTGAAAAACAACAACAACCTCAACATTGAAAAACACCAACAAATTCAACAACAACCTCAACATTGAAAAACAACAACAACCTCAACATTGAAAAACACCAACAAATTCAAGAACAACCTCAACATTGAAAAACACCAACAAATTCAGCAACGACCTCAGCATTGAAAAACAACAACAACCTCAACATTGAAAAACACCAACAAATTCAACAACAACCTCAACATTGAAAAACAACAACAACCTCAACATTGAAAAACACCAACAAATTCAACAACAACCTCAACATTTAAAAACACCAACAAATTCAACAACAACCTCAACATTGAAAAACAACAACAATCTCAACATTGGAAAACACCAACAAATTCAACAAGAACCTCAACATTGAAAAACAGCAACAACCTCAACATTGAAAAACACCAACAAATTCAACAACAACCTCAACATTGAAAAACACCAACAAATTCAACAACAACCTCAACATTGAAAAACACCAACAAATTCAACAACAAACTCTTCATTGAAAAACACCAACAAATTCAACAACAACCTCAACATTGAAAAACAACAACAAATTCAACAACAACCTCAGCATCGAAAAACAACAACAACCTCAACATTGAAAAACACCAACAAATTCAACAACAACCTCAACATTGAAAAACAACAACAAACTCAACATTGAAAAACACCAACAAATTCAACAACAACCTCAACATTGAAAAACAACAACAACCTCAACATTGAAGAACAGCAACAAATTCAACAACAACCTCAACATTGAAAAACACCAACAAATTCAACAACAACCTCGAAATTGAAAAACACCAACAAATTCAACAACAACTTCAACATTGAAAAACACCAACAAATTCAACAACAACCTCGACATTGAAAAACACCATCAAATTCAACAACAACCTCAAGATTGAAAAACACCAACAACCTCAAAATTGAAAAAACACCAACAAATTCAACAACAACCTCAACATTTAAAAACAACAACAACCTCAACATTGAAAAACACCAACAAATTCAACAACAACCTCAACACTAAAAAACACCAACAAATTCAACAACAACCTCAACATTGAAAAACACCAACAAACTCAACAACAACCTCAACATTGAAAAACAACAACAACCTCAACATTGAGAAACACCAACAAATTCAACAACAACCTCAACATTGAAAAACACCAACAAATTCAACAACAACCTCAACATTGAAAAACAACAACAACCTCAGCATTGAAAAACACCAACAAATTCAACAACAACCTCAACATTGAAAAACAACAACAACCTCAACATTGAAAAACACCAACAAATTCAACAACAACCTCAACATTGAAAAACACCAACAAATTCAGCAACGACCTCAGCATTGAAAAACAACAACAACCTCAACATTGAAAAACACCAACAAATTCAACAACAACCTCAACATTGAAATTCAACAACAACCTCAACATTGAAAAACAACAACAAACTCAACATTGAAAAACACCAACAAATTCAACAACAACCTCAACATTGAAAAACAACAACAACCTCAACATTGAAAAACACCAACAAATTCAACAACAACCTCAGCATCGAAAAACAACAACAACCTCAACATTGAAAAACACCAACAAATTCAACAACAACCTCAACATTGAAAAACAACAACAAACTCAACATTGAAAAACACCAACAAATTCAACAACAACCTCAACATTGAAAAACAACAACAACCTCAACATTGAAGAACAGCAACAAATTCAACAACAACCTCAACATTGAAAAACACCAACAAATTCAACAACAACCTCAACATTGAGAAACAACAACCTAAACATTGAAAAATACCAACAAATTCAACAACCTCAACATTGAAAAACAACAACAACCTCAACATTGAAAAACACCAACAAATTCAACAACAACCTCAACATTGAAAAACACCAACAAATTCAACAACAACCTCAACTTTGAAAAACACCAACAAATTCAACAACAACCTCAACATTGAAAAACAACAACAACCTCAACATTGAAAAACACCAACAAATTCAACAACAACCTCAAAACTGAAAAACAACAACAACCTCAACTTTGAAAAACACCAACAAATTCAACAACCTCAACATTGAAAAACACCAACAAATACAACAACAACCTCAACATTGAAAAACAACAACCTCAACATTGAAAAACACCAACAAATTCAACAACAACCTCAACATTGAAAAACAACAACAACCTCAACATTGCAAAACACCTGCAAATTCAACAACAACCTCAACATTTAAAAACACAAACAAATTCAACAACAACCTCAACATTGAAAAACAACAACAATCTCAACATTGAAAAACAGCAACAAATTCAAAAACAACCTCAACATTGAAAAAGAACAACAACCTCAACATTGAAAAACACCAACAAATTCAACAACAACCTCGACATTGAAAAACACCTCAAATTCAAAATCAACCTCAACATTGAACAACACCAACAACCTCAAAATTGAAAAAACACCAACAAATTCAACAACAACCTCAACTTTTAAAAACAACAACAACCTCAACATTGAAAAACACCAACAAATTCAACAACAACCTCAACATTGAAAAACAACAACAAATTCAACAACAACCTCAACATTGAAAAACACCAACAAACTAAACAACAACCTCAACATTGAAAAATAACAACAACCTCAACATTGAAAAACACCAACAAATTCAACAACAACCTCAACTTTGAAAAACACCAACAAATTCAACAGCAAACTCAAGATTGAAAAACACCCACAAATTCAACAGCCTCAACATTGAAAAACAACGACAACCTCATCATTGAAAAACACCAACAAATTCAACAACAACCTCAACATTGAAAAACACCAACAAATTCAACAACAACCTCAACATTGAAAAACACCAACAACCTCAACATTGAAAAACACCAACAAATTCAACAACAACCTCAACATTGAAAAACAACAACAAACTCAACATTGGAAAACACCAACAAATTCAACAACAACCTCAATATTGAAAAACACCAACGAATTCAACAACAACTTCAACATTGAAAAACACCAACAAATTCAACAACAACCTCAACATTGAAAAACAACAACAACCTCAACATTGAAAAACACCAACCAATTCAACAACTGCCCAAACATTGAAAAACAGCAACAACCTCAACATTGAAAAACACCAACAAATTCAACAACAGCCTCAACATTGAAAAACACCAACAAATTCAACAACAACCTCAGCATTGAAAAAGAACAACAACCTCAACATTGAAAAACTTCAACAAATTCAACAACAACCTCAACATTGAAAAACAACAACAACCTCAACATTGAAAAACACCAACAAAATCAATAAAAACTTCAACATTGAAAAACACCAACAAATTCAACAACAACCTCGAAATTGAAAAACACCAACAAATTCAACAACAACTTCAACATTGAAAAACACCAACAAATTCAACAACAACCTCGACATTGAAAAACACCATCAAATTCAACAACAACCTGAAGATTGAAAAACACCAACAACCTCAAAATTGAAAAAACACCAACAAATTCAACAACAACCTCAACATTTAAAAACAACAACAACCTCAACATTGAAAAACACCAACAAATTCAACAACAACCTCAACACTAAAAAACACCAACAAATTCAACAACAACCTCAACATTGAAAAACACCAACAAACTCAACAACAACCTCAACATTGAAAAACAACAACAACCTCAACATTGAAAAACACCAACAAATTCAACAACAACCTCAACATTGAAAAACACCAACAAATTCAACAACAACCTCAACATTGAAAAACAACAACAACCTCAACATTGAAAAACACCAACAAATTCAACAACAACCTCAGCATTGAAAAACAACAACAACCTCAACATTGAAAAACACCAACAAATTCAACAACAACCTCAACATTGAAAAACAACAACAACCTCAACATTGAAAAACACCAACAAATTCAATAACAGCCTCAACATTGAAAAACACCAACAAATTCAGCAACGACCTCAGCATTGAAAAACAACAACAACCTCAACATTGAAAAACACCAACAAATTCAACAACAACCTCAACATTGAAATTCAACAACAACCTCAACATTGAAAAACAACAACAAACTCAACATTGAAAAACACCAACAAATTCAACAACAACCTCAACATTGAAAAACAACAACAACCTCAACATTGAAAAACACCAACAAATTCAACAACAACCTCAACATTTAAAAACACCAACAAATTCAACAACAACCTCAACATTGAAAAACAACAACAATCTCAACATTGGAAAACACCAACAAATTCAACAAGAACCTCAACATTGAAAAACAGCAACAACCTCAACATTGAAAAGCACCAACAAATTCAACAACAACCTCAACATTGAAAAACACCAACAAATTCAACAACAACCTCAACATTGAAAAACACCAACAAATTCAACAACAAACTCTTCATTGAAAAACACCAACAAATTCAACAACAACCTCAACATTGAAAAACAACAACAACCTCAACATTGAAAAACACCAACAAATTCAACAACAAACTCAGCATCGAAAAACAACATAAACCTCAACATTGAAAAACACCAACAAATTCAACAACAACCTCAACATTGAAAAACAACAACAAACTCAACATTGAAAAACACCAACAAATTCAACAACAACCTCAACATTGAAAAACAACAACAACCTCAACATTGAAGAACAGCAACAAATTCAACAACAACCTCAACATTGAAAAACACCAACAAATTCAACAACAACCTCAACATTGAGAAACAACAACAACCTAAACATTGAAAAACACCAACAAATTCAACAACAACCTCAACATTGAAAAACAACAACAACCTCAACATTGAAAAACACCAACAAATTCAACAACATCCTCAACATTGAAAAACACCAACAAATTCAACAACAACCTCAGCATTGAAAAACAACAACAACCTCAACATTGAAAAACACCAACAAATTCAACAAAAACCTCAACATTGAAAAACAACAACAACCTCAACATTGAAAAACACCAACAAATTCAACAACAACTTCAACATTGAAAAACACCAACAAATTCAACAACAACCTCGAAATTGAAAAACACCAACAAATACAACAACAACCTCAACATTGAAAAACAACAACAACCTCAACATTGAAAAACACCAAAAAATTCAACAACAACCTCAACATTGAAAAACAACAACAACCTCAACATTGCAAAACACCAGCAAATTCAACAACAACCTCAACATTTAAAAACACCAACAAATTCAACAACAACCTCAACATTGAAAAACAACAACAATCTCAACATTGAAAAACACCAACAAATTCAACAACAACCTCAACATTGAAAAACAACAACAACCTCAACATTGAAAAACACCAACAAATTCAACAACAACCTCGACATTGAAAAACACCCTCAAATTCAAAATCAACCTCAACATTGAACAACACCTACAACCTCAAAATTGAAAAAAGACCAACAAATTCAACAACAACCTCAACATTGAAAAACACCAACAAATTCAACAACAACCTCAACATTGAAAAACACCAACAACCTCAACATTGAAAAACACCAACAAATTCAACAACAACCTCAACATTGAAAAACAACAACAACCTCAACATTGAAAAACACCAACAAATTCAACAGCAACCTCAACATTGAAAAACAACAACAAACTAAACATTGAAAAACACCAACAAATTCAACAACAACCTCAACATTGAAAAACAACAACAACCTCAACATTGAAAAACACCAACAAATTCAACAACAACCTCAACATTGAAATACACCAACAAATTCAACAACAACCTCAACATTGAAAAACACTAACAAATTCAACAACAACCTCGAAATTGAAAAACACCAACAAATTCAACAACAAACTCAACATTGAAAAACACCAACAAATTCAACAACAACCTCAACATTGAAAAACAACAACAACCTCAACATTGAAAAACACCAACAAATTCAACAACAATCTCAACATTGAAAAGCAACTACAAATTCAACAACAACCTCAACATTGAAAAACAACAACAACCTCAACATTGAAAAACACCAACAAATTCTACAACAACCTCAACATTGAAAAACACCAGCAAATTCAACAACCTCAACATTGAAAAACAACAACAAACTCAACATTGAAAAACACCAACAAATTCAACAACAACCTCAACATTGAAAAACAACAACAACCTCAACATTGAAAAACACCAACAAATTCAACAACAACCTCAACATTGAACAACACCAACAAATTCAACAACAACCTCAACATTGAAAAACAACAACAACCTAAACATTGAAAAACACCAACAAATTCAACAACAACCTCAACATTGAAAAACAACAACAACCTCAACATTGAAAAACACCAACAAATTCAACAAAAACCTCAACATTGAAAAACACCAACAAATTCAGCAACGACCTCAGCATTGAAAAACAACAACAACCTCAACATTGAAAAACACCAACAAATTCAACAACAACCTCAACATTGAAATTCAACAACAACCTCAACATTGAAAAACAACAACAAACTCAACATTGAAAAACACCAACAAATTCAACAACAACCTCAACATTGAAAAACAACAACAACCTCAACATTGAAAAACACCAACAAATTCAACAACAACCTCAACATTTAAAAACACCAACAAATTCAACAACAACCTCAACATTGAAAAACAACAACAATCTCAACATTGGAAAACACCAACAAATTCAACAAGAACCTCAACATTGAAAAACAGCAACAACCTCAACATTGAAAAGCACCAACAAATTCAACAACAACCTCAACATTGAAAAACACCAACAAATTCAACAACAACCTCAACATTGAAAAACACCAACAAATTCAACAACAAACTCTTCATTGAAAAACACCAACAAATTCAACAACAACCTCAACATTGAAAAACAACAACAACCTCAACATTGAAAAACACCAACAAATTCAACAACAAACTCAGCATCGAAAAACAACATAAACCTCAACATTGAAAAACACCAACAAATTCAACAACAACCTCAACATTGAAAAACAACAACAAACTCAACATTGAAAAACACCAACAAATTCAACAACAACCTCAACATTGAAAAACAACAACAACCTCAACATTGAAGAACAGCAACAAATTCAACAACAACCTCAACATTGAAAAACACCAACAAATTCAACAACAACCTCAACATTGAGAAACAACAACAACCTAAACATTGAAAAACACCAACAAATTCAACAACAACCTCAACATTGAAAAACAACAACAACCTCAACATTGAAAAACACCAACAAATTCAACAACATCCTCAACATTGAAAAACACCAACAAATTCAACAACAACCTCAGCATTGAAAAACAACAACAACCTCAACATTGAAAAACACCAACAAATTCAACAAAAACCTCAACATTGAAAAACAACAACAACCTCAACATTGAAAAACACCAACAAATTCAACAACAACTTCAACATTGAAAAACACCAACAAATTCAACAACAACCTCGAAATTGAAAAACACCAACAAATACAACAACAACCTCAACATTGAAAAACAACAACAACCTCAACATTGAAAAACACCAAAAAATTCAACAACAACCTCAACATTGAAAAACAGCAACAACCTCAACATTGCAAAACACCATCAAATTCAACAACAACCTCAACATTTAAAAACACCAACAAATTCAACAACAACCTCAACATTGAAAAACAACAACAATCTCAACATTGAAAAACACCAACAAATTCAACAACAACCTCAACATTGAAAAACAACAACAACCTCAACATTGAAAAACACCAACAAATTCAACAACAACCTCGACATTGAAAAACACCCTCAAATTCAAAATCAACCTCAACATTGAACAACACCTACAACCTCAAAATTGAAAAAAGACCAACAAATTCAACAACAACCTCAACATTGAAAAACACCAACAAATTCAACAACAACCTCAACATTGAAAAACACCAACAACCTCAACATTGAAAAACACCAACAAATTCAACAACAACCTCAACATTGAAAAACAACAACAACCTCAACATTGAAAAACACCAACAAATTCAACAGCAACCTCAACATTGAAAAACAACAACAAACTAAACATTGAAAAACACCAACAAATTCAACAACAACCTCAACATTGAAAAACAACAACAACCTCAACATTGAAAAACACCAACAAATTCAACAACAACCTCAACATTGAAATACACCAACAAATTCAACAACAACCTCAACATTGAAAAACACTAACAAATTCAACAACAACCTCGAAATTGAAAAACACCAACAAATTCAACAACAAACTCAACATTGAAAAACACCAACAAATTCAACAACAACCTCAACATTGAAAAACAACAACAACCTCAACATTGAAAAACACCAACAAATTCAACAACAATCTCAACATTGAAAAGCAACTACAAATTCAACAACAACCTCAACATTGAAAAACAACAACAACCTCAACATTGAAAAACACCAACAAATTCTACAACAACCTCAACATTGAAAAACACCAGCAAATTCAACAACCTCAACATTGAAAAACAACAACAAACTCAACATTGAAAAACACCAACAAATTCAACAACAACCTCAACATTGAAAAACAACAACAACCTCAACATTGAAAAACACCAACAAATTCAACAACAACCTCAACATTGAACAACACCAACAAATTCAACAACAACCTCAACATTGAAAAACAACAACAACCTAAACATTGAAAAACACCAACAAATTCAACAACAACCTCAACATTGAAAAACAACAACAACCTCAACATTGAAAAACACCAACAAATTCAACAAAAACCTCAACATTGAAAAACACCAACAAATTCAACAACAACCTCAGCTTTGAAAAACAACAACAATCTCAACATTGAAAAACACCAACAAATTCAACAACAACCTCAACATTGAAAAACAACAACAACCTCAACATTGAAAAACACCAACAAATTCAACAACAACCTCAACATTGAAAAACACCAACAAATTCAACAACAACCTCAGCATTGAAAAACAACAACAACCTCAACATTGAAAAACACCAACAAATTCAACAACAACCTCAACATTGAAAAACAACAACAACCTCAACATTGAAAAACACCAACAAATTCAACAACTTCAACATTTAAAAACACCAACAAATTCAACAACAAACTCAACATTGAAAAACAACAACAATCTCAACATTGAAAAACACCAACAAATTCAACAACAACCTCAACATTGAAAAACACCCAACAAATTCAACAACTTCAACATTTAAAAACACCAACAAATTCAACAACAAACTCAACATTGAAAAACAACAACAATCTCAACATTGAAAAACACCAACAAATTCAACAACAATCTCAACATTGAAAAACAACAACAACCTCAACATTGAAAAACACCAGCAAATTCAACAACAACTTCAACATTGAAAAACACCAACAAATTCAACAACAACTCGACATTGAAAAACACCATCAAATTCAACAACAACCTCGAAATTGAAAAACACCAACAAATTCAACAACAAACTCAACATTGAAAAACACCAACAAATTCAACAACAACCTCAACATTGAAAAACAACAACAACCTCAACATTGAAAAACACCAACAATTTCAACAACAATCTCAACATTGAAAAGCACCAACAAATTCAACAACAACCTCAACATTGAAAAACAACAACAACCTCAACATTGAAAAACACCAACAAATTCAACAACAACCTCAACATTGAAATACAACAACAACCTCAACATTGAAAAACACCAACAAATTCAACAACAACCTCAACATTGAAAAACAACAACAAACTCAACATTGAAAAACACCAACAAATTCAACAACAACCTCAACATTGAAAAACAGCAACAACCTCAACATTGAAAAACACCAACAAATTCAACAACAACCTCAACATTGAACAACACCAACAAATTCAACAACAACCTCAACATTGAAAAACAACAACAACCTAAACATTGAAAAACACCAACAAATTCAACAACAACCTCAACATTGAAAAACAACAACAACCTCAACATTGAAAAACACCAACAAATTCAACAACAACCTCAACATTGAAAAACACCAACAAATTCAACAACAACCTCAACATTGAAAAACACCAACAAACTCAACATTGAAAAACACCAACAAATTCAACAACAACCTCAACATTGAAAAACAACAACAACCTCTACATTGAAGAACACCAACAAATTCAACAACAACCTCAACATTGAAAAACACCAACAAATTCAACAACAACCTCAACATTGAGAAACAACAACAACCTAAACATTGAAAAACACCAACAAATTCAACAACAACCTCAACATTGAAAAACAACAACAACCTCAACATTGAAAAACACCAACAAATTCAACAACAACCTCAACATTGAAAAACACCAACAAATTCAACAACAACCTCAGCATTGAAAAACAACAACAACCTCAACATTGAAAAACACCAACAAATTCAACAACAACCTCAACATTGAAAAACAACAACAACCTCAACATTGAAAAAAAACAACAAATTCAACAACAACTTCAACATTGAAAAACACCAACAAATTCAACAACAACCTCGAAATTGAAAAACACCAACAAATACAACAACAACCTCAACATTGAAAAACAACAACAACCTCAACATTGAAAAACACCAACAAATTCAACAACAACCTCAACATTGAAAAACAACAACAACCTCAACATTGAAAAACACCAGCAAATTCAACAACAACCTCAACATTGAAAAACACCAACAAATTCAACAACAAACTCTTCATTGAAAAACACCAACAAATTCAACAACAACCTCAACATTGAAAAACAACAACAACCTCAACATTGAAAAACACCAACAAATTCAACAACAACCTCAGCATTGAAAAACAACAACAACCTCAACATTGAAAAACACCAACAAATTCAACAACAACCTCAACATTGAAAAACAACAACAAACTCAACATTGAAAAACACCAACAAATTCAACAACAACCTCAACATTGAAAAACAACAACTACCTCAACATTGAAGAACACCAACAAATTCAACAACAACCTCAACATTGAAAAACACCAACAAATTCAACAACAACCTCAACATTGAGAAACAACAACAACCTAAACATTGAAAAACACCAACAAATTCAACAACAACCTCAACATTGAAAAACAACAACAACCTCAACATTGAAAAACACCAACAAATTCAACAACAACCTCAACTTTGAAAAACACCAACAAATTCAACAACAACCTCAGCATTGAAAAACAACAACATCCTCAACATTGAAAAACACCAACAAATTCAACAACAACCTCAACATTGAAAAACAACAACAACCTCAACATTGAAAAACACCAACAAATTCAACAACAACTTCAACATTGAAAAACACCAGCAAATTCAACAACAACCTCGAAATTGAAAAACAACAACAAATACAACAACAACCTCAACATTGAAAAACAACAACAACCTCAACATTGAAAAACACCAACAAATTCAACAACAACCTCAACATTGAAAAACAACAACAACCTCAACATTGCAAAACACCAGCAAATTCAACAACAACCTCAACATTTAAAAACACCAACAAATTCAACAACAACCTCAACATTGAAAAACAACAACAATCTCAACATTGAAAAACACCAACAAATTCAACAACAACCTCAGCTTTGAAAAACAACAACAACCTCAACATTGAAAAACACCAACAAATTCAACAACAACCTCAACATTGAAAAACAACAACAACCTCAACATTGAAAAACACCAACAAATTCAACAACAACCTCAACATTGAAAAACACCAACAAATTCAACAACAACCTCAGCATTGAAAAACAACAACAACCTCAACATTGAAAAACACCAACAAATTCAACAACAACCTCAACATTGAAAAACAACAACAACCTCAACATTGAAAAACACCAACAAATTCAACAACTTCAACATTTAAAAACACCAACAAATTCAACAACAAACTCAATATTGAAAAACAACAACAATCTCAACATTGAAAAACACCAACAAATTCAACAACAATCTCAACATTGAAAAACAACAACAACCTCAACATTGAAAAACACCAGCAAATTCAACAACAACTTCAACATTGAAAAACACCAACAAATTCAACAACAACTCGACATTGAAAAACACCATCAAATTCAACAACAACCTCGAAATTGAAAAACACCAACAAATTCAACAACAAACTCAACATTGAAAAACACCAACAAATTCAACAACAACCTCAACATTGAAAAACAACAACAACCTCAACATTGAAAAACACCAACAAATTCAACAACAATCTCAACATTGAAAAGCACCAACAAATTCAACAACAACCTCAACATTGAAAAACAACAACAACCTCAACATTGAAAAACACCAACAAATTCAACAACAACCTCAACATTGAAATACAACAACAACCTCAACATTGAAAAACACCAACAAATTCAACAACAACCTCAACATTGAAAAACAACAACAAACTCAACATTGAAAAACACCAACAAATTCAACAACAACCTCAACATTGAAAAACAACAACAACCTCAACATTGAAAAACACCAACAAATTCAACAACAACCTCAGCATTGAAAAACAACAACAACCTCAACATTGAAAAACACCAACAAATTCAACAACAACCTCAACATGGAAAAACAACAACAAACTCAACATTGAAAAACACCAACAAATTCAACAACAACCTCAACACTAAAAAATACCAACAAATTCAACAACAACCTCAACATTGAAAAACACCAACAAACTCAACAACAACCTCAACATTGAAAAACAACAACAACCTCAACATTGAAAAACACCAACAAATTCAACAACAACCTCAACATTGAAAAACACCAACAAATTCAACAACAACCTCAACATTGAAAAACAACACCAACCTCAACATTGAAAAACACCAACAAATTCAACAACAACCTCAACAACGAAAAAAAAACAACAACCTCAACATTGAAAAACACCAACAAATTCAACAACAACCTCAACATTGAAAAACACCAACAAATTCAACAACAACCTCAACATTGAAAAACAGCAACAACCTCAACATTGAAAAACACCAACAAATTCAACAACAACCTCAGCATTGAAAAACAACAACAACCTCAACATTGAAAAACACCAACAAATTCAACAACAACCTCAACATTGAAAAAACAAGAACAACCTCAACATTGAAAAACACCAACAAATTCAACAACAACCTCAACATTGAAAAAACACCAACAAATTCAACAACGACCTCAGCATTGAAAAACAACAACAACCTCAACATTGAAAAACAACAACAACCTCAACATTGAAAAACGCCAACAAATTCAACAACAACCTCAACATTTAAAAACACCAACAAATTCAACAACAACCTCAACATTGAAAAACAACAACAATCTCAACATTGAAAAACACCAACAAATTCAACAAGAACCTCAACATTCAAAAACAGCAACAACCTCAACATTGAAAAACACCAACAAATTCAACAACAACCTCAACATTGAAAAACACCAACAAATTCAACAACAACCTCAACATTGAAAAACACCAACAAATTCAACAACAAACTCTTCATTGAAAAACACCAACAAATTCAACAACAACCTCAACATTGAAAAACAACAACAACCTCAACATTGAAAAACACCAACAAATTCAACAACAACCTCAGCATTGAAAAACAACAACAACCTCAACATTGAAAAACACCAACAAATTCAACAACAACCTCAACATTGAAAAACACCAACAAACTCAACATTGAAAAACACCAACAAATTCAACAACAACCTCAACATTGAAAAACAACAACAACCTCTACATTGAAGAACACCAACAAATTCAACAACAACCTCAACATTGAAAAACACCAACCAAATTCAACAACAACCTCAACATTGAGAAACAACAACAACCTAAACATTGAAAAACACCAACAAATTCAACAACAACCTCAACATTGAAAAACAACAACAACCTCAACATTGAAGAACACCAACAAATTCAACAACAACCTCAACATTGAAAAACACCAACAAATTCAACAACAACCTCAGCATTGAAAAAACAACAACAACCTCAACATTGAAAAAACACCAACAAATTCAACAACAACCTCAACATTGAAAAACAACAACAACCTCAACATTGAAAAAAAAACAACAAATTCAACAACAACTTCAACATTGAAAAACACCAACAAATTCAACAACAACCTCGAAATTGAAAAACACCAACAAATACAACAACAACCTCAACATTGAAAAACAACAACAACCTCAACATTGAAAAACACCAACAAATTCAACAACAACCTCAACATTGAAAAACAACAACAACCTCAACATTGCAAAACACCAGCAAATTCAACAACAACCTCAACATTTAAAAACACCAACAAATTCAACAACAACCTCAACATTGAAAAACAACAACAATCTCAACATTGAAAAACACCAACAAATTCAACAACAACCTCAGCTTTGAAAAACAACAACAACCTCAACATTGAAAAACACCAACAAATTCAACAACAACCTCAACATTGAAAAACAACAACAACCTCAACATTGAAAAAACACCAACAAATTCAACAACAACCTCAACATTGAAAAACACCAACAAATTCAACAACAACCTCAGCATTGAAAAACAACAACAACCTCAACATTGAAAAACACCAACAAATTCAACAACAACCTCAACATTGAAAAACAACAACAACCTCAACTTTGAAAAACACCAACAAATTCAACAACTTCAACATTTAAAAACACCAACAAATTCAACAACAAACTCAATATTGAAAAACAACAACAATCTCAACATTGAAAAACACCAACAAATTCAACAACAATCTCAACATTGAAAAACAACAACAACCTCAACATTGAAAAACACCAGCAAATTCAACAACAACTTCAACATTGAAAAACACCAACAAATTCAACAACAACTCGACATTGAAAAACACCATCAAATTCAACAACAACCTCGAAATTGAAAAACACCAACAAATTCAACAACAAACTCAACATTGAAAAACACCAACAAATTCAACAAAAACCTCAACATTGAAAAACAATAACAACCTCAACATTGAAAAACACCAACAAATTCAACAACAATCTCAAGATTGAAAAGCACCAACAAATTCAACAACAACCTCAACATTGAAAAACAACAACAACCTCAACATTGAAAAACACCAACAAATTCAACAACAACCTCAACATTGAAATACAACAACAACCTCAACATTGAAAAACACCAACAAATTCAACAACAACCTCAACATTGAAAAACAACAACAAACTCAACATTGAAAAACACCAACAAATTCAACAACAACCTCAACATTGAAAAACAACAACAACCTCAACATTGAAAAACACCAACAAATTCAACAACAACCTCAACATTGAACAACACCAACAAATTCAACAACAACCTCAACATTGAAAAACAACAACAACCTAAACATTGAAAAACACCAACAAATTCAACAACAACCTCAACATTGAAAAACAACAACAACCTCAACATTGAAAAACACCAACAAATTCAACAACAACCTCAACATTGAAAAACACCAACAAATTCAACAACAACCTCAGCATTGAAAAACAACAACAACCTCAACATTGAAAAACACCAACAAATTCAACAACAACCTCAACATTGAAAAACACCAACAAATTCAACAACAACCTCAGCATTGAAAAACAACAACAACCTCAACATTGAAAAACACCAACAAATTCAACAACAACCTCAACATTGAAAAACAACAACAACCTCAACATTGAAAAACACCAACAAATTCAACAACAACTTCAACATTGAAAAACACCAACAAATACAACAACAACCTCAACATTGAAAAAACAACAACAACCTCAACATTGAAAAACACCAACAAATTCAACAACAACCTCAACATTGAAAAACAACAACAACCTCAACATTGCAAAACACCAGCAAATTCAACAACAACCTCAAAATTTAAAAACACCAACAAATTCAACAACAAACTCAACATTGAAAAACAACAACAATCTCAACATTGAAAAACACCAACAAATTCAACAACAACCTCAACATTGAAAAACAACAACAACCTCAACATTGAAAAACACCAGCAAATTCAACAACAACCTCAACATTGAAAAACACCAACAAATTCAACAACAAACTCTTCATTGAAAAACACCAACAAATTCAACAACAACCTCAACATTGAAAAACAACAACAACCTCAACATTGAAAAACACCAACAAATTCAACAACAACCTCAGCATTGAAAAACAACAACAACCTCAACATTGAAAAACACCAACAAATTCAACAACAACCTCAACATTGAAAAACAACAACAAACTCAACATTGAAAAACACCAACAAATTCAACAACAACCTCAACATTGAAAAACAACAACAACCTCAACTTTGAAGAACACCAACAAATTCAACAACAACCTCAACATTGAAAAACACCAACAAATTCAACAACAACCTCAACATTGAGAAACAACAACAACCTAAACATTGAAAAACACCAACAAATTCAACAACAACCTCAACATTGAAAAACAACAACAACCTCAACATTGAAAAACACCAACAAATTCAACAACAACCTCAACATTGAAAAACACCAACAAATTCAACAACAACCTCAGCATTGAAAAACAACAACAACCTCAACATTGAAAAACACCAACAAATTCAACAACAACCTCAACATTGAAAAACAACAACAACCTCAACATTGAAAAACACCAACAAATTCAACAACAACTTCAACATTGAAAAACACCAACAAATTCAACAACAACCTCGAAATTGAAAAACACCAACAAATACAACAACAACCTCAACATTGAAAAACAACAACAACCTCAACATTGAAAAACACCAACAAATTCAACAACAACCTCAACATTGAAAAACAACAACAACCTCAACATTGCAAAACACCAGCAAATTCAACAACAACCTCAACATTTAAAAACACCAACAAATTCAACAACAACCTCAACATTGAAAAACAACAACAATCTCAACATTGAAAAACACCAACAAATTCAACAACAACCTCAGCTTTGAAAAACAACAACAACCTCAACATTGAAAAACACCAACAAATTCAACAACAACCTCAACATTGAAAAATAACAAAAACCTCAACATTGAAAAACACCAACAAATTCAACAACAACCTCACATTGAAAAACACCAACAAATTCAACAACAACCTCAGCATTGAAAAACAACAACAACCTCAACATTGAAAAACACCAACAAATTCAACAACAACCTCAACATTGAAAAACAACAACAACCTCAACATTGAAAAACACCAACAAATTCAACAACTTCAACATTTAAAAACACCAACAAATTCAACAACAAACTCAATATTGAAAAACAACAACAATCTCAACATTGAAAAACACCAACAAATTCAACAACAATCTCAACATTGAAAAACAACAACAACCTCAACATTGAAAAACACCAGCAAATTCAACAACAACTTCAACATTGAAAAACACCAACAAATTCAACAACAACTCGACATTGAAAAACACCATCAAATTCAACAACAACCTCGAAATTGAAAAACACCAACAAATTCAACAACAAACTCAACATTGAAAAACACCAACAAATTCAACAACAACCTCAACATTGAAAAACAACAACAACCTCAACATTGAAAAACACCAACAAATTCAACAACAATCTCAACATTGAAAAGCACCAACAAATTCAACAACAACCTCAACATTGAAAAACAACAACAACCTCAACATTGAAAAACACCAACAAATTCAACAACAACCTCAACATTGAAATACAACAACAACCTCAACATTGAAAAACACCAACAAATTCAACAACAACCTCAACATTGAAAAACAACAACAAACTCAACATTGAAAAACACCAACAAATTCAACAACAACCTCAACATTGAAAAGCAACACCAACCTCAACATTGAAAAAAAACCAACAAATTCAACAACAACCTCAACATTGAACAACACCAACAAATTCAACAACAACCTCAACATTGAAAAACAACAACAACCTAAACATTGAAAAACACCAACAAATTCAACAACAACCTCAACATTGAAAAACAACAACAACCTCAACATTGAAAAACACCAACAAATTCAACAACAACCTCAACATTGAAAAACACCAACAAATTCAACAACAACCTCAGCATTGAAAAACAACAACAACCTCAACATTGAAAAACACCAACAAATTCAACAACAACCTCAACATTGAAAAACACCAACAAATTCAACAACAAGCTCAGCATTGAAAAACAACAACAACCTCAACATTGAAAAACACCAACAAATTCAACAACAACCTCAACATTGAAAAACAACAACAACCTCAACATTGAAAAACACCAACAAATTCAACAACAACTTCAACATTGAAAAACACCAACAAATACAACAACAACCTCAACATTGAAAAACAACAACAACCTCAACATTGAAAAACACCAACAAATTCAACAACAACCTCAACATTGAAAAACAACAACAACCTCAACATTGCAAAACACCAGCAAATTCAACCACAACCTCAAAATTTAAAAACACCAACAAATTCAACAACAAACTCAACATTGAAAAACAACAACAATCTCAACATTGAAAAACACCAACAAATTCAACAACAACCTCAACATTGAAAAACAACAACAACCTCAACATTGAAAAACACCAGCAAATTCAACAACAACTTCAACATTGAAAAATTCCAACAAATTCAAAAACAACCTCGACATTGAAAAACACCATCAAATTCAACAACAACCTCAATATTGAAAAACAACAACAACCTCAACATTGAAAAACAACAACAAACTCAACATTGAAAAACACCAACAAATTCAACAACAACCTCAACATTGAAAAACAACAACAACCTCAACATTGAAAAACACCAACAAATTCAACAACAACCTCAACATTTAAAAACACCAACAAATTCAACAACAACCTCAACATGGAAAAACAACAACAATCTCAACATTGAAAAACACCAACAAATTCAACAAGAACCTCAACATTGAAAAACAGCAACAACCTCAACATTGAAAAACACCAACAAATTCAACAACAACCTCAACATTGAAAAACACCAACAAATTCAACAACAACCTCAACATTGAAAAACACCAACAAAATCAATAAAAACTTCAACATTGAAAAACACCAACAAATTCAACAACCTCGAAATTGAAAAACACCAACAAATTCAACAACAACTTCAACATTGAAAAACACCAACAAATTCATCAACAACCTCGACATTGAAAAACACCATGAAATTCAACAACAACCTCAAGATTGAAAAACACCAACAACCTCAATATTGAAAGAACACCAACAAATTCAACAACAACCTCAACATTTAAAAACAACAACAACCTCAAGATTGAAAAACACCAACAAATTCAACAACAACCTCAAC
This sequence comes from Isurus oxyrinchus, assembly GCA_026770705.1. NCBI lineage: Eukaryota > Metazoa > Chordata > Chondrichthyes > Lamniformes > Lamnidae > Isurus > Isurus oxyrinchus. The sequence goes on from JANJGN010000420.1 coordinate 132,502, forward strand.
ACTAAAAAACACCAACAAATTCAACAACAACCTCAACATTGAAAAACACCAACAAACTCAACATTGAAAAACACCAACAAATTCAACAACAAACTCAACATTGAAAAACACCAACAAATTCAACAAAAACCTCAACATTGAAAAACAATAACAACCTCAACATTGAAAAACACCAACAAATTCAACAACAATCTCAAGATTGAAAAGCACCAACAAATTCAACAACAACCTCAACATTGAAAAACAACAACAACCTCAACATTGAAAAACACCAACAAATTCAACAACAACCTCAACATTGAAATACAACAACAACCTCAACATTGAAAAACACCAACAAATTCAACAACAACCTCAACATTGAAAAACAACAACAAACTCAACATTGAAAAACACCAACAAATTCAACAACAACCTCAACATTGAAAAACAACAACAACCTCAACATTGAAAAACACCAACAAATTCAACAACAACCTCAACATTGAACAACACCAACAAATTCAACAACAACCTCAACATTGAAAAACAACAACAACCTAAACATTGAAAAACACCAACAAATTCAACAACAACCTCAACATTGAAAAACAACAACAACCTCAACATTGAAAAACACCAACAAATTCAACAACAACCTCAACATTGAAAAACACCAACAAATTCAACAACAACCTCAGCATTGAAAAACAACAACAACCTCAACATTGAAAAACACCAACAAATTCAACAACAACCTCAACATTGAAAAACACCAACAAATTCAACAACAACCTCAGCATTGAAAAACAACAACAACCTCAACATTGAAAAACACCAACAAATTCAACAACAACCTCAACATTGAAAAACAACAACAACCTCAACATTGAAAAACACCAACAAATTCAACAACAACTTCAACATTGAAAAACACCAACAAATACAACAACAACCTCAACATTGAAAAACAACAACAACCTCAACATTGAAAAACACCAACAAATTCAACAACAACCTCAACATTGAAAAACAACAACAACCTCAACATTGCAAAACACCAGCAAATTCAACAACAACCTCAAAATTTAAAAACACCAACAAATTCAACAACAAACTCAACATTGAAAAACAACAACAATCTCAACATTGAAAAACACCAACAAATTCAACAACAACCTCAACATTGAAAAACAACAACAACCTCAACATTGAAAAACACCAGCAAATTCAACAACAACCTCAACATTGAAAAACACCAACAAATTCAACAACAAACTCTTCATTGAAAAACACCAACAAATTCAACAACAACCTCAACATTGAAAAACAACAACAACCTCAACATTGAAAAACACCAACAAATTCAACAACAACCTCAGCATTGAAAAACAACAACAACCTCAACATTGAAAAACACCAACAAATTCAACAACAACCTCAACATTGAAAAACAACAACAAACTCAACATTGAAAAACACCAACAAATTCAACAACAACCTCAACATTGAAAAACAACAACAACCTCAACATTGAAGAACACCAACAAATTCAACAACAACCTCAACATTGAAAAACACCAACAAATTCAACAACAACCTCAACATTGAGAAACAACAACAACCTAAACATTGAAAAACACCAACAAATTCAACAACAACCTCAACATTGAAAAACAACAACAACCTCAACATTGAAAAACACCAACAAATTCAACAACAACCTCAACATTGAAAAACACCAACAAATTCAACAACAACCTCAGCATTGAAAAACAACAACAACCTCAACATTGAAAAACACCAACAAATTCAACAACAACCTCAACATTGAAAAACAACAACAACCTCAACATTGAAAAACACCAACAAATTCAACAACAACTTCAACATTGAAAAACACCAACAAATTCAACAACAACCTCAACATTGAAAAACAACAACAACCTCAACATTGAAAAACACCAACAAATTCAACAACAACCTCAACATTGAAAAACAACAACAACCTCAACATTGCAAAACACCAGCAAATTCAACAACAACCTCAACATTTAAAAACACCAACAAATTCAACAACAACCTCAACATTGAAAAACAACAACAATCTCAACATTGAAAAACACCAACAAATTCAACAACAACCTCAGCTTTGAAAAACAACAACAACCTCAACATTGAAAAACACCAACAAATTCAACAACAACCTCAACATTGAAAAACAACAACAACCTCAACATTGAAAAACACCAACAAATTCAACAACAACCTCAACATTGAAAAACACCAACAAATTCAACAACAACCTCAGCATTGAAAAACAACAACAACCTCAACATTGAAAAACACCAACAAATTCAACAACAACCTCAACATTGAAAAACAACAACAACCTCAACATTGAAAAACACCAACAAATTCAACAACTTCAACATTTAAAAACACCAACAAATTCAACAACAAACTCAATATTGAAAAACAACAACAATCTCAACATTGAAAAACACCAACAAATTCAACAACAATCTCAACATTGAAAAACAACAACAACCTCAACATTGAAAAACACCAGCAAATTCAACAACAACTTCAACATTGAAAAACACCAACAAATTCAACAACAACTCGACATTGAAAAACACCATCAAATTCAACAACAACCTCGAAATTGAAAAACACCAACAAATTCAACAACAAACTCAACATTGAAAAACACCAACAAATTCAACAACAACCTCAACATTGAAAAACAACAACAACCTCAACATTGAAAAACACCAACAAATTCAACAACAATCTCAACATTGAAAAGCACCAACAAATTCAACAACAACCTCAACATTGAAAAACAACAACAACCTCAACATTGAAAAACACCAACAAATTCAACAACAACCTCAACATTGAAATACAACAACAACCTCAACATTGAAAAACACCAACAAATTCAACAACAACCTCAACATTGAAAAACAACAACAAACTCAACATTGAAAAACACCAACAAATTCAACAACAACCTCAACATTGAAAAGCAACACCAACCTCAACATTGAAAAAAACCAACAAATTCAACAACAACCTCAACATTGAACAACACCAACAAATTCAACAACAACCTCAACATTGAAAAACAACAACAACCTAAACATTGAAAAACACCAACAAATTCAACAACAACCTCAACATTGAAAAACAACAACAACCTCAACATTGAAAAACACCAACAAATTCAACAACAACCTCAACATTGAAAAACACCAACAAATTCAACAACAACCTCAGCATTGAAAAACAACAACAACCTCAACATTGAAAAACACCAACAAATTCAACAACAACCTCAACATTGAAAAACACCAACAAATTCAACAACAAGCTCAGCATTGAAAAACAACAACAACCTCAACATTGAAAAACACCAACAAATTCAACAACAACCTCAACATTGAAAAACAACAACAACCTCAACATTGAAAAACACCAACAAATTCAACAACAACTTCAACATTGAAAAACACCAACAAATACAACAACAACCTCAACATTGAAAAACAACAACAACCTCAACATTGAAAAACACCAACAAATTCAACAACAACCTCAACATTGAAAAACAACAACAACCTCAACATTGCAAAACACCAGCAAATTCAACCACAACCTCAAAACTTAAAAAAACCAACAAATTCAACAACAAACTCAACATTGAAAAACAACAACAATCTCAACATTGAAAAACACCAACAAATTCAACAACAACCTCAACATTGAAAAACAACAACAACCTCAACATTGAAAAACACCAGCAAATTCAACAACAACTTCAACATTGAAAAATTCCAACAAATTCAAAAACAACCTCGACATTGAAAAACACCATCAAATTCAACAACAACCTCAATATTGAAAAACAACAACAACCTCAACATTGAAAAACAACAACAAACTCAACATTGAAAAACACCAACAAATTCAACAACAACCTCAACATTGAAAAACAACAACAACCTCAACATTGAAAAACACCAACAAATTCAACAACAACCTCAACATTTAAAAACACCAACAAATTCAACAACAACCTCAACATGGAAAAACAACAACAATCTCAACATTGAAAAACACCAACAAATTCAACAAGAACCTCAACATTGAAAAACAGCAACAACCTCAACATTGAAAAACACCAACAAATTCAACAACAACCTCAACATTGAAAAACACCAACAAATTCAACAACAACCTCAACATTGAAAAACACCAACAAAATCAATAAAAACTTCAACATTGAAAAACACCAACAAATTCAACAACCTCGAAATTGAAAAACACCAACAAATTCAACAACTTCAACATTGAAAAACACCAACAAATTCATCAACAACCTCGACATTGAAAAACACCATGAAATTCAACAACAACCTCAAGATTGAAAAACACCAACAACCTCAAAATTGAAAGAACACCAACAAATTCAACAACAACCTCAACATTTAAAAACAACAACAACCTCAAGATTGAAAAACACCAACAAATTCAACAACAACCTCAACACTAAAAAACACCAACAAATTCAACAACAACCTCAACATTGAAAAACACCAACAAACTCAACATTGAAAAACACCAACAAATTCAACAACAACCTCAACATTGAAAAACACCAACAAATTCAACAACAACCTCAACATTGAGAACCAACACCAACCTCAACATTGAAAAACACCAACAAATTCAACAACAACCTCAACATCGAAAAAAAACAACAACCTCAACATTGAAAAACACCAACAAATTCAACAACAACCTCAACATTGAAAAACACCAACAAATTCAACAACAACCTCAACATTGAAAAACAACAACAACCTCAGCATTGAAAAACAACAACAACCTCAACATTGAAAAACACCAACAAATTCAACAACAACCTCAACATTGAAAAACAACAACAACCTTAACATTGAAAAGCACCAACATATTCAACAACAACCTCAACATTGAAAAACACCAACAAATTCAACAACGACCTCAGCATTGAAAAACAACAACAACCTCAACATTGAAAAACACCAACAAATTCAACAACAACCTCAACATTGAAATTCAACAACAACCTCAACATTGAAAAACAACAACAAACTCAACATTGAAAAACACCAACAAATTCAACAACAACCTCAGCATTGAAAAACAACAACAACCTCAACATTGAAAAACACCAACAAATTCAACAACAACCTCAACATTGAAAAACAACAACAAACTCAACATTGAAAAACACCAACAAATTCAACAACAACCTCAACATTGAAAAACAACAACAACCTCAACATTGAAGAACACCAACAAATTCAACAACAACCTCAACATTGAAAAACACCAACAAATTCAACAACAACCTCAACATTGAGAAACAACAACAACCTAAACATTGAAAAACACCAACAAATTCAACAACAACCTCAACATTGAAAAACAACAACAACCTCAACATTGAAAAACACCAACAAATTCAACAACAACCTCAACATTGAAAAACACCAACAAATTCAACAACAACCTCAGCATTGAAAAACAACAACAACCTCAACATTGAAAAACACCAACAAATTCAACAACAACCTCAACATTGAAAAACAACAACAACCTCAACATTGAAAAACACCAACAAATTCAACAACAACTTCAACATTGAAAAACACCAACAAATTCAACAACAACCTCGAAATTGAAAAACACCAACAAATACAACAACAACCTCAACATTGAAAAACAACAACAACCTCAACATTGAAAAACACCAACAAATTCAACAACAACCTCAACATTGAAAAACAACAACGACCTCAACATTGCAAAACACCAGCAAATTCAACAACAACCTCAACATTTAAAAACACCAACAAATTCAACAACAACCTCAACATTGAAAAACAACAACAATCTCAACATTGAAAAACACCAACAAATTCAACAACAACCTCAGCTTTGAAAAACAACAACAACCTCAACATTGAAAAACACCAACAAATTCAACAACAACCTCAACATTGAAAAACAACAACAACCTCAACATTGAAAAACACCAACAAATTCAACAACAACCTCAACATTGAAAAACACCAACAAATTCAACAACAACCTCAGCATTGAAAAACAACAACAACCTCAACATTGAAAAACACCAACAAATTCAACAACAACCTCAACATTGAAAAACAACAACAACCTCAACATTGAAAAACACCAACAAATTCAACAACTTCAACATTTAAAAACACCAACAAATTCAACAACAAACTCAATATTGAAAAACAACAACAATCTCAACATTGAAAAACACCAACAAATTCAACAACAATCTCAACATTGAAAAACAACAACAACCTCAACATTGAAAAACACCAGCAAATTCAACAACAACTTCAACATTGAAAAACACCAACAAATTCAACAACAACTCGACATTGAAAAACACCATCAAATTCAACAACAACCTCGAAATTGAAAAACACCAACAAATTCAACAACAAACTCAACATTGAAAAACACCAACAAATTCAACAACAACCTCAACATTGAAAAACAACAACAACCTCAACATTGAAAAACACCAACAAATTCAACAACAATCTCAACATTGAAAAGCACCAACAAATTCAACAACAATCTCAACATTGAAAAACAACAACAACCTCAACATTGAAAAACACCAACAAATTCAACAACAACCTCAACATTGAAATACAACAACAACCTCAACATTGAAAAACACCAACAAATTCAACAACAACCTCAACATTGAAAAACAACAACAAACTCAACATTGAAAAACACCAACAAATTCAACAACAACCTCAACATTGAAAAACAACAACAACCTCAACATTGAAAAACACCAACAAATTCAACAACAACCTCAACATTGAACAACACCAACAAATTCAACAACAACCTCAACATTGAAAAACAACAACAACCTAAACATTGAAAAACACCAACAAATTCAACAACAACCTCAACATTGAAAAACAACAACAACCTCAACATTGAAAAACACCAACAAATTCAACAACAACCTCAACATTGAAAAACACCAACAAATTCAACAACAACCTCAGCATTGAAAAACAACAACAACCTCAACATTGAAAAACACCAACAAATTCAACAACAACCTCAACATTGAAAAACACCAACAAATTCAACAACAACCTCAGCATTGAAAAACAACAACAACCTCAACATTGAAAAACACCAACAAATTCAACAACAACCTCAACATTGAAAAACAACAACAACCTCAACATTGAAAAACACCAACAAATTCAACAACAACTTCAACATTGAAAAACACCAACAAATACAACAACAACCTCAACATTGAAAAACAACAACAACCTCAACATTGAAAAACACCAACAAATTCAACAACAACCTCAACATTGAAAAACAACAACAACCTCAACATTGCAAAACACCAGCAAATTCAACAACAACCTCAAAATTTAAAAACACCAACAAATTCAACAACAAACTCAACATTGAAAAACAACAACAATCTCAACATTGAAAAACACCAACAAATTCAACAACAACCTCAACATTGAAAAACAACAACAACCTCAACATTGAAAAACACCAGCAAATTCAACAACAACTTCAACATTGAAAAATTCCAACAAATTCAAAAACAACCTCGACATTGAAAAACACCATCAAATTCAACAACAACCTCAACATTGAAAAACACCAACAAATTCAACAACAACCTCAACATTGAAAAACAACAACAACCTCAGCATTGAAAAACAACAACAACCTCAACATTGAAAAACACCAACAAATTCAACAACAACCTCAACATTGAAAAACAACAACAACCTCAACATTGAAAAGCACCAACATATTCAACAACAACCTCAACATTTAAAAACACCAACAAATTCAACAACGACCTCAGCATTGAAAAACAACAACAACCTCAACATTGAAAAACACCAACAAATTCAACAACAACCTCAACATTGAAATTCAACAACAACCTCAACATTGAAAAACAACAACAAACTCAACATTGAAAAACACCAACAAATTCAACAACAACCTCAACACGAAAAAACACCAACAAATTCAACACCAACCTCAACATTGAAAAACACCAACAAATTCAACAACAACCTCAACATTGAAAAACACCAACAAATTCAACAACAACCTCAACATTGAAAAACAACAACAACCTCAACATTGAAAAACACCAACAAATTCAACAACAACCTCAGCATTGAAAAACAACAACAACCTCAACATTGAAAAACACCAACAATTTCAACAACAACCTCAACATTGAAAAACAACAACAAACTCAACATTGAAAAACACCAACAAATTCAACAACAACCTCAACACTAAAAAATACCAACAAATTCAACAACAACCTCAACATTGAAAAACACCAACAAACTCAACAACAACCTCAACATTGAAAAACAACAACAACCTCAACATTGAAAAACACCAACAAATTCAACAACAACCTCAACATTGAAAAACACGAACAAATTCAACAACAACCTCAACATTGAAAAACAACACCAACCTCAACATTGAAAAACACCAACAAATTCAACAACAACCTCAACATCGAAAAAAAACAACAACCTCAACATTGAAAAACACCAACAAATTCAACAACAACCTCAACATTGAAAAACAACAACAAATTCAACAACAACCTCAACATTGAAAAACAACAACAACCTCAACATTGAAAAACACCAACAAATTCAACAACAACCTCAGCATTGAAAAACAACAACAACCTCAACATTGAAAAACACCAACAAATTCAACAACAACCTCAACATTGAAAAACAACAACAACCTCAACATTGAAAAACACCAACAAATTCAACAACAACCTCAACATTGAAAAACACCAACAAATTCAACAACGACCTCAGCATTGAAAAACAACAACAACCTCAACATTGAAAAACAACAACAACCTCAACATTGAAAAACACCAACAAATTCAACAACAACCTCAACATTTAAAAACACCAACAAATTCAACAACAACCTCAACATTGAAAAACAACAACAATCTCAACATTGAAAAACACCAACAAATTCAACAAGAACCTCAACATTGAAAAACAGCAACAACCTCAACTTTGAAAAACACCAACAAATTCAACAACAACCTCAACATTGAAAAACACCAACAAATTCAACAACAACCTCAACATTGAAAAACACCAACAAATTCAACAACAAACTCTTCATTGAAAAACACGAACAAATTCAACAACAACCTCAACATTGAAAAACAACAACAACCTCAACATTGAAAAACACCAACAAATTCAACAACAACCTGAGCATTGAAAAACAACAACAACCTCAACATTGAAAAACACCAACAAATTCAACAACAACCTCAACATTGAAAAACAACCACAAACTCAACATTGAAAAACACCAACAAATTCAACAACAACCTCAACATTGAAAAACAACAACAACCTCAACATTGAAGAACACCAACAAATTCAACAACAACCTCAACATTGAAAAACACCAACAAATTCAACAACAACCTCAACATTGAGAAACAACAACAACCTAAAGATTGAAAACACCAACAAATTCAACAACAACCTCAACATTGAAAAACAACAACAACCTCAACATTGAAAAACACCAACAAATTCAACAACAACCTCAGCATTGAAAAACAACAACAACCTCAACATTGAAAAACACCAACAAATTCAACAACAACCTCAACATTGAAAAACAACAACAACCTCAACATTGAAAAACACCAACAAATTCAACAACAACTTCAACATTGAAAAACACCAACAAATTCAACAACAACCTCGAAATTGAAAAACACCAACAAATACAACAACAACCTCAACATTGAAAAACAACAACAACCTCAACATTGAAAAACACCAACAAATTCAACAACAACCTCAACATTGAAAAACAACAACAACCTCAACATTGCAAAACACCAGCAAATTCAACAACAACCTCAACATTTAAAAACACCAACAAATTCAACAACAACCTCAACATTGAAAAACAACAACAATCTCAACATTGAAAAACACCAACAAATTCAACAACAACCTCAACATTGAAAAACAACAACAACCTCAACATTGAAAAACACCAACAAATTCAACAACAACCTCGACATTGAAAAACACCCTCAAATTCAAAATCAACCTGAACATTGAACAACACCAACAACCTCAAAATTGAAAAAACACCAACAAATTCAACAACAACCTCAACATTGAAAAACACCAACAAATTCAACAACAAACTCAACATTGAAAAACACCAACAACCTCAACATTGAAAAACACCAACAAATTCAACAACAACCTCAACATTGAAAAACAACAACAACCTCAACATTGAAAAACACCAACAAATTCAACAGCAACCTCAACATTGAAAAAACACCAACAAACTAAACATTGAAAAACACCAACAAATTCAACAACAACCTCAACATTGAAAAACAACAACAACCTCAACATTGAAAAACACCAACAAATTCAACAACAACCTCAACATTGAAATACACCAACAAATTCAACAACAACCTCAACATTGAAAAACACTAACAAATTCAACAACAACCGCGAAATTGAAAAACACCAACAAATTCAACAACAAACTCAACATTGAAAAACAACAACAACCTCAACATTGAAAAACACCAACAAATTCAACAACAACTTCAACATTTAAAAACACCAACAAATTCAACAACAAACTCAACATTGAAAAACAACAACAATCTCAACATTGAAAAACACCAACAAATTCAACAACAATCTCAACATTGAAAAACACCAACAAATTCAACAACAACCTCAACATTGAAAAACAACAACAACCTCAACATTGAAAAACACCAACAAATTCAACAACAACCTCAACATTGAAATACAACAACAACCTCAACATTGAAAAACACCAACAAATTCAACAACAACCTCAACATTGAAAAACAACAACAAACTCAACATTGAAAAACACCAACAAATTCAACAACAATCTCAACATTGAAAAACACCAACAAATTCAACAACAACCTCAACATTGAAAAACAACAACAACCTCAACATTGAAAAACACCAACAAATTCAACAACAATCTCAACATTGAAAAACACCAACAAATTCAACAACAACCTCAACATTGAAATACAACAACAACCTCAACATTGAAAAACACCAACAAATTCAACAACAACCTCAACATTGAAAAACAACAACAAACTCAACATTGAAAAACACCAACAAATTCAACAACAACCTCAACATTGAAAAACAACAACAACCTCAACATTGAAAAACACCAACAAATTCAACAACAACCTCAACATTGAACAACACCAACAAATTCAACAACAACCTCAACATTGAAAAACAACAACAACCTAAACATTGAAAAACACCAACAAATTCAACAACAACCTCAACATTGAAAAACAACAACAACCTCAACATTGAAAAACACCAACAAATTCAACAACAACCTCAACATTGAAAAACACCAACAAATTCAACAACAACCTCAGCATTGAAAAACAACAACAACCTCAACATTGAAAAACACCAACAAATTCAACAACAACCTCAACATTGAAAAACAACAACAACCTCAACATTGAAAAACACCAACAAATTCAACAACAACCTCAACATTGAAAAACACCAACAAACTCAACAACAACCTCAACATTGAAAAACAACAACAACCTCAACATTGAAAAACACCAACAAATTCAACAACAACCTCAACATTGAAAAACACCAACAAATTCAACAACAACCTCAACATTGAAAAACAACACCAACCTCAACATTGAAAAACACCAACAAATTCAACAACAACCTCAACATCGAAAAAAAACAACAACCTCAACATTGAAAAAAACCAACAAATTCAACAACAACCTCAACATTGAAAAACACCAACAAATTCAACAACAACCTCAACATTGAAAAACAACAACAAACTCAACATTGAAAAACACCAACAAATTCAACAACAACCTCAGCATTGAAAAACAACAACAACCTCAACATTGAAAAACACCAACAAATTCAACAACAACCTCAACATTGAAAAACAACAACAACCTCAACATTGAAAAACACCAACAAATTCAACAACAACGTCAACATTGAAAAACACCAACAAATTCAACAACGACCTCAGCATTGAAAAACAACAACAACCTCAACATTGAAAAACAGCAACAACCTCAACATTGAAAAACACCAACAAATTCAACAACAACCTCAACATTTAAAAACACCAACAAATTCAACAACAACCTCAACATTGAAAAACAACAACAATCTCAACATTGAAAAACACCAACAAATTCAACAAGAACCTCAACATTGAAAAACAGCAACAACCTCAACTTTGAAAAATACCAACAAATTCAACAACAACCTCAACATTGAAAAACACCAACAAATTCAACAACAACCTCAACATTGAAAAACACCAACAAATTCAACAACAAACTCTTCATTGAAAAACACCAACAAATTCAACAACAACCTCAACATTGAAAAACAACAACAACCTCAACATTGAAAAACACCAACAAATTCAACAACAACCTGAGCATTGAAAAACAACAACAACCTCAACATTGAAAAACACCAACAAATTCAACAACAACCTCAACATTGAAAAACAACAACAAACTCAACATTGAAAAACACCAACAAATTCAACAACAACCTCAACATTGAAAAACAACAACAACCTCAACATTGAAGAACACCAACAAATTCAACAACAACCTCAACATTGAAAAACACCAACAAATTCAACAACAACCTCAACATTGAGAAACAACAACAACCTAAACATTGAAAAACACCAACAAATTCAACAACAACCTCAACATTGAAAAACAACAACAACCTCAACATTGAAAAACACCAACAAATTCAACAACAACCTCAACATTGAAAAACACCAACAAATTCAACAACAACCTCAGCATTGAAAAACAACAACAACCTCAACATTGAAAAACACCAACAAATTCAACAACAACCTCAACATTGAAAAACAACAACAACCTCAACATTGAAAAACACCAACAAATTCAACAACAACTTCAACATTGAAAAACACCAACAAATTCAACAACAACCTCGAAATTGAAAAACACCAACAAATACAACAACAACCTCAACATTGAAAAACAACAACAACCTCAACATTGAAAAACACCAACAAATTCAACAACAACCTCAACACTAAAAAATACCAGCAAATTCAACAACAACCTCAACATTGAAAAACACCAACAAACTCAACAACAACCTCAACATTGAAAAACAACAACAACCTCAACATTGAAAAACACCAACAAATTCAACAACAACCTCAACATTGAAAAACACGAACAAATTCAACAACAACCTCAACATTGAAAAACAGCACCAACCTCAACATTGAAAAACACCAACAAATTCAACAACAACCTCAACATCGAAAAAAAACAACAACCTCAACATTGAAAAACACCAACAAATTCAACAACAACCTCAACATTGAAAAACAACAACAAATTCAACAACAACCTCAGCATTGAAAAACAACAACAACCTCAACATTGAAAAACACCAACAAATTCAACAACAACCTCAGCATTGAAAAACAACAACAACCTCAACATTGAAAAACACCAACAAATTCAACAACAACCTCAACATTGAAAAACAACAACAACCTCAACATTGAAAAACACCAACAAATTCAACAACAACCTCAACATTGAAAAACACCAACAAATTCAACAACGACCTCAGCATTGAAAAACAACAACAACCTCAACATTGAAAAACAACAACAACCTCAACATTGAAAAACACCACCAAATTCAACAACAACCTCAACATTTAAAAACACCAACAAATTCAACAACAACCTCAACATTGAAAAACAACAACAATCTCAACATTGAAAAACACCAACAAATTCAACAAGAACCTCAACATTGAAAAACAGCAACAACCTCAACTTTGAAAAACACCAACAAATTCAACAACAACCTCAACATTGAAAAACACCAACAAATTCAACAACAACCTCAACATTGAAAAACAACAACAAATTCAACAACAAACTCTTCATTGAAAAACACGAACAAATTCAACAACAACCTCAACATTGAAAAACAACAACAACCTCAACATTGAAAAACACCAACAAATTCAACAACAACCTCAGCATTGAAAAACAACAACAACCTCAACATTGAAAAACACCAACAACTTCAACAACAACCTCAACATTGAAAAACAACAACAAACTCAACATTGAAAAACACCAACAAATTCAACAACAACCTCAACATTGAAAAACAACAACAACCTCAACATTGAAGAACACCAACAAATTAAACAACAACCTCAACATTGAAAAACACCAACAAATTCAACAACAACCTCAACATTGAGAAACAACAACAACCTAAACATTGAAAACACCAACAAATTCAACAACAACCTCAACATTGAAAAACAACAACAACCTCAACATTGAAAAACACCAACAAATTCAACAACAACCTCAACATTGAAAAACACCAACAAATTCAACAACAACCTCAGCATTGAAAAACAACAACAACCTCAACATTGAAAAACACCAACAAATTCAACAACAACCTCAACATTGAAAAACAACAACAACCTCAACATTGAAAAACACCAACAAATTCAACAACAACTTCAACATTGAAAAACACCAACAAATTCAACAACAACCTCGAAATTGAAAAACACCAACAAATACAACAACAACCTCAACATTGAAAAACAACAACAACCTCAACATTGAAAAACACCAACAAATTCAACAACAACCTCAACATTGAAAAACAACAACAACATCAACATTGCAAAACACCAGCAAATTCAACAACAACCTCAACATTTAAAAACACCAACAAATTCAACAACAACCTCAACATTGAAAAACAACAACAATCTCAACATTGAAAAACACCAACAAATTCAACAACAACCTCAGCATTGAAAAACAACAACAACCTCAACATTGAAAAACACCAACAAATTCAACAACAACCTCAGCATTGAAAAACAACAACAACCTCAACATTGAAAAACACCAACAAATTCAACAACAACCTCAACATTGAAAAACAACAACAACCTCAACATTGAAAAACACCAACAAATTCAACAACAACCTCAACATTGAAAAACACCAACAAATTCAACAACGACCTCAGCATTGAAAAACAACAACAACCTCAACATTGAAAAACAACAACAACCTCAACATTTAAAAACACCAACAAAGTCAACAACAACCTCAACATTGAAAAACAACAACAATCTCAACATTGAAAAACACCAACAAATTCAACAAGAACCTCAACATTGAAAAACAGCAACAACCTCAACTTTGAAAAACACCAACAAATTCAACAACAACCTCAACATTGAAAAACACCAACAAATTCAACAACAACCTCAACATTGAAAAACAACAACAAATTCAACAACAAACTCTTCATTGAAAAACACGAACAAATTCAACAACAACCTCAACATTGAAAAACAACAACAACCTCAACATGGAAAAACACCAACAAATTCAACAACAACCTCAGCATTGAAAAACAACAACAACCTCAACATTGAAAAACACCAACAACTTCAACAACAACCTCAACATTGAAAAACAACAACAAACTCAACATTGAAAAACACCAACAAATTCAACAACAACCTCAACATTGAAAAACAACAACAACCTCAACATTGAAGAACACCAACAAATTAAACAACAACCTCAACATTGAAAAACACCAACAAATTCAACAACAACCTCAACATTGAGAAACAACAACAACCTAAACATTGAAAACACCAACAAATTCAACAACAACCTCAACATTGAAAAACAACAACAACCTCAACATTGAAAAACACCAACAAATTCAACAACAACCTCAACATTGAAAAACACCAACAAATTCAACAACAACCTCAGCATTGAAAAACAACAACAACCTCAACATTGAAAAACACCAACAAATTCAACAACAACCTCAACATTGAAAAACAACAACAACCTCAACATTGAAAAACACCAACAAATTCAACAACAACTTCAACATTGAAAAACACCAACAAATTCAACAACAACCTCGAAATTGAAAAACACCAACAAATACAACAACAACCTCAACATTGAAAAACAACAACAACCTCAACATTGAAAAACACCAACAAATTCAACAACAACCTCAACATTGAAAAACAACAACAACATCAACATTGCAAAACACCAGCAAATTCAACAACAACCTCAACATTTAAAAACACCAACAAATTCAACAACAACCTCAACATTGAAAAACAACAACAATCTCAACATTGAAAAACACCAACAAATTCAACAACAACCTCAACATTGAAAAACAACAACAACCTCAACATTGAAAAACACCAACAAATTCAACAACAACCTCGACATTGAAAAACACCCTCAAATTCAAAATCAACCTGAACATTGAACAACACCAACAACCTCAAAATTGAAAAAACACCAACAAATTCAACAACAACCTCAACATTGAAAAACACCAACAAATTCAACAACAACCTCAACATTGAAAAACACCAACAACCTCAACATTGAAAAACACCAACAAATTCAACAACAACCTCAACATTGAAAAACAACAACAACCTCAACATTGAAAAACACCAACAAATTCAACAGCAACCTCAACATTGAAAAAACACCAACAAACTAAACATTGAAAAACACCAACAAATTCAACAACAACCTCAACATTGAAAAACAACAACAACCTCAACATTGAAAAACACCAACAAATTCAACAACAACCTCAACATTGAAATACACCAACAAATTCAACAACAACCTCAACATTGAAAAACACTAACAAATTCAACAACAACCGCGAAATTGAAAAACACCAACAAATTCAACAACAAACTCAACATTGAAAAACAACAACAACCTCAACATTGAAAAACACCAACAAATTCAACAACAACTTCAACATTTAAAAACACCAACAAATTCAACAACAAACTCAACATTGAAAAACAACAACAATCTCAACATTGAAAAACACCAACAAATTCAACAACAATCTCAACATTGAAAAACACCAACAAATTCAACAACAACCTCAACATTGAAAAACAACAACAACCTCAACATTGAAAAACACCAACAAATTCAACAACAACCTCAACATTGAAATACAACAACAACCTCAACATTGAAAAACACCAACAAATTCAACAACAACCTCAACATTGAAAAACAACAACAAACTCAACATTGAAAAACACCAACAAATTCAACAACAATCTCAACATTGAAAAACACCAACAAATTCAACAACAACCTCAACATTGAAAAACAACAACAACCTCAACATTGAAAAACACCAACAAATTCAACAACAATCTCAACATTGAAAAACACCAACAAATTCAACAACAACCTCAACATTGAAATACAACAACAACCTCAACATTGAAAAACACCAACAAATTCAACAACAACCTCAACATTGAAAAACAACAACAAACTCAACATTGAAAAACACCAACAAATTCAACAACAACCTCAACATTGAAAAACAACAACAACCTCAACATTGAAAAACACCAACAAATTCAACAACAACCTCAACATTGAACAACACCAACAAATTCAACAACAACCTCAACATTGAAAAACAACAACAACCTAAACATTGAAAAACACCAACAAATTCAACAACAACCTCAACATTGAAAAACAACAACAACCTCAACATTGAAAAACACCAACAAATTCAACAACAACCTCAACATTGAAAAACACCAACAAATTCAACAACAACCTCAGCATTGAAAAACAACAACAACCTCAACATTGAAAAACACCAACAAATTCAACAACAACCTCAACATTGAAAAACAACAACAACCTCAACATTGAAAAACACCAACAAATTCAACAACAACCTCAACATTGAAAAACACCAACAAACTCAACAACAACCTCAACATTGAAAAACAACAACAACCTCAACATTGAAAAACACCAACAAATTCAACAACAACCTCAACATTGAAAAACACCAACAAATTCAACAACAACCTCAACATTGAAAAACAACACCAACCTCAACATTGAAAAACACCAACAAATTCAACAACAACCTCAACATCGAAAAAAAACAACAACCTCAACATTGAAAAAAACCAACAAATTCAACAACAACCTCAACATTGAAAAACAACAACAAACTCAACATTGAAAAACACCAACAAATTCAACAACAACCTCAGCATTGAAAAACAACAACAACCTCAACATTGAAAAACACCAACAAATTCAACAACAACCTCAACATTGAAAAACAACAACAACCTCAACATTGAAAAACACCAACAAATTCAACAACAACGTCAACATTGAAAAACACCAACAAATTCAACAACGACCTCAGCATTGAAAAACAACAACAACCTCAACATTGAAAAACAGCAACAACCTCAACATTGAAAAACACCAACAAATTCAACAACAACCTCAACATTTAAAAACACCAACAAATTCAACAACAACCTCAACATTGAAAAACAACAACAATCTCAACATTGAAAAACACCAACAAATTCAACAAGAACCTCAACATTGAAAAACAGCAACAACCTCAACTTTGAAAAACACCAACAAATTCAACAACAACCTCAACATTGAAAAACACCAACAAATTCAACAACAACCTCAACATTGAAAAACACCAACAAATTCAACAACAAACTCTTCATTGAAAAACACCAACAAATTCAACAACAACCTCAACATTGAAAAACAACAACAACCTCAACATTGAAAAACACCAACAAATTCAACAACAACCTGAGCATTGAAAAACAACAACAACCTCAACATTGAAAAACACCAACAAATTCAACAACAACCTCAACATTGAAAAACAACAACAAACTCAACATTGAAAAACACCAACAAATTCAACAACAACCTCAACATTGAAAAACAACAACAACCTCAACATTGAAGAACACCAACAAATTCAACAACAACCTCAACATTGAAAAACACCAACAAATTCAACAACAACCTCAACATTGAGAAACAACAACAACCTAAACATTGAAAAACACCAACAAATTCAACAACAACCTCAACATTGAAAAACAACAACAACCTCAACATTGAAAAACACCAACAAATTCAACAACAACCTCAACATTGAAAAACACCAACAAATTCAACAACAACCTCAGCATTGAAAAACAACAACAACCTCAACATTGAAAAACACCAACAAATTCAACAACAACCTCAACATTGAAAAACAACAACAACCTCAACATTGAAAAACACCAACAAATTCAACAACAACTTCAACATTGAAAAACACCAACAAATTCAACAACAACCTCGAAATTGAAAAACACCAACAAATACAACAACAACCTCAACATTGAAAAACAACAACAACCTCAACATTGAAAAACACCAACAAATTCAACAACAACCTCAACACTAAAAAATACCAACAAATTCAACAACAACCTCAACATTGAAAAACACCAACAAACTCAACAACAACCTCAACATTGAAAAACAACAACAACCTCAACATTGAAAAACACCAACAAATTCAACAACAACCTCAACATTGAAAAACACGAACAAATTCAACAACAACCTCAACATTGAAAAACAACACCAACCTCAACATTGAAAAACACCAACAAATTCAACAACAACCTCAACATCGAAAAAAAACAACAACCTCAACATTGAAAAACACCAACAAATTCAACAACAACCTCAACATTGAAAAACAACAACAAATTCAACAACAACCTCAGCATTGAAAAACAACAACAACCTCAACATTGAAAAACACCAACAAATTCAACAACAACCTCAGCATTGAAAAACAACAACAACCTCAACATTGAAAAACACCAACAAATTCAACAACAACCTCAACATTGAAAAACAACAACAACCTCAACATTGAAAAACACCAACAAATTCAACAACAACCTCAACATTGAAAAACACCAACAAATTCAACAACGACCTCAGCATTGAAAAACAACAACAACCTCAACATTGAAAAACAACAACAACCTCAACATTGAAAAACACCACCAAATTCAACAACAACCTCAACATTTAAAAACACCAACAAATTCAACAACAACCTCAACATTGAAAAACAACAACAATCTCAACATTGAAAAACACCAACAAATTCAACAAGAACCTCAACATTGAAAAACAGCAACAACCTCAACTTTGAAAAACACCAACAAATTCAACAACAACCTCAACATTGAAAAACACCAACAAATTCAACAACAACCTCAACATTGAAAAACACCAACAAATTCAACAACAAACTCTTCATTGAAAAACACGAACAAATTCAACAACAACCTCAACATTGAAAAACAACAACAACCTCAACATTGAAAAACACCAACAAATTCAACAACAACCTCAGCATTGAAAAACAACAACAACCTCAACATTGAAAAACACCAACAACTTCAACAACAACCTCAACATTGAAAAACAACAACAAACTCAACATTGAAAAACACCAACAAATTCAACAACAACCTCAACATTGAAAAACACCAACAACCTCAACATTGAAGATCACCAACAAATTCAACAACAACCTCAACATTGAAAAACACCAACAAATTCAACAACAACCTCAACATTGAGAAACAACAACAACCTAAACATTGAAAACACCAACAAATTCAACAACAACCTCAACATTGAAAAACAACAACAACCTCAACATTGAAAAACACCAACAAATTCAACAACAACCTCAACATTGAAAAACACCAACAAATTCAACAACAACCTCAGCATTGAAAAACAACAACAACCTCAACATTGAAAAACACCAACAAATTCAACAACAACCTCAACATTGAAAAACAACAACAACCTCAACATTGAAAAACACCAACAAATTCAACAACAACTTCAACATTGAAAAACACCAACAAATTCAACAACAACCTCGAAATTGAAAAACACCAACAAATACAACAACAACCTCAACATTGAAAAACAACAACAACCTCAACATTGAAAAACACCAACAAATTCAACAACAACCTCAACATTGAAAAACAACAACAACATCAACATTGCAAAACACCAGCAAATTCAACAACAACCTCAACATTTAAAAACACCAACAAATTCAACAACAACCTCAACATTGAAAAACAACAACAATCTCAACATTGAAAAACACCAACAAATTCAACAACAACCTCAACATTGAAAAACAACAACAACCTCAACATTGAAAAACACCAACAAATTCAACAACAACCTCGACATTGAAAAACACCCTCAAATTCAAAATCAACCTGAACATTGAACAACACCAACAACCTCAAAATTGAAAAAACACCAACAAATTCAACAACAACCTCAACATTGAAAAACACCAACAAATTCAACAACAACCTCAACATTGAAAAACACCAACAACCTCAACATTGAAAAACACCAACAAATTCAACAACAACCTCAACATTGAAAAACAACAACAACCTCAACATTGAAAAACACCAACAAATTCAACAGCAACCTCAACATTGAAAAAACACCAACAAACTAAACATTGAAAAACACCAACAAATTCAACAACAACCTCAACATTGAAAAACAACAACAACCTCAACATTGAAAAACACCAACAAATTCAACAACAACCTCAACATTGAAATACACCAACAAATTCAACAACAACCTCAACATTGAAAAACACTAACAAATTCAACAACAACCGCGAAATTGAAAAACACCAACAAATTCAACAACAAACTCAACATTGAAAAACAACAACAACCTCAACATTGAAAAACACCAACAAATTCAACAACAACTTCAACATTTAAAAACACCAACAAATTCAACAACAAACTCAACATTGAAAAACAACAACAATCTCAACATTGAAAAACACCAACAAATTCAACAACAATCTCAACATTGAAAAACACCAACAAATTCAACAACAACCTCAACATTGAAAAACAACAACAACCTCAACATTGAAAAACACCAACAAATTCAACAACAATCTCAACATTGAAAAGCACCAACAAATTCAACAACAACCTCAACATTGAAATACAACAACAACCTCAACATTGAAAAACACCAACAAATTCAACAACAACCTCAACATTGAAAAACAACAACAAACTCAACATTGAAAAACACCAACAAATTCAACAACAATCTCAACATTGAAAAACACCAACAAATTCAACAACAACCTCAACATTGAAAAACAACAACAACCTCAACATTGAAAAACACCAACAAATTCAACAACAATCTCAACATTGAAAAACACCAACAAATTCAACAACAACCTCAACATTGAAATACAACAACAACCTCAACATTGAAAAACACCAACAAATTCAACAACAACCTCAACATTGAAAAACAACAACAAACTCAACATTGAAAAACACCAACAAATTCAACAACAACCTCAACATTGAAAAACAACAACAACCTCAACATTGAAAAACACCAACAAATTCAACAACAACCTCAACATTGAACAACACCAACAAATTCAACAACAACCTCAACATTGAAAAACACCAACAAATTCAACAACAAACTCTTCATTGAAAAACACCAACAAATTCAACAACAACCTCAACATTGAAAAACAACAACAACCTCAACATTGAAAAACACCAACAAATTCAACAACAACCTGAGCATTGAAAAACAACAACAACCTCAACATTGAAAAACACCAACAAATTCAACAACAACCTCAACATTGAAAAACAACAACAAACTCAACATTGAAAAACACCAACAAATTCAACAACAACCTCAACATTGAAAAACAACAACAACCTCAACATTGAAGAACACCAACAAATTCAACAACAACCTCAACATTGAAAAACACCAACAAATTCAACAACAACCTCAACATTGAGAAACAACAACAACCTAAACATTGAAAAACACCAACAAATTCAACAACAACCTCAACATTGAAAAACAACAACAACCTCAACATTGAAAAACACCAACAAATTCAACAACAACCTCAACATTGAAAAACACCAACAAATTCAACAACAACCTCAGCATTGAAAAACAACAACAACCTCAACATTGAAAAACACCAACAAATTCAACAACAACCTCAACATTGAAAAACAACAACAACCTCAACATTGAAAAACACCAACAAATTCAACAACAACTTCAACATTGAAAAACACCAACAAATTCAACAACAACCTCGAAATTGAAAAACACCAACAAATACAACAACAACCTCAACATTGAAAAACAACAACAACCTCAACATTGAAAAACACCAACAAATTCAACAACAACCTCAACACTAAAAAATACCAACAAATTCAACAACAACCTCAACATTGAAAAACACCAACAAACTCAACAACAACCTCAACATTGAAAAACAACAACAACCTCAACATTGAAAAACACCAACAAATTCAACAACAACCTCAACATTGAAAAGCACGAACAAATTCAACAACAACCTCAACATTGAAAAACAACACCAACCTCAACATTGAAAAACACCAACAAATTCAACAACAACCTCAACATCGAAAAAAAACAACAACCTCAACATTGAAAAACACCAACAAATTCAACAACAACCTCAACATTGAAAAACAACAACAAATTCAACAACAACCTCAGCATTGAAAAACAACAACAACCTCAACATTGAAAAACACCAACAAATTCAACAACAACCTCAGCATTGAAAAACAACAACAACCTCAACATTGAAAAACACCAACAAATTCAACAACAACCTCAACATTGAAAAACAACAACAACCTCAACATTGAAAAACACCAACAAATTCAACAACAACCTCAACATTGAAAAACACCAACAAATTCAACAACGACCTCAGCATTGAAAAACAACAACAACCTCAACATTGAAAAACAACAACAACCTCAACATTGAAAAACACCACCAAATTCAACAACAACCTCAACATTTAAAAACACCAACAAATTCAACAACAACCTCAACATTGAAAAACAACAACAATCTCAACATTGAAAAACACCAACAAATTCAACAAGAACCTCAACATTGAAAAACAGCAACAACCTCAACTTTGAAAAACACCAACAAATTCAACAACAACCTCAACATTGAAAAACACCAACAAATTCAACAACAACCTCAACATTGAAAAACACCAACAAATTCAACAACAAACTCTTCATTGAAAAACACGAACAAATTCAACAACAACCTCAACATTGAAAAACAACAACAACCTCAACATTGAAAAACACCAACAAATTCAACAACAACCTCAGCATTGAAAAACAACAACAACCTCAACATTGAAAAACACCAACAACTTCAACAACAACCTCAACATTGAAAAACAACAACAAACTCAACATTGAAAAACACCAACAAATTCAACAACAACCTCAACATTGAAAAACAACAACAACCTCAACATTGAAGAACACCAACAAATTCAACAACAACCTCAACATTGAAAAACACCAACAAATTCAACAACAACCTCAACATTGAGAAACAACAACAACCTAAACATTGAAAACACCAACAAATTCAACAACAACCTCAACATTGAAAAACAACAACAACCTCAACATTGAAAAACACCAACAAATTCAACAACAACCTCAACATTGAAAAACACCAACAAATTCAACAACAACCTCAGCATTGAAAAACAACAACAACCTCAACATTGAAAAACACCAACAAATTCAACAACAACCTCAACATTGAAAAACAACAACAACCTCAACATTGAAAAACACCAACAAATTCAACAACAACTTCAACATTGAAAAACACCAACAAATTCAACAACAACCTCGAAATTGAAAAACACCAACAAATACAACAACAACCTCAACATTGAAAAACAACAACAACCTCAACATTGAAAAACACCAACAAATTCAACAACAACCTCAACATTGAAAAACAACAACAACATCAACATTGCAAAACACCAGCAAATTCAACAACAACCTCAACATTTAAAAACACCAACAAATTCAACAACAACCTCAACATTGAAAAACAACAACAATCTCAACATTGAAAAACACCAACAAATTCAACAACAACCTCAACATTGAAAAACAACAACAACCTCAACATTGAAAAACACCAACAAATTCAACAACAACCTCGACATTGAAAAACACCCTCAAATTCAAAATCAACCTGAACATTGAACAACACCAACAACCTCAAAATTGAAAAAACACCAACAAATTCAACAACAACCTCAACATTGAAAAACACCAACAAATTCAACAACAACCTCAACATTGAAAAACACCAACAACCTCAACATTGAAAAACACCAACAAATTCAACAACAACCTCAACATTGAAAAACAACAACAACCTCAACATTGAAAAACACCAACAAATTCAACAGCAACCTCAACATTGAAAAAACACCAACAAACTAAACATTGAAAAACACCAACAAATTCAACAACAACCTCAACATTGAAAAACAACAACAACCTCAACATTGAAAAACACCAACAAATTCAACAACAACCTCAACATTGAAATACACCAACAAATTCAACAACAACCTCAACATTGAAAAACACTAACAAATTCAACAACAACCGCGAAATTGAAAAACACCAACAAATTCAACAACAAACTCAACATTGAAAAACAACAACAACCTCAACATTGAAAAACACCAACAAATTCAACAACAACTTCAACATTTAAAAACACCAACAAATTCAACAACAAACTCAACATTGAAAAACAACAACAATCTCAACATTGAAAAACACCAACAAATTCAACAACAATCTCAACATTGAAAAACACCAACAAATTCAACAACAACCTCAACATTGAAAAACAACAACAACCTCAACATTGAAAAACACCAACAAATTCAACAACAATCTCAACATTGAAAAGCACCAACAAATTCAACAACAACCTCAACATTGAAATACAACAACAACCTCAACATTGAAAAACACCAACAAATTCAACAACAACCTCAACATTGAAAAACAACAACAAACTCAACATTGAAAAACACCAACAAATTCAACAACAATCTCAACATTGAAAAACACCAACAAATTCAACAACAACCTCAACATTGAAAAACAACAACAACCTCAACATTGAAAAACACCAACAAATTCAACAACAATCTCAACATTGAAAAACACCAACAAATTCAACAACAACCTCAACATTGAAATACAACAACAACCTCAACATTGAAAAACACCAACAAATTCAACAACAACCTCAACATTGAAAAACAACAACAAACTCAACATTGAAAAACACCAACAAATTCAACAACAACCTCAACATTGAAAAACAACAACAACCTCAACATTGAAAAACACCAACAAATTCAACAACAACCTCAACATTGAACAACACCAACAAATTCAACAACAACCTCAACATTGAAAAACAACAACATCCTAAACATTGAAAAACACCAACAAATTCAACAACAACCTCAACATTGAAAAACAACAACAACCTCAACATTGAAAAACACCAACAAATTCAACAACAACCTCAACATTGAAAAACACCAACAAATTCAACAACAACCTCAGCATTGAAAAACAACAACAACCTCAACATTGAAAAACACCAACAAATTCAACAACAACCTCAACATTGAAAAACAACAACAACCTCAACATTGAAAAACACCAACAAATTCAACAACAACCTCAACATTGAAAAACACCAACAAACTCAACAACAACCTCAACATTGAAAAACAACAACAACCTCAACATTGAAAAACACCAACAAATTCAACAACAACCTCAACATTGAAAAACACCAACAAATTCAACAACAACCTCAACATTGAAAAACAACACCAACCTCAACATTGAAAAACACCAACAAATTCAACAACAACCTCAACATCGAAAAAAAACAACAACCTCAACATTGAAAAAAACCAACAAATTCAACAACAACCTCAACATTGAAAAACACCAACAAATTCAACAACAACCTCAACATTGAAAAACAACAACAACCTCAACATTGAAAAACACCAACAAATTCAACAACAACCTCAGCATTGAAAAA
This sequence comes from Isurus oxyrinchus, assembly GCA_026770705.1. Lineage (NCBI taxonomy): Eukaryota > Metazoa > Chordata > Chondrichthyes > Lamniformes > Lamnidae > Isurus > Isurus oxyrinchus. The sequence continues at coordinate 159,817 of JANJGN010000420.1, forward strand.
CAACAACAACCTCAACATTGAAAAACACCAACAAATTCAACAACAACCTCAACATTGAAAAACAACAACAACCTCAACATTGAAAAACACCAACAAATTCAACAACAACCTCAACATTGAAAAACACCAACAAATTCAACAACGACCTCAGCATTGAAAAACAACAACAACCTCAACATTGAAAAACAGCAACAACCTCAACATTGAAAAACACCAACGAATTCAACAACAACCTCAACATTTAAAAACACCAACAAATTCAACAACAACCTCAACATTGAAAAACAACAACAATCTCATCATTGAAAAACACCAACAAATTCAACAAGAACCTCAACATTGAAAAACAGCAACAACCTCAACTTTGAAAAACACCAACAAATTCAACAACAACCTCAACATTGAAAAACACCAACAAATTCAACAACAACCTCAACATTGAAAAACACCAACAAATTCAACAACAAACTCTTCATTGAAAAACACCAACAAATTCAACAACAACCTCAACATTGAAAAACAACAACAACCTCAACATTGAAAAACACCAACAAATTCAACAACAACCTGAGCATTGAAAAACAACAACAACCTCAACATTGAAAAACACCAACAAATTCAACAACAACCTCAACATTGAAAAACAACAACAAACTCAACATTGAAAAAGACCAACAAATTCAACAACAACCTCAACATTGAAAAACAACAACAACCTCAACATTGAAGAACACCAACAAATTCAACAACAACCTCAACATTGAAAAACACCAACAAATTCAACAACAACCTCAACATTGAGAAACAACAACAACCTAAACATTGAAAAACACCAACAAATTCAACAACAACCTCAACATTGAAAAACAACAACAACCTCAACATTGAAAAACACCAACAAATTCAACAACAACCTCAACATTGAAAAACACCAACAAATTCAACAACAACCTCAGCATTGAAAAACAACAACAACCTCAACATTGAAAAACACCAACAAATTCAACAACAACCTCAACATTGAAAAACAACAACAACCTCAACATTGAAAAACACCAACAAATTCAACAACAACTTCAACATTGAAAAACACCAACAAATTCAACAACAACCTCGAAATTGAAAAACACCAACAAATACAACAACAACCTTAACATTGAAAAACAACAACAACCTCAACATTGAAAAACACCAACAAATTCAACAACAACCTCAACATTGAAAAACAACAACAACCTCAACATTGCAAAACACCAGCAAATTCAACAACAACCTCAACATTTAAAAACACCAACAAATTCAACAACAACCTCAACATTGAAAAACAACAACAATCTCAACATTGAAAAACACCAACAAATTCAACAACAACCTCAACATTGAAAAACAACAACAACCTCAACATTGAAAAACACCAACAAATTCAACAACAACCTCGACATTGAAATACACCCTCAAATTCAAAATCAACCTGAACATTGAACAACACCAACAACCTCAAAATTGAAAAAACACCAACAAATTCAACAACAACCTCAACATTGAAAAACACCAACAAATTCAACAACAACCTCAACATTGAAAAACACCAACAACCTCAACATTGAAAAACACCAACAAATTCAACAACAACCTCAACATTGAAAAACAACAACAACCTCAACATTGAAAAACACCAACAAATTCAACAGCAACCTCAACATTGAAAAAACACCAACAAACTAAACATTGAAAAACACCAACAAATTCAACAACAACCTCAACATTGAAAAACAACAACAACCTCAACATTGAAAAACACCAACAAATTCAACAACAACCTCAACATTGAAATACACCAACAAATTCAACAACAACCTCAACATTGAAAAACACTAACAAATTCAACAACAACCTCGAAATTGAAAAACACCAACAAATTCAACAACAAACTCAACATTGAAAAACACTAACAAATTCAACAACAACCTCAACATTGAAAAGCACCAACAAATTCAACAACAACCTCAGCATTGAAAAACAACAACAACCTCAACATTGAAAAACACCAACAAATTCAACAACAATCTCAACATTGAAATACAACAACAACCTCAACATTGAAAAACACCAACAAATTCAACAACAACCTCAACATTGAAAAACAACAACAAACTCAACTTTGAAAAACACCAACAAATTCAACAACAACCTCAACATTGAAAAACAACTACAACCTCAACATTGAAAAACACCAACAAATTCAACAACAACCTCAACATTGAACAACACCAACAAATTCAACAACAACCTCAACATTGAAAAACAACAACAACCTAAACATTGAAAAACACCCACAAATTCAACAACAACCTCAACATTGAAAAACAACAACAACCTCAACATTGAAAAACACCAACAAATTCAACAACAACCTCAAAATTGAAAAACACCAACAAATTCAACAACAACCTCAGCATTGAAAAACAACAACAACCTCAACATTGAAAAACACCAACAAATTCAACAACAACCTCAACATTGAAAAACAACAACAACCCCAACATTGAAAAACACCAACAAATTCAACAACAACCTCAACATTGAAAAACACCAACAAATTCAACAACAACCTCAGCATTGAAAAACAACAACAACCTCAACATTGAAAAACACGAACAAATTCAACAACAACCTCAACATTGAAAAACAACAACAACCTCAACATTGAAAAACACCAACAAATTCAACAACAACTTCAACATTTAAAAACACCAACAAATTCAACAACAAACTCAACATTGAAAAACAACAACAATCTCAACATTGAAAAACACCAACAAATTCAACAACAATCTCAACATTGAAAAACACCAACAAATTCAACAACAACCTCAACATTGAAAAACAACAACAACCTCAACATTGAAAAACACCAACAAATTCAACAACAATCTCAACATTGAAAAGCACCAACAAATTCAACAACAACCTCAACATTGAAATACAACAACAACCTCAACATTGAAAAACACCAACAAATTCAACAACAACCTCAACATTGAAAAAGAACCACAAACTCAACATTGAAAAACACCAACAAATTCAACAACAATCTCAACATTGAAAAACACCAACAAATTCAACAACAACCTCAACATTGAAAAACAACAACAACCTCAACATTGAAAAACACCAACAAATTCAACAACAATCTCAACATTGAAAAACACCAACAAATTCAACAACAACCTCAACATTGAAATACAACAACAACCTCAACATTGAAAAACACCAACAAATTCAACAACAACCTCAACATTGAAAAACAACAACAAACTCAACATTGAAAAACACCAACAAATTCAACAACAACCTCAACATTGAAAAACAACAACAACCTCAACATTGAAAAACACCAACAAATTCAACAACAACCTCAACATTGAACAACACCAACAAATTCAACAACAACCTCAACATTGAAAAACAACAACAACCTGAACATTGAAAAACACCAACAAATTCAACAACAACCGCAACATTGAAAAACAACAACAACCTCAACATTGAAAAACACCAACAAATTCAACAACAACCTCAACATTGAAAAACACCAACAAATTCAACAACAACCTCAGCATTGAAAAACAACAACAACCTCAACATTGAAAAACACCAACAAATTCAACAACAACCTCAACATTGAAAAACAACAACAACCTCAACATTGAAAAACACCAACAAATTCAACAACAACCTCAACATTGAAAAACACCAACAAACTCAACAACAACCTCAACATTGAAAAACAACAACAACCTCAACATTGAAAAACACCAACAAATTCAACAACAACCTCAACATTGAAAAACACCAACAAATTCAACAACAACCTCAACATTGAGAAACAACACGAACCTCAAATTGAAAAACACCAACAAATTCAACAACAACCTCAACATCGAAAAAAAACAACAACCTCAACATTGAAAAACACCAACAAATTCAACAACAACCTCAACATTGAAAAACACCAACAAATTCAACAACAACCTCAACATTGAAAAACAACAACAACCTCAACATTGAAAAACACCAAGAAATTCAACAACAACCTCAGCATTGAAAAACAACAACAACCTCAACATTGAAAAACACCAACAAATTCAACAACAACCTCAACATTGAAAAACAACAACAACCTCAACATTGAAAAACACCAACAAATTCAACAACAACCTCAACATTGAAAAACACCAACAAATTCAACAACAACCTCAACATTGAAATTCAACAACAACCTCAACATTGAAAAACAACAACAAACTCAACATTGAAAAACACCAACAAATTCAACAACAACCTCAACACTAAAAAACACCAACAAATTCAACACCAACCTCAACATTGAAAAACACCAACAAATTCAACAACAACCTCAACATCGAAAAAAAACAACAACCTCAACATTGAAAAACACCAACAAATTCAACAACAACCTCAACATTGAAAAACACCAACAAATTCAACAACAACCTCAACATTGAAAAACAACAACAACCTCAACATTGAAAAACACCAACAAATTCAACAACAACCTCAGCATTGAAAAACAACAACAACCTCAACATTGAAAAACACCAACAAATTCAACAACAACCTCAACATTGAAAAACAACAACAAACTCAACATTGAAAAACACCAACAAATTCAACAACAACCTCAACACTAAAAAATACCAACAAATTCAACAACAACCTCAACATTGAAAAAATCCAACAAACTCAACAACAACCTCAACATTGAAAAACAACAACAACCTCAACATTGAAAAACACCAACAAATTCAACAACAACCTCAACATTGAAAAACACCAACAAATTCAACAACAACCTCAACATTGAAAAACAACACCAACCTCAACATTGAAAAACACCAACAAATTCAACAACAACCTCAACATCGAAAAAAAACAATAACCTCAACATTGAAAAACACCAACAAATTCAACAACAACCTCAACATTGAAAAACACCAAGAAATTCAACAACAACCTCAACATTGAAAAACAACAACAACCTCAACATTGAAAAACACCAACAAATTCAACAACAACCTCAGCATTGAAAAACAACAACAACCTCAACATTGAAAAACACCAACAAATTCAACAACAACCTCAACATTGAAAAACAACAACAACCTCAACATTGAAAAACACCAACAAATTCAACAACAACCTCAACATTGAAAAACACCAACAAATTCAACAACGACCTCAGCATTGAAAAACAACAACAACCTCAACATTGAAAAACAACAACAACATCAACATTGAAAAACACCAACAAATTCAACAACAACCTCAACATTTAAAAACACCAACAAATTCAACAACAACCTCAACATTGAAAAACAACAACAATCTCAACATTGAAAAACACCAACAAATTCAACAAGAACCTCAACATTGAAAAACAGCAACAACCTCAACTTTGAAAAACACCAACAAATTCAACAACAACCTCAACATGAAAAACACCAACAAATTCAACAACAACCTCAACATTGAAAAACACCAACAAATTCAACAACAAACTCTTCATTGAAAAACACCAACAAATTCAACAACAACCTCAACATTGAAAAACAACAAAAACCTCAACATTGAAAAACACCAACAAATTCAACAACAACCTCAGCATTGAAAAACAACAACAACCTCAACATTGAAAAACACCAACAAATTCAACAACAACCTCAACATTGAAAAACAACAACAAACTCAACATTGAAAAACACCAACAAATTCAACAACAACCTCAACATTGAAAAACAACAACAACCTCAACATTGAAGAACACCAACAAATTCAACAACAACCTCAACATTGAAAAACACCAACAAATTCAACAACAACCTCAACATTGAGAAACAACAACAACCTAAACATTGAAAAACACCAACAAATTCAACAACAACCTCAACATTGAAAAACAACAACAACCTCAACATTGAAAAACACCAACAAATTCAACAACAACCTCAACATTGAAAAACACCAACAAATTCAACAACAACCTCAGCATTGAAAAACAACAACAACCTCAACATTGAAAAACACCAACAAATTCAACAACAACCTCAACATTGAAAAACAACAACAACCTCAACATTGAAAAACACCAACAAATTCAACAACAACTTCAACATTGAAAAACACCAACAAATTCAACAACAACCTCGAAATTGAAAAACACCAACAAATACAACAACAACCTCAACATTGAAAAACAACAACAACCTCAACATTGAAAAACACCAACAAATTCAACAACAACCTCAACATTGAAAAACAACAACAACCTGAACATTGCAAAACACCAGCAAATTCAACAACAACCTCAACATTTAAAAACACCAACAAATTCAACAACAACCTCAACATTGAAAAACAACAACAATCTCAACATTGAAAAACACCAACAAATTCAACAACAACCTCAACATTGAAAAACAACAACAACCTCAACATTGAAAAACACCAACAAATTCAACAACAACCTCAACATTGAGAAACAACACCAACCTCAACATTGGAAAACACCAACAAATTCAACAACAACCTCAACATCGAAAAAAAACAACAACCTCAACATTGAAAAACACCAACAAATTCAACAACAACCTCAACATTGAAAAACACCAACAAATTCAACAACAACCTCAACATTGAAAAACAACAACAACCTCAACATTGAAAAACACCAACAAATTCAACAACAACCTCAACATTGAAAAACAACAACAACCTCAACATTGAAAAACACCAACAAATTCAACAACAACCTCAACATTGAAAAACACCAACAAATTCAACAACGACCTCAGCATTGAAAAACAACAACAACCTCAACATTGAAAAACACCAACAAATTCAACAACAACCTCAACATTGAAATTCAACAACAACCTCAACATTGAAAAACAACAACAAACTCAACATTGAAAAACACCAACAAATTCAACAACAACCTCAACACTAAAAAACACCAACAAATTCAACACCAACCTCAACATTGAAAAACACCAACAAATTCAACAACAACCTCAACATCGAAAAAAAACAACAACCTCAACATTGAAAAACACCAACAAATTCAACAACAACCTCAACATTGAAAAACACCAACAAATTCAACAACAACCTCAACATTGAAAAACAACAACAACCTCCACATTGAAAAACACCAACAAATTCAACAACAACCTCAGCATTGAAAAACAACAACAACCTCAACATTGAAAAACACCAACAAATTCAACAACAACCTCAACATTGAAAAACAACAACAAACTCAACATTGAAAAACACCAACAAATTCAACAACAACCTCAACACTAAAAAATACCAACAAATTCAACAACAACCTCAACATTGAAAAACACCAACAAACTCAACAACAACCTCAACATTGAAAAACAACAACAACCTCAACATTGAAAAACACCAACAAATTCAACAACAACCTCAACATTGAAAAACACCAACAAATTCAACAACAACCTCAACATTGAAAAACAACACCAACCTCAACATTGAAAAACACCAACAAATTCAACAACAACCTCAACATCGAAAAAAAACAACAACCTCAACATTGAAAAACACCAACAAATTCAACAACAACCTCAACATTGAAAAACACCAACAAATTCAACAACAACCTCAACATTGAAAAACAACAACAACCTCAACATTGAAAAACACCAACAAATTCAACAACCTCAGCATTGAAAAACAACAACAACCTCAACATTGAAAAACACCAACAAATTCAACAACAACCTCAACATTGAAAAACAACAACAACCTCAACATTGAAAAACACCAACAAATTCAACAACAACCTCAACATTGAAAAACACCAACAAATTCAACAACGACCTCAGCATCGAAAAACAACAACAACCTCAACATTGAAAAACAACAACAACCTCAACATTGAAAAACACCAACAAATTCAACAACAACCTCAACATTTAAAAACACCAACAAATTCAACAACAACCTCAACATTGAAAAACAACAACAATCTCAACATTGAAAAACACCAACAAATTCAACAAGAACCTCAACATTGAAAAACAGCAACAACCTCAACTTTGAAAAACACCAACAAATTCAACAACAACCTCAACATTGAAAAACACCAACAAGTTCAACAACAACCTCAACATTGAAAAACACCAACAAATTCAACAACAAACTCTTCATTGAAAAACACCAACAAATTCAACAACAACCTCAACATTGAAAAACAACAACAACCTCAACATTGAAAAACACCAACAAATTCAACAACAACCTCAGCATTGAAAAACAACAACAACCTCAACATTGAAAAACACCAACAAATTCAACAACAACCTCAACATTGAAAAACAACAACAAACTCAACATTGAAAAACACCAACAAATTCAACAACAACCTCAACATTGAAAAACAACAACAACCTCAACATTGAAGAACACCAACAAATTCAACAACAACCTCAACATTGAAAAACACCAACAAATTCAACAACAACCTCAACATTGAGAAACAACAACAACCTAAACATTGAAAAACACCAACAAATTCAACAACAACCTCAACATTGAAAAACAACAACAACCTCAACATTGAAAAACACCAACAAATTCAACAACAACCTCAACATTGAAAAACACCAACAAATTCAACAACAACCTCAGCATTGAAAAACAACAACAACCTCAACATTGAAAAACACCAACAAATTCAACAACAACCTCAACATTGAAAAACAACAACAACCTCAACATTGAAAAACACCAACAAATTCAACAACAACTTCAACATTGAAAAAGACCAACAAATTCAACAACAACCTCGAAATTGAAAAACACCAACAAATACAACAACAACCTCAACATTGAAAAACAACAACAACCTCAACATTGAAAAACACCAACAAATTCAACAACAACCTCAACATTGAAAAACAACAACAACCTCAACATTGCAAAACACCAGCAAATTCAACAACAACCTCAACATTGAAAAACACCAACAAATTCAACAACAACCTCAACATTGAAAAACAACAACAATCTCAACATTGAAAAACACCAACAAATTCAACAACAACCTCAACATTGAAAAACAACAACAACCTCAACATTGAAAAACACCAACAAATTCAACAACAACCTCGACATTGAAAAACACCCTCAAATTCAAAATCAACCTGAACATTGAACAACACCAACAACCTCAAAATTGAAAAAACACCAACAAATTCAACAACAACCTCAACATTGAAAAACACCAACAAATTCAACAACAACCTCAACATTGAAAAACACCAACAACCTCAACATTGAAAAACACCAACAAATTCAACAACAACCTCAACATTGAAAAACAACAACAACCTCAACATTGAAAAACACCAACAAATTCAACAGCAACCTCAACATTGAAAAAACACCAACAAACTAAACATTGAAAAACAACAACAAATTCAACAACAACCTCAACATTGAAAAACAACAACAACCTCAACATTGAAAAACACCAACAAATTCAACAACAACCTCAACATTGAAATACACCAACAAATTCAACAACAACCTCAACATTGAAAAACACTAACAAATTCAACAACAACCTCGAAATTGAAAAACACCAACAAATTCAACAACAACCTCAACATTGAAAAACAACAACAATCTCAACATTGAAAAACACCAACAAATTCAACAACAACCTCAACATTGAAAAACAACAACAACCTCAACATTGAAAAACACCAACAAATTCAACAACAACCTCAACATTGAGAAACAACACCAACCTCAACATTGAAAAACACCAACAAATTCAACAACAACCTCAACATCGAAAAAAAACAACAACCTCAACATTGGAAAACACCAACAAATTCAACAACAACCTCAACATTGAAAAACACCAACAAATTCAACAACAACCTCAACATTGAAAAACAACAACAACCTCAACATTGAAAAACACCAAGAAATTCAACAACAACCTCAGCAATGAAAAACAACAACAACCTCAACATTGAAAAACACCAACAAATTCAACAACAACCTCAACATTGAAAAACAACAACAACCTCAACATTGAAAAACACCAACAAATTCAACAACAACCTCAACATTGAAAAACACCAACAAATTCAACAACGACCTCAGCATTGAAAAACAACAACAACCTCAACATTGAAAAACACCAACAAATTCAACAACAACCTCAACATTGAAATTCAACAACAACCTCAACATTGAAAAACAACAACAAACTCAACATTGAAAAACACCAACAAATTCAACAACAACCTCAACACTAAAAAACACCAACAAATTCAACACCAACCTCAACATTGAAAAACACCAACAAATTCAACAACAACCTCAACATCGAAAAAAAACAACAACCTCAACATTGAAAAACACCAACAAATTCAACAACAACCTCAACATTGAAAAACACCAACAAATTCAACAACAACCTCAACATTGAAAAACAACAACAACCTCAACATTGAAAAACACCAACAAATTCAACAACAACCTCAGCATTGAAAAACAACAACAACCTCAACATTGAAAAACACCAACAAATTCAACAACAACCTCAACATTGAAAAACAACAACAAACTCAACATTGAAAAACACCAACAAATTCAACAACAACCTCAACACTAAAAAATACCAACAAATTCAACAACAACCTCAACATTGAAAAACACCAACAAACTCAACAACAACCTCAACATTGAAAAACAACAACAACCTCAACATTGAAAAACACCAACAAATTCAACAACAACCTCAACATTGAAAAACACCAACAAATTCAACAACAACCTCAACATTGAAAAACAACACCAACCTCAACATTGAAAAACACCAACAAATTCAACAACAACCTCAACATCGAAAAAAAACAACAACCTCAACATTGAAAAACACCAACAAATTCAACAACAACCTCAACATTGAAAAACACCAACAAATTCAACAACAACCTCAACATTGAAAAACAACAACAACCTCAACATTGAAAAACACCAACAAATTCAACAACCTCAGCATTGAAAAACAACAACAACCTCAACATTGAAAAACACCAACAAATTCAACAACAACCTCAACATTGAAAAACAACAACAACCTCAACATTGAAAAACACCAACAAATTCAACAACAACCTCAACATTGAAAAACACCAACAAATTCAACAACGACCTCAGCATTGAAAAACAACAACAACCTCAACATTGAAAAACAACAACAACCTCAACATTGAAAAACACCAACAAATTCAACAACAACCTCAACATTTAAAAACACCAACAAATTCAACAACAACCTCAACATTGAAAAACAACAACAATCTCAACATTGAAAAACACCAACAAATTCAACAAGAACCTCAACATTGAAAAACAGCAACAACCTCAACTTTGAAAAACACCAACAAATTCAACAACAACCTCAACATTGAAAAACACCAACAAGTTCAACAACAACCTCAACATTGAAAAACACCATCAAATTCAACAACAAACTCTTCATTGAAAAACACCAACAAATTCAACAACAACCTCAACATTGAAAAACAACAACAACCTCAACATTGAAAAACACCAACAAATTCAACAACAACCTCAGCATTGAAAAACAACAACAACCTCAACATTGAAAAACACCAACAAATTCAACAACAACCTCAACATTGAAAAACAACAACAAACTCAACATTGAAAAACACCAACAAATTCAACAACAACCTCAACATTGAAAAACAACAACAACCTCAACATTGAAGAACACCAACAAATTCAACAACAACCTCAACATTGAAAAACACCAACAAATTCAACAACAACCTCAACATTGAGAAACAACAACAACCTAAACATTGAAAAACACCAACAAATTCAACAACAACCTCAACATTGAAAAACAACAACAACCTCAACATTGAAAAACACCAACAAATTCAACAACAAGTCAACATTGAAAAACACCAACAAATTCAACAACAACCTCAGCATTGAAAAACAACAACAACCTCAACATTGAAAAACACCAACAAATTCAACAACAACCTCAACATTGAAAAACAACAACAACCTCAACATTGAAAAACACCAACAAATTAAACAACAACTTCAACATTGAAAAAGACCAACAAATTCAACAACAACCTCGAAATTGAAAAACACCAACAAATACAACAACAACCTCAACATTGAAAAACAACAACAACCTCAACATTGAAAACGACCAACAAATTCAACAACAACCTCAACATTGAAAAACAACAACAACCTCAACATTGCAAAACACCAGCAAATTCAACAACAACCTCAACATTGAAAAACACCAACAAATTCAACAACAACCTCAACATTGAAAAACAACAACAATCTCAACATTGAAAAACACCAACAAATTCAACAACAACCTCAACATTGAAAAACAACAACAACCTCAACATTGAAAAACACCAACAAATTCAACAACAACCTCGACATTGAAAAACACCCTCAAATTCAAAATCAACCTGAACATTGAACAACACCAACAACCTCAAAATTGAAAAAACACCAACAAATTCAACAACAACCTCAACATTGAAAAACACCAACAAATTCAACAACAACCTCAACATTGAAAAACACCAACAACCTCAACATTGAAAAACACCAACAAATTCAACAACAACCTCAACATTGAAAAACAACAACAACCTCAACATTGAAAAACACCAACAAATTCAACAGCAACCTCAACATTGAAAAAACACCAACAAACTAAACATTGAAAAACACCAACAAATTCAACAACAACCTCAACATTGAAAAACAACAACAACCTCAACATTGAAAAACACCAACAAATTCAACAACAACCTCAACATTGAAATACACCAACAAATTCAACAACAACCTCAACATTGAAAAACACTAACAAATTCAACAACAACCTCGAAATTGAAAAACACCAACAAATTCAACAACAAACTCAACATTGAAAAACACTAACAAATTCAACAACAACCTCAACATTGAAAAGCACCAACAAATTCAACAACAACCTCAACATTGAAAAACAACAACAACCTCAACATTGAAAAACACCAACAAATTCAACAACAACCTCAACATTGAAATACAACAACAACCTCAACATTGAAAAACACCAACAAATTCAACAACAACCTCAACATTGAAAAACAACAACAAACTCAACATTGAAAAACACCAACAAATTCAACAACAACCTCAACATTGAAAAACAACAACAACCTCAACATTGAAAAACACCAACAAATTCAACAACAACCTCAACATTGAACAACACCAACAAATTCAACAACAACCTCAACATTGAAAAACAACAACAACCTAAACATTGAAAAACACCAACAAATTCAACAACAACCTCAACATTGAAAAACAACAACAACCTCAACATTGAAAAACACCAACAAATTCAACAACAACCTCAACATTGAAAAACACCAACAAATTCAACAACAACCTCAGCATTGAAAAACAACAACAACCTCAACATTGAAAAACACCAACAAATTCAACAACAACCTCAACATTGAAAAACAACAACAACCTCAACATTGAAAAACACCAACAAATTCAACAACAACCTCAACATTGAAAAACACCAACAAATTCAACAACAACCTCAGCATTGAAAAACAACAACAACCTCAACATTGAAAAACACCAACAAATTCAACAACAACCTCAACATTGAAAAACAACAACAACCTCAACATTGAAAAACACCAACAAATTCAACAACAACTTCAACATTTAAAAACACCAACAAATTCAACAACAAACTCAACATTGAAAAACAACAACAATCTCAACATTGAAAAACACCAACAAATTCAACAACAATCTCAACATTGAAAAACACCAACAAATTCAACAACAACCTCAACATTGAAAAACAACAACAACCTCAACATTGAAAAACACCAACAAATTCAACAACAATCTCAACATTGAAAAGAACCAACAAATTCAACAACAACCTCAACATTGAAAAACAACAACAACCTCAACATTGAAAAACACCAACAAATTCAACAACAACCTCAACATTGAAAAACAACAACAACCTCAACATTGAAAAACACCAACAAATTCAACAACAACCTCAACATTGAAAAACAACAACAACCTCAACATTGAAAAACACCAACAAATTCAACAACAACCTCAACATTGAAAAACACCAACAAATTCAACAACAACCTCAGCATTGAAAAACAACAACAACCTCAACATTGAAAAACACCAACAAATTCAACAACAACCTCAACATTGAAAAACAACAACAACCTCAACATTGAAAAACATCAACAAATTCAACAACAACTTCAACATTGAAAAACACCAACAAATACAACAACAACCTCAACATTGAAAAACAACAACAACCTCAACATTGAAAAACACCAACAAATTCAACAACAACCTCAACATTGAAAAACAACAACAACCTCAACATTGCAAACACCAGCAAATTCAACAACAACCTCAAAATTTAAAAACACCAACAAATTCAACAACAAACTCAACATTGAAAAACAACAACAATCTCAACATTGAAAAACACCAACAAATTCAACAACAACCTCAACATTGAAAAACAACAACAACCTCAACATTGAAAAACACCAGCAAATTCAACAACAACTTCAACATTGAAAAATTCCAACAAATTCAACAACAACCTCGACATTGAAAAACACCATCAAATTCAACAACAACCTCAATATTGAAAAACAACAACAACCTCAACATTGAAAAACAACAACAAACTCAACATTGAAAAACACCAACAAATTCAACAACAACCTCAACATTGAAAAACAACAACAACCTCAACATTGAAAAACACCAACAAATTCAACAACAACCTCAACATTTAAAAACACCAACAAATTCAACAACAACCTCAACATGGAAAAACAACAACAATCTCAACATTGAAAAACACCAACAAATTCAACAGGAACCTCAACATTGAAAAACAGCAACAACCTCAACATTGAAAAACACCAACAAATTCAACAACAACTTCAACATTGAAAAACACCAACAAATTCAACAACAACCTCAACATTGAAAAACACCAACAAAATCAATAAAAACTTCAACATTGAAAAACACCAACAAATTCAACAACAACCTCGAAATTGAAAAACACCAACAAATTCAGCAACAACTTCAACATTGAAAAACACCAACAAATTCAACAACAACCTCGACATTGAAAAACACCATGAAATTCAACAAAAACCTCAAGATTGAAAAACACCAACAACCTCAAAATTGAAAGAACACCAACAAATTCAACAACAACCTCAACATTTAAAAACAACAACAACCTCAAGATTGAAAAACACCAACAAATTCAACAACAACCTCAACACTAAAAAACACCAACAAATTCAACAACAACCTCAACATTGAAAAACACCAACAAACTCAACAACAACCTCAACATTGAAAAACAACAACAACCTCAACATTGAAAAACACCAACAAATTCAACAACAACCTCAACATTGAAAAACACCAACAAATTCAACAACAACCTCAACATTGAAAAACAACACCAACCTCAACATTGAAAAACACCAACAAATTCAACAACAACCTCAACATCGAAAAAAAACAACAACCTCAACATTGAAAAACATCAACAAATTCAACAACAACCTCAACATTGAAAAACACCAACAAATTCAACAACAACCTCAACATTGAAAAACAACAACAACCTCAACATTGAAAAACACCATGAAATTCCACAACAACCTCAGCATTGAAAAACAACAACAACCTCAACATTGAAAAACACCAACAAATTCAACAACAACCTCAACATTGAAAAACAACAACAACCTCAACATTGAAAAACACCAACAAATTCAACAACAACCTCAACATTGAAAAACACCAACAAATTCAACAACGACCTCAGCATTGAAAAACAACAACAACCTCAACATTGAAAAACACCAACAAATTCAACAACAACCTCAACATTGAAATTCAACAACAACCTCAACATTGAAAAACAACAACAAACTCAACATTGAAAAACACCAACAAATTCAACAACAACCTCAACACTAAAAAACACCAACAAATTCAACACCAACCTCAACATTGAAAAACACCAACAAATTCAACAACAACCTCAACATTGAAAAACAACAACAACCTCAACATTGAAAAACACCAACAAATTCAACAACAACCTCAACATTGAAAAACAACAACAACCTCAACATTGAAAAACACCAACAAATTCAACAACAACCTCAACATTTAAAAACACCAACAAATTCAACAACAACCTCAACATGGAAAAACAACAACAATCTCAACATTGAAAAACACCAACAAATTCAACAAGAACCTCAACATTGAAAAACAGCAACAACCTCAACATTGAAAAACACCAACAAATTCAACAACAACCTCAACATTGAAAAACACCAACAAATTCAACAACAACCTCAACATTGAAAAACACCAACAAAATCAATAAAAACTTCAACATTGAAAAACACCAACAAATTCAACAACAACCTCGAAATTGAAAAACACCAACAAATTCAGCAACAACTTCAACATTGAAAAACACCAACAAATTCAACAACAACCTCGACATTGAAAAACACCATGAAATTCAACAAAAACCTCAACATTGAAAAACACCAACAACCTCAAAATTGAAAGAACACCAACAAATTCAACAACAACCTCAACATTTAAAAACAACAACAACCTCAAGATTGAAAAACACCAACAAATTCAACAACAACCTCAACACTAAAAAACACCAACAAATTCAACAACAACCTCAACATTGAAAAACACCAACAAACTCAACAACAACCTCAACATTGAAAAACAACAACAACCTCAACATTGAAAAACACCAACAAATTCAACAACAACCTCAACATTGAAAAACACCAACAAATTCAACAACAACCTCAACATTGAAAAACAACACCAACCTCAACATTGAAAAACACCAACAAATTCAACAACAACCTCAACATCGAAAAAAAACAACAACCTCAACATTGAAAAACATCAACAAATTCAACAACAACCTCAACATTGAAAAACACCAACAAATTCAACAACAACCTCAACATTGAAAAACAACAACAACCTCAACATTGAAAAACACCATGAAATTCCACAACAACCTCAGCATTGAAAAACAACAACAACCTCAACATTGAAAAACACCAACAAATTCAACAACAACCTCAACATTGAAAAACAACAACAACCTCAACATTGAAAAACACCTATAAATTCAACAACAACCTCAACATTGAAAAACACCAACAAATTCAACAACGACCTCAGCATTGAAAAACAACAACAACCTCAACATTGAAAAACACCAACAAGTTCAACAACAACCTCAACATTGAAATTCAACAACAACCTCAACATTGAAAAACAACAACAAACTCAACATTGAAAAACAACAACAACCTCAACATTGAAAAACACCAACAAATTCAACAACAACCTCAACATTTAAAAACACCAACAAATTCAACAACAACCTCAACATGGAAAAACAACAACAATCTCAACATTGAAAAACACCAACAAATTCAACAAGAACCTCAACATTGAAAAACAGCAACAACCTCAACATTGAAAAACACCAACAAATTCAACAACAACCTCAACATTGAAAAACACCAACAAATTCAACAACAACCTCAACATTGAAAAACACCAACAAAATCAATAAAAACTTCAACATTGAAAAACACCAACAAATTCAACAACAACCTCGAAATTGAAAAACACCAACAAATTCAGCAACAACTTCAACATTGAAAAACACCAACAAATTCAACAACAACCTCGACATTGAAAAACACCATGAAATTCAACAAAAACCTCAAGATTGAAAAACACCAACAACCTCAAAATTGAAAGAACACCAACAAATTCAACAACAACCTCAACATTTAAAAACAACAACAACCTCAAGATTGAAAAACACCAACAAATTCAACAACAACCTCAACACTAAAAAACACCAACAAATTCAACAACAACCTCAACATTGAAAAACACCAACAAACTCAACAACAACCTCAACATTGAAAAACAACAACAACCTCAACATTGAAAAACACCAACAAATTCAACAACAACCTCAACATTGAAAAACACCAACAAATTCAACAACAACCTCAACATTGAAAAACAACACCAACCTCAACATTGAAAAACACCAACAAATTCAACAACAACCTCAACATCGAAAAAAAACAACAACCTCAACATTGAAAAACATCAACAAATTCAACAACAACCTCAACATTGAAAAACACCAACAAATTCAACAACAACCTCAACATTGAAAAACAACAACAACCTCAACATTGAAAAACACCATGAAATTCCACAACAACCTCAGCATTGAAAAACAACAACAACCTCAACATTGAAAAACACCAACAAATTCAACAACAACCTCAACATTGAAAAACAACAACAACCTCAACATTGAAAAACACCAACAAATTCAACAACAACCTCAACATTGAAAAACACCAACAAATTCAACAACGACCTCAGCATTGAAAAACAACAACAACCTCAACATTGAAAAACACCAACAAGTTCAACAACAACCTCAACATTGAAATTCAACAACAACCTCAACATTGAAAAACAACAACAAACTCAACATTGAAAAACACCAACAAATTCAACAACAACCTCAACACTAAAAAACACCAACAAATTCAACACCAACCTCAACATTGAAAAACACCAACAAATTCAACAACAACCTCAACATCGAAAAAAAACAACAACCTCAACATTGAAAAACACCGACAAATTCAACAACAACCTCAACATTGAAAAACACCAACAAATTCAACAACGACCTCAGCATTGAAAAACAACAACAACCTCAACATTGAAAAACACCAACAAGTTCAACAACAACCTCAACATTGAAATTCAACAACAACCTCAACATTGAAAAACAACAACAAACTCAACATTGAAAAACACCAACAAATTCAACAACAACCTCAACACTAAAAAACACCAACAAATTCAACACCAACCTCAACATTGAAAAACACCAACAAATTCAACAACAACCTCAACATCGAAAAAAAACAACAACCTCAACATTGAAAAACACCGACAAATTCAACAACAACCTCAACATTGAAAAACACCAACAAATTCAACAACAACCTCAGCATTGAAAAACAACAACAACCTCAACATTGAAAAACACCAACAAATTCAACAACAACCTCAACATTGAAAAACAACAACAAACTCAACATTGAAAAACACCAACAAATTCAACAGCAACCTCAACACTAAAAAATACCAACAAATTCAACAACAACCTCAACATTGAAAAACACCAACAAACTCAACAACAACCTCAACATTGAAAAACAACAACAACCTCAACATTGAAAAACACCAACAAATTCAACAACAACCTCAACATTGAAAAACACCAACAAATTCAACAACAACCTCAACATTGAAAAACAACACCAACCTCAACATTGAAAAACACCAACAAATTCAACAACAACCTCAACATCGAAAAAAAACAACAACCTCAACATTGAAAAACACCAACAAATTCAACAACAACCTCAACATTGAAAAACAACAACAACCTCAACATTGAAAAACACCAACAAATTCAACAACAACCTCAACATTGAAAAACACCAACAAATTCAACAACAACCTCAGCATTGAAAAACAACAACAACCTCAACATTGAAAAACACCAACAAATTCAACAACAACCTCAACATTGAAAAACAACAACAACCTCAACATTGAAAAACACCAACAAATTCAACAACAACTTCAACATTGAAAAACACCAACACATACAACAACAACCTCAACATTGAAAAACAACAACAACCTCAACATTGAAAAACACCAACAAATTCAACAACAACCTCAACATTGAAAAACAACAACAACCTCAACATTGCAAACACCAGCAAATTCAACAACAACCTCAAAATTTAAAAACACCAACAAATTCAACAACAAACTCAACATTGAAAAACAACAACAATCTCAACATTGAAAAACACCAACAAATTCAACAACAACCTCAACATTGAAAAACAACAACAACCTCAACATTGAAAAACACCAGCAAATTCAACAACAACTTCAACATTGAAAAATTCCAACAAATTCAACAACAACCTCGACATTGAAAAACACCATCAAATTTAACAACAACCTCAATATTGAAAAACAACAACAACATCAACATTGAAAAACAACAACAAACTCAACATTGAAAAAAACCAACAAATTCAACAACAACCTCAACATTGAAAAACAACAACAACCTCAACATTGAAAAACACCAACAAATTCAACAACAACCTCAACATTTAAAAACACCAACAAATTCAACAACAACCTCAACATTGAAAAACAACACCAACCTCAACATTGAAAAACACCAACAAATTCAACAACAACCTCAACATCGAAAAAAAACAACAACCTCAACATTGAAAAACATCAACAAATTCAACAACAACCTCAACATTGAAAAACATCAACAAATTCAACAACAACCTCAACATTGAAAAACAACAACAACCTCAACATTGAAAAACACCATGAAATTCCACAACAACCTCAGCATTGAAAAACAACAACAACCTCAACATTGAAAAACACCAACAAATTCAACAACAACCTCAACATTGAAAAACAACAACAACCTCAACATTGAAAAACACCAATAAATTCAACAACAACCTCAACATTGAAAAACACCAACAAATTCAACAACGACCTCAGCATTGAAAAACAACAACAACCTCAACATTGAAAAACACCAACAAGTTCAACAACAACCTCAACATTGAAATTCAACAACAACCTCAACATTGAAAAACAACAACAAACTCAACATTGAAAAACAACAACAACCTCAACATTGAAAAACACCAACAAATTCAACAACAACCTCAACATTTAAAAACACCAACAAATTCAACAACAACCTCAACATGGAAAAACAACAACAATCTCAACATTGAAAAACACCAACAAATTCAACAAGAACCTCAACATTGAAAAACACCAACAACCTCAACATTGAAAAACACCAACAAATTCAACAACAACCTCAACATTGAAAAACACCAACAAATTCAACAACAACCTCAACATTGAAAAACACCAACAAAATCAATAAAAACTTCAACATTGAAAAACACCAACAAATTCAACAACAACCTCGAAATTGAAAAACACCAACAAATTCAGCAACAACTTCAACATTGAAAAACACCAACAAATTCAACAACAACCTCGACATTGAAAAACACCATGAAATTCAACAAAAACCTCAAGATTGAAAAACACCAACAACCTCAAAATTGAAAGAACACCAACAAATTCAACAACAACCTCAACATTTAAAAACAACAACAACCTCAAGATTGAAAAACACCAACAAATTCAACAACAACCTCAACACTAAAAAACACCAACAAATTCAACAACAACCTCAACATTGAAAAACACCAACAAACTCAACAACAACCTCAACATTGAAAAACAACAACAACCTCAACATTGAAAAACCCCAACAAATTCAACAACAACCTCAACATTGAAAAACACCAACAAATTCAACAACAACCTCAACATTGAAAAACAACACCAACCTCAACATTGAAAAACACCCACAAATTCAACAACAACCTCAACATCGAAAAAAAACAACAACCTCAACATTGAAAAACATCAACAAATTCAACAACAACCTCAACATTGAAAAACACCAACAAATTCAACAACAACCTCAACATTGAAAAACAACAACAACCTCAACATTGAAAAACACCATGAAATTCCACAACAACCTCAGCATTGAAAAACAACAACAACCTCAACATTGAAAAACACCAACAAATTCAACAACAACCTCAACATTGAAAAACAACAACAACCTCAACATTGAAAAACACCAACAAATTCAACAACAACCTCAACATTGAAAAACACCAACAAATTCAACAACGACCTCAGCATTGAAAAACAACAACAACCTCAACATTGAAAAACACCAACAAGTTCAACAACAACCTCAACATTGAAATTCAACAACAACCTCAACATTGAAAAACAACAACAAACTCAACATTGAAAAACACCAACAAATTCAACAACAACCTCAACACTAAAAAACACCAACAAATTCAACACCAACCTCAACATTGAAAAACACCAACAAATTCAACAACAACCTCAACATCGAAAAAAAACAACAACCTCAACATTGAAAAACACCGACAAATTCAACAACAACCTCAACATTGAAAAACACCAACAAATTCAACAACGACCTCAGCATTGAAAAACAACAACAACCTCAACATTGAAAAACACCAACAAGTTCAACAACAACCTAAACATTGAAATTCAACAACAACCTCAACATTGAAAAACAACAACAAACTCAACATTGAAAAACACCAACAAATTCAACAACAACCTCAACACTAAAAAACACCAACAAATTCAACACCAACCTCAACATTGAAAAACACCAACAAATTCAACAACAACCTCAACATCGAAAAAAAACAACAACCTCAACATTGAAAAACACCGACAAATTCAACAACAACCTCAACATTGAAAAACACCAACAAATTCAACAACAACCTCAGCATTGAAAAACAACAACAACCTCAACATTGAAAAACACCAACAAATTCAACAACAACCTCAACATTGAAAAACAACAACAAACTCAACATTGAAAAACACCAACAAATTCAACAGCAACCTCAACACTAAAAAATACCAACAAATTCAACAACAACCTCAACATTGAAAAACACCAACAAACTCAACAACAACCTCAACATTGAAAAACAACAACAACCTCAACATTGAAAAACACCAACAAATTCAACAACAACCTCAACATTGAAAAACACCAACAAATTCAACAACAACCTCAACATTGAAAAACAACACCAACCTCAACATTGAAAAACACCAACAAATTCAACAACAACCTCAACATCGAAAAAAAACAACAACCTCAACATTGAAAAACACCAACAAATTCAACAACAACCTCAACATTGAAAAACAACAACAACCTCAACATTGAAAAACACCAACAAATTCAACAACAACCTCAACATTGAAAAACACCAACAAATTCAACAACAACCTCAGCATTGAAAAACAACAACAACCTCAACATTGAAAAACACCAACAAATTCAACAACAACCTCAACATTGAAAAACAACAACAACCTCAACATTGAAAAACACCAACAAATTCAACAACAACTTCAACATTGAAAAACACCAACACATACAACAACAACCTCAACATTGAAAAACAACAACAACCTCAACATTGAAAAACACCAACAAATTCAACAACAACCTCAACATTGAAAAACAACAACAACCTCAACATTGCAAACACCAGCAAATTCAACAACAACCTCAAAATTTAAAAACACCAACAAATTCAACAACAAACTCAACATTGAAAAACAACAACAATCTCAACATTGAAAAACACCAACAAATTCAACAACAACCTCAACATTGAAAAACAACAACAACCTCAACATTGAAAAACACCAGCAAATTCAACAACAACTTCAACATTGAAAAATTCCAACAAATTCAACAACAACCTCGACATTGAAAAACACCATCAAATTTAACAACAACCTCAATATTGAAAAACAACAACAACATCAACATTGAAAAACAACAACAAACTCAACATTGAAAAAAACCAACAAATTCAACAACAACCTCAACATTGAAAAACAACAACAACCTCAACATTGAAAAACACCAACAAATTCAACAACAACCTCAACATTTAAAAACACCAACAAATTCAACAACAACCTCAACATGGAAAAACAACAACAATCTCAACATTGAAAAACACCAACAAATTCAACAAGAACCTCAACATTGAAAAACAGCAACAACCTCAACATTGAAAAACACCAACAAATTCAACAACAACCTCAACATTGAAAAACACCAACAAATTCAACAACAACCTCAACATTGAAAAACACCAACAAAATCAATAAAAACTTCAACATTGAAAAACACCAACAAATTCAACAACAACCTCGAAATTGAAAAACACCAACAAATTCAACAACAACTTCAACATTGAAAAACACCAACAAATTCAACAACAACCTCGACATTGAAAAACACCATGAAATTCAACAAAAACCTCAAGATTGAAAAACACCAACAACCTCAAAATTGAAAGAACACCCACAAATTCAACAACAACCTCAACATTTAAAAACAACAACAACCTCAAGATTGAAAAACACCAACAAATTCAACAACAACCTCAACACTAAAAAACACCAACAAATTCAACAACAACCTCAACATTGAAAAACACCAACAAACTCAACAACAACCTCAACATTGAAAAACAACACCAACCTCAACATTGAAAAACACCAACAAATTCAACAACAACCTCAACATCGAAAAAAAACAACAACCTCAACATTGAAAAACACCAACAAATTCAACAACAACCTCAACATTGAAAAACACCAACAAATTCAACAACAACCTCAACATTGAAAAACAACAACAACCTCAACATTGAAAAACACCATGAAATTCCACAACAACCTCAGCATTGAAAAACAACAACAACCTCAACATTGAAAAACACCAACAAATTCAACAACAACCTCAACATTGAAAAACAACAACAACCTCAACATTGAAAAACACCAACAAATTCAACAACAACCTCAACATTGAAAAACTACAACAAATTCAACAACGACCTCAGCATTGAAAAACAACAACAACCTCAACATTGAAAAACACCAACAAATTCAACAACAACCTCAACATTGAAATTCAACAACAACCTCAACATTGAAAAACAACAACAAACTCAACATTGAAAAACACCAACAAATTCAACAACAACCTCAACACTAAAAAACACCAACAAATTCAACACCAACCTCAACATTGAAAAACACCAACAAATTCAACAACAACCTCAACATCGAAAAAAAACAACAACCTCAACATTGAAAAACACCAACAAATTCAACAACAACCTCAACATTGAAAAACACCAACAAATTCAACAACAACCTCAACATTGAAAAACAACAACAACCTCAACATTGAAAAACACCAACAAGTTCAACAACAACCTCAACATTGAAATTCAACAACAACCTCAACATTGAAAAACAACAACAAACTCAACATTGAAAAACACCAACAAATTCAACAACAACCTCAACACTAAAAAACACCAACAAATTCAACACCAACCTCAACATTGAAAAACACCAACAAATTCAACAACAACCTCAACATCGAAAAAAAACAACAACCTCAACATTGAAAAACACCGACAAATTCAACAACAACCTCAACATTGAAAAACACCAACAAATTCAACAACGACCTCAGCATTGAAAAACAACAACAACCTCAACATTGAAAAACACCAACAAGTTCAACAACAACCTCAACATTGAAATTCAACAACAACCTCAACATTGAAAAACAACAACAAACTCAACATTGAAAAACACCAACAAATTCAACAACAACCTCAACACTAAAAAACACCAACAAATTCAACACCAACCTCAACATTGAAAAACACCAACAAATTCAACAACAACCTCAACATCGAAAAAAAACAACAACCTCAACATTGAAAAACACCGACAAATTCAACAACAACCTCAACATTGAAAAACACCAACAAATTCAACAACAACCTCAGCATTGAAAAACAACAACAACCTCAACATTGAAAAACACCAACAAATTCAACAACAACCTCAACATTGAAAAACAACAACAAACTCAACATTGAAAAACACCAACAAATTCAACAGAAACCTCAACACTAAAAAATACCAACAAATTCAACAACAACCTCAACATTGAAAAACACCAACAAACTCAACAACAACCTCAACATTGAAAAACAACAACAACCTCAACATTGAAAAACACCAACAAATTCAACAACAACCTCAACATTGAAAAACACCAACAAATTCAACAACAACCTCAACATTGAAAAACAACACCAACCTCAACATTGAAAAACACCAACAAATTCAACAACAACCTCAACATCGAAAAAAAACAACAACCTCAACATTGAAAAACACCAACAAATTCAACAACAACCTCAACATTGAAAAACAACAACAACCTCAACATTGAAAAACACCAACAAATTCAACAACAACCTCAACATTGAAAAACACCAACAAATTCAACAACAACCTCAGCATTGAAAAACAACAACAACCTCAACATTGAAAAACACCAACAAATTCAACAACAACCTCAACATTGAAAAACAACAACAACCTCAACATTGAAAAACACCAACAAATTCAACAACAACTTCAACATTGAAAAACACCAACACATACAACAACAACCTCAACATTGAAAAACAACAACAACCTCAACATTGAAAAACACCAACAAATTCAACAACAACCTCAACATTGAAAAACAACAACAACCTCAACATTGCAAACACCAGCAAATTCAACAACAACCTCAAAATTTAAAAACACCAACAAATTCAACAACAAACTCAACATTGAAAAACAACAAGAATCTCAACATTGAAAAACACCAACAAATTCAACAACAACCTCAACATTGAAAAACAACAACAACCTCAACATTGAAAAACACCAGCAAATTCAACAACAACTTCAACATTGCAAAATTCCAACAAATTCAACAACAACCTCGACATTGAAAAACACCATCAAATTTAACAACAACCTCAATATTGAAAAACAACAACAACATCAACATTGAAAAACAACAACAAACTCAACATTGAAAAAAACCAACAAATTCAACAACAACCTCAACATTGAAAAACAACAACAACCTCAACATTGAAAAACACCAACAAATTCAACAACAACCTCAACATTTAAAAACACCAACAAATTCAACAACAACCTCAACATTGAAAAACAACACCAACCTCAACATTGAAAAACACCAACAAATTCAACAACAACCTCAACATCGAAAAAAAACAACAACCTCAACATTGAAAAACATCAACAAATTCAACAACAACCTCAACATTGAAAAACACCAACAAATTCAACAACAACCTCAACATTGAAAAACAACAACAACCTCAACATTGAAAAACACCATGAAATTCCACAACAACCTCAGCATTGAAAAACAACAACAACCTCAACATTGAAAAACACCAACAAATTCAACAACAACCTCAACATTGAAAAACAACAACAACCTCAACATTGAAAAACACCAATAAATTCAACAACAACCTCAACATTGAAAAACACCAACAAATTCAACAACGACCTCAGCATTGAAAAACAACAACAACCTCAACATTGAAAAACACCAACAAGTTCAACAACAACCTCAACATTGAAATTCAACAACAACCTCAACATTGAAAAACAACAACAAACTCAACATTGAAAAACAACAACAACCTCAACATTGAAAAACACCAACAAATTCAACAACAACCTCAACATTTAAAAACACCAACAAATTCAACAACAACCTCAACATGGAAAAACAACAACAATCTCAACATTGAAAAACACCAACAAATTCAGCAAGAACCTCAACATTGAAAAACAGCAACAACCTCAACATTGAAAAACACCAACAAATTCAACAACAACCTCAACATTGAAAAACACCAACAAATTCAACAACAACCTCAACATTGAAAAACACCAACAAAATCAATAAAAACTTCAACATTGAAAAACACCAACAAATTCAACAACAACCTCGAAATTGAAAAACACCAACAAATTCAGCAACAACTTCAACATTGAAAAACACCAACAAATTCAACAACAACCTCGACATTGAAAAACACCATGAAATTCAACAAAAACCTCAAGATTGAAAAACACCAACAACCTCAAAATTGAAAGAACACCAACAAATTCAACAACAACCTCAACATTTAAAAACAACAACAACCTCAAGATTGAAAAACACCAACAAATTCAACAACAACCTCAACACTAAAAAACACCAACAAATTCAACAACAACCTCAACATTGAAAAACACCAACAAACTCAACAACAACCTCAACATTGAAAAACAACAACAACCTCAACATTGAAAAACACCAACAAATTCAACAACAACCTCAACATTGAAAAACACGAACAAATTCAACAACAACCTCAACATTGAAAAACAACACCAACCTCAACATTGAAAAACACCAACAAATTCAACAACAACCTCAACATCGAAAAAAAACAACAACCTCAACATTGAAAAACATCAACAAATTCAACAACAACCTCAACATTGAAAAACACCAACAAATTCAACAACAACCTCAACATTGAAAAACAACAACAACCTCAACATTGAAAAACACCATGAAATTCCACAACAACCTCAGCATTGAAAAACAACAACAACCTCAACATTGAAAAACACCAACAAATTCAACAACAACCTCAACATTGAAAAACAACAACAACCTCAACATTGAAAAACACCAACAAATTCAACAACAACCTCAACATTGAAAAACACCAACAAATTCAACAACGACCTCAGCATTGAAAAACAACAACAACCTCAACATTGAAAAACACCAACAAGTTCAACAACAACCTCAACATTGAAATTCAACAACAACCTCAACATTGAAAAACAACAACAAACTCAACATTGAAAAACACCAACAAATTCAACAACAACCTCAACACTAAAAAACACCAACAAATTCAACACCAACCTCAACATTGAAAAACACCAACAAATTCAACAACAACCTCAACATCGAAAAAAAACAACAACCTCAACATTGAAAAACACCGACAAATTCAACAACAACCTCAACATTGAAAAACACCAACAAATTCAACAACGACCTCAGCATTGAAAAACAACAACAACCTCAACATTGAAAAACACCAACAAGTTCAACAACAACCTCAACATTGAAATTCAACAACAACCTCAACATTGAAAAACAACAACAAACTCAACATTGAAAAACACCAACAAATTCAACAACAACCTCAACACTAAAAAACACCAACAAATTCAACACCAACCTCAACATTGAAAAACACCAACAAATTCAACAACAACCTCAACATCGAAAAAAAACAACAACCTCAACATTGAAAAACACCGACAAATTCAACAACAACCTCAACATTGAAAAACACCAACAAATTCAACAACAACCTCAGCATTGAAAAACAACAACAACCTCAACATTGAAAAACACCAACAAATTCAACAACAACCTCAACATTGAAAAACAACAACAAACTCAACATTGAAAAACACCAACAAATTCAACAGCAACCTCAACACTAAAAAATACCAACAAATTCAACAACAACCTCAACATTGAAAAACACCAACAAACTCAACAACAACCTCAACATTGAAAAACAACAACAACCTCAACATTGAAAAACACCAACAAATTCAACAACAACCTCAACATTGAAAAACACCAACAAATTCAACAACAACCTCAACATTGAAAAACAACACCAACCTCAACATTGAAAAACACCAACAAATTCAACAACAACCTCAACATCGAAAAAAAACAACAACCTCAACATTGAAAAACACCAACAAATTCAACAACAACCTCAACATTGAAAAACAACAACAACCTCAACATTGAAAAACACCAACAAATTCAACAACAACCTCAACATTGAAAAACACCAACAAATTCAACAACAACCTCAGCATTGAAAAACAACAACAACCTCAACATTGAAAAACACCAACAAATTCAACAACAACCTCAACATTGAAAAACAACAACAACCTCAACATTGAAAAACACCAACAAATTCAACAACAACTTCAACATTGAAAAACACCAACACATACAACAACAACCTCAACATTGAAAAACAACAACAACCTCAACATTGAAAAACACCAACAAATTCAACAACAACCTCAACATTGAAAAACAACAACAACCTCAACATTGCAAACACCAGCAAATTCAACAACAACCTCAAAATTTAAAAACACCAACAAATTCAACAACAAACTCAACATTGAAAAACAACAACAATCTCAACATTGAAAAACACCAACAAATTCAACAACAACCTCAACATTGAAAAACAACAACAACCTCAACATTGAAAAACACCAGCAAATTCAACAACAACTTCAACATTGAAAAATTCCAACAAATTCAACAACAACCTCGACATTGAAAAACACCATCAAATTTAACAACAACCTCAATATTGAAAAACAACAACAACATCAACATTGAAAAACAACAACAAACTCAACATTGAAAAAAACCAACAAATTCAACAACAACCTCAACATTGAAAAACAACAACAACCTCAACATTGAAAAACACCAACAAATTCAACAACAACCTCAACATTTAAAAACACCAACAAATTCAACAACAACCTCAACATGGAAAAACAACAACAATCTCAACATTGAAAAACACCAACAAATTCAACAAGAACCTCAACATTGAAAAACAGCAACAACCTCAACATTGAAAAACACCAACAAATTCAACAACAACCTCAACATTGAAAAACACCAACAAATTCAACAACAACCTCAACATTGAAAAACACCAACAAAATCAATAAAAACTTCAACATTGAAAAACACCAACAAATTCAACAACAACCTCGAAATTGAAAAACACCAACAAATTCAACAACAACTTCAACATTGAAAAACACCAACAAATTCAACAACAACCTCGACATTGAAAAACACCATGAAATTCAACAAAAACCTCAAGATTGAAAAACACCAACAACCTCAAAATTGAAAGAACACCCACAAATTCAACAACAACCTCAACATTTAAAAACAACAACAACCTCAAGATTGAAAAACACCAACAAATTCAACAACAACCTCAACACTAAAAAACACCAACAAATTCAACAACAACCTCAACATTGAAAAACACCAACAAACTCAACAACAACCTCAACATTGAAAAACAACACCAACCTCAACATTGAAAAACACCAACAAATTCAACAACAACCTCAACATCGAAAAAAAACAACAACCTCAACATTGAAAAACACCAACAAATTCAACAACAACCTCAACATTGAAAAACACCAACAAATTCAACAACAACCTCAACATTGAAAAACAACAACAACCTCAACATTGAAAAACACCATGAAATTCCACAACAACCTCAGCATTGAAAAACAACAACAACCTCAACATTGAAAAACACCAACAAATTCAACAACAACCTCAACATTGAAAGACAACAACAACCTCAACATTGAAAAACACCAACAAATTCAACAACAACCTCAACATTGAAAAACTACAACAAATTCAACAACGACCTCAGCATTGAAAAACAACAACAACCTCAACATTGAAAAACACCAACAAATTCAACAACAACCTCAACATTGAAATTCAACAACAACCTCAACATTGAAAAACAACAACAAACTCAACATTGAAAAACACCAACAAATTCAACAACAACCTCAACACTAAAAAACACCAACAAATTCAACACCAACCTCAACATTGAAAAACACCAACAAATTCAACAACAACCTCAACATCGAAAAAAAACAACAACCTCAACATTGAAAAACACCAACAAATTCAACAACAACCTCAACATTGAAAAACACCAACAAATTCAACAACAACCTCAACATTGAAAAACAACAACAACCTCAACATTGAAAAACACCAACAAATTCAACAACAACCTCAGCATTGAAAAACAACAACAACCTCAACATTGAAAAACACCAACAAATTCAACAACAACCTCAACATTGAAAAACAACAACAAACTCAACATTGAAAAACACCAACAAATTCAACAACAACCTCAACACTAAAAAATACCAACAAATTCAACAACAACCTCAACATTGAAAAACACCAACAAACTCAACAACAACCTCAACATTGAAAAACAACAACAACCTCAACATTGAAAAACACCAACAAATTCAACAACAACCTCAACATTGAAAAACACCAACAAATTCAACAACAACCTCAACATTGAAAAACAACACCAACCTCAACATTGAAAAACACCAACAAATTCAACAACAACCTCAACATCGAAAAAAAACAACAACCTCAACATTGAAAAACACCAACAAATTCAACAACAACCTCAACATTGAAAAACACCAACAAATTCAACAACAACCTCAACATTGAAAAACAACAACAACCTCAACATTGAAAAACACCAACAAATTCAACAACAACCTCAGCATTGAAAAACAACAACAACCTCAACATTGAAAAACACCAACAAATTCAACAACAACCTCAACATTGAAAAACAACAACAACCTCAACATTGAAAAACACCAACAAATTCAACAACAACCTCAACATTGAAAAACACCAACAAATTCAACAACGACCTCAGCATTGAAAAACAACAACAACCTCAACATTGAAAAACAACAACAACCTCAACATTGAAAAACACCAACAAATTCAACAACAACCTCAACATTTAAAAACACCAACAAATTCAACAACAACCTCAACATTGAAAAACAACAACAATCTCAACATTGAAAAACACCAACAAATTCAACAAGAACCTCAACATTGAAAAAGAGCAACAACCTCAACTTTGAAAAACACCAACAAATTCAACAACAACCTCAACATTGAAAAACACCAACAAATTCAACAACAACCTCAACATTGAAAAACACCAACAAATTCAACAACAAACTCTTCATTGAAAAACACCAACAAATTCAACAACAACCGCAACATTGAAAAACAACAACAACCTCAACATTGAAAAACACCAACAAATTCAACAACAACCTCAGCATTGAAAAACAACAACAAACTCAACATTGAAAAACACCAACAAGTTCAACAACAACCTCAACATTGAAAAACAACAACAACCTCAACATTGAAGAACACCAACAAATTCAACAACAACCTCAACATTGAAAAACACCAACAAATTCAACAACAACCTCAACATTGAGAAACAACAACAACCTAAACATTGAAAAACACCAACAAATTCAACAACAACCTCAACATTGAAAAACAACAACAACCTCAACATTGAAAAACACCAACAAATTCAACAACAACCTCAACATTGAAAAACACCAACAAATTCAACAACAACCTCAGCATTGAAAAACAACAGCAACCTCAACATTGAAAAACACCGTCAAATTCAACAACAACCTCAACATTGAAAAACAACAACAACCTCAACATTGAAAAACACCAACAAATTCAACAACAACTTCAACATTGAAAAACACCAACAAATTCAACAACAACCTCGAAATTGAAAAACACCAACAAATACAACAACAACCTCAACATTGAAAAACAACAACAACCTCAACATTGAAAAACACCAACAAATTCAACAACAACCTCAACATTGAAAAACAACAACAACCTCAACATTGCAAAACACCAGCAAATTCAACAACAACCTCAACATTTAAAAACACCAACAAATTCAACAACAACCTCAACATTGAAAAACAACAACAATCTCAACATTGAAAAACACCAACAAATTCAACAACAACCTCAACATTGAAAAACAACAACAACCTCAACATTGAAAAACACCAACAAATTCAACAACAACCTCGACATTGAAAAACACCCTCAAATTCAAAATCAACCTGAACATTGAACAACACCAACAACCTCAAAATTGAAAAAACACCAACAAATTCAACAACAACCTCAACATTGAAAAACACCAACAAATTCAACAACAACCTCAACATTGAAAAACACCAACAAATTCAACAACAACCTCAGCATTGAAAAACAACAACAACCTCAACATTGAAAAACACCAACAAATTCAACAACAACCTCAACATTGAAAAACAACAACAACCTCGAAATTGAAAAACACCAACAAATTCAACAACAAACTCAATTTTGAAAAACACTAACAAATTCAACAACAACCTCAACATTGAAAAGCACCAACAAATTCAACAACAACCTCAACATTGAAAAACAACAACAACCTCAACATTGAAAAACACTAACAAATTCAACAACAACCTCAACATTGAAAAGCACCAACAAATTCAACAACAACCTCAGCATTGAAAAACAACAACAACCTCAACATTGAAAAACACCAACAAATTCAACAACAACCTCAACATTGAAAAACAACAACAACCTCGAAATTGAAAAACACCAACAAATTCAACAACAAACTCAACATTGAAAAACACTAACAAATTCAACAACAACCTCAACATTGAAAAGCACCAACAAATTCAACAACAACCTCAACATTGAAAAACAACAACAACCTCAACAATGAAAAACACTAACAAATTCAACAACAACCTCAACATTGAAAAGCACCAACAAATTCAACAACAAACTCAACATTGAAAAACACTAACAAATTCAACAACAAACTCAACATTGAAAAACACCAACAAATTCAACAACAACCTCAACATTGAAAAACAACAACAACCTCGAAATTGAAAAACACTAACAAATTCAACAACAACCTCAACATTGAAAAGCACCAACAAATTCAACAACAACCTCAACATTGAAAAACAACAACAACCTCAACATTGAAAAACACCAACAAATTCAACAACAACCTCAACATTGAAATACAACAACAACCTCAACATTGAAAAGCACCAACAAATTCAACAACAACCTCAACATTGAAAAACAACAACAAACTCAACATTGAAAAACACCAACAAATTCAACAACAACCTCAACATTGAAAAACAACAACAACCTCAACATTGAAAAACACCAACAAATTCAACAACAACCTCAACATTGAACAACACCAACAAATTCAACAACAACCTCAACATTGAAAAACAACAACAACCTAAACATTGAAAAACACCAACAAATTCAACAACAACCTCAACATTGAAAAACAACAACAACCTCAACATTGAAAAACACCAACAAATTCAACAACAACCTCAACATTGAAAAACACCAACAAATTCAACAACAACCTCAACATTGAAAAACACCAACAAATTCAACAACAACCTCAACATTGAAAAACAACAACAACCTCAACATTGAAAAACACCAACAAATTCAACAACAACCTCAACATTGAAAAACACCAACAAATTCAACAACAACCTCAGCATTGAAAAACAACAACAACCTCAACATTGAAAAACACCAACAAATTCAACAACAACCTCAACATTGAAAAACAACAACAACCTCAACATTGAAAAACACCAACAACTTCAACATTTAAAAACACCAACAAATTCAACAACAAACTCAACATTGAAAAACAACAACAATCTCAACATTGAAAAACACCAACAAATTCAACAACAATCTCAACATTGAAAAACAACAACAACCTCAACATTGAAAAACACCAGCAAATTCAACAACAACTTCAACATTGAAAAACACCAACAAATTCAACAACAACTCGACATTGAAAAACACCATCAAATTCAACAACAACCTCGAAATTGAAAAACACCAACAAATTCAACAACAAACTCAACATTGAAAAACACCAACAAATTCAACAACAACCTCAACATTGAAAAACAACAACAACCTCAACATTGAAAAACACCAACAAATTCAACAACAATCTCAACATTGAAAAGCACCAACAAATTCAACAACAACCTCAACATTGAAAAACAACAACAACCTCAACATTGAAAAACACCAACAAATTCAACAACAACCTCAACATTGAAATACAACAACAACCTCAACATTGAAAAACACCAACAAATTCAACAACAACCTCAACATTGAAAAACAACAACAAACTCAACATTGAAAAACACCAACAAATTCAACAACAACCTCAACATTGAAAAGCAACAACAACCTCAACATTGAAAAACACCAACAAATTCAACAACAACCTCAACATTGAACAACACCAACAAATTCAACAACAACCTCAACATTGAAAAACAACAACAACCTAAACATTGAAAAACACCAACAAATTCAACAACAACCTCAACATTGAAAAACAACAACAACCTCAACATTGAAAAACACCAACAAATTCAACAACAACCTCAGCATTGAAAAACAACAACAACCTCAACATTGAAAAACACCAACAAATTCAACAACAACCTCAACATTGAAAAACAACAACAACCTCAACATTGAAAAACACCAACAAATTCAACAACAACCTCAACATTGAAAAACACCAACAAATTCAACAACGACCTCAGCATTGAAAAACAACAGCAACCTCAACATTGAAAAACAACAACAACCTCAACATTGAAAAACACCAACAAATTCAACAACAACCTCAACATTTAAAAACACCAACAAATTCAACAAGAACCTCAACATTGAAAAACAGCAACAACCTCAACATTGAAAAACACTAACAAATTCAACAACAACCTCGAAATTGAAAAACACCAACAAATTCAACAACAAACTCAACATTGAAAAACACTAACAAATTCAACAACAACCTCAACATTGAAAAGCACCAACAAATTCAACAACAACCTCAACATTGAAAAACAACAACACCTCAACATTGAAAAACACCAACAAATTCAACAACAACCTCAACATTGAAATACAACAACAACCTCAACATTGAAAAACACCAACAAATTCAACAACAACCTCAACATTGAAAAACAACAACAAACTCAACATTGAAAAACACCAACAAATTCAACAACAACCTCAACATTGAAAAACAAGAACAACCTCAACATTGAAAAACACCAACAAATTCAACAACAACCTCAACATTGAACAACACCAACAAATTCAACAACAACCTCAACATTGAAAAACAACAACAACCTCAACATTGAAAAACACCAACAAATTCAACAACAACCCCAACATTGAAAAATACCAACAAATTCAACAACAACCTCAGCATTGAAAAACAACAACAACCTCAACATTGAAAAACACCAACAAATTCAACAACAACCTCAACATTGAAAAACAACAACAACCTCAACATTGAAAAACACCAACAAATTCAACAACATCCTCAACATTGAAAAACACCAACAAATTCAACAACAACCTCAGCATTGAAAAACAACAACAACCTCAACATTGAAAAACACCAACAAATTCAACAACAACCTCAACATTGAAAAACAACAACAACCTCGAAATTGAAAAACACCAACAAATTCAACAACAAACTCAACATTGAAAAACACTAACAAATTCAACAACAACCTCAACTTTGAAAAGCACCAACAAATTCAACAACAACCTCAACATTGAAAAACAACAACAACCTCAACATTGAAAAACACCAACAAATTCAACAACAACCTCAACATTGAAATACAACAACAACCTCAACATTGAAAAACACCAACAAATTCAACAACAACCTCAACATTGAAAAACAACAACAAACTCAACATTGAAAAACACCAACAAATTCAACAACAACCTCAACATTGAAAAACAACAACAACCTCAACATTGAAAAACACCAACAAATTCAACAACAACCTCAACATTGAACAACACCAACAAATTCAACAACAACCTCAACATTGAAAAACAACAACAACCTAAACATTGAAAAACACCAACAAATTCAACAACAACCTCAACATTGAAAAACAACAACAACCTCAACATTGAAAAACACCAACAAATTCAACAACAACCTCAACATTGAAAAACACCAACAAATTCAACAACAACCTCAACATTGAAAAACACCAACAAATTCAACAACAACCTCAACATTGAAAAACAACAACAACCTCAACATTGAAAAACACCAACAAATTCAACAACAACCTCAACATTGAAAAACACCAACAAATTCAACAACAACCTCAGCATTGAAAAACAACAACAACCTCAACATTGAAAAACACCAACA
Organism: Isurus oxyrinchus; assembly: GCA_026770705.1. Taxonomy (NCBI): domain Eukaryota; kingdom Metazoa; phylum Chordata; class Chondrichthyes; order Lamniformes; family Lamnidae; genus Isurus; species Isurus oxyrinchus. Next base: position 198,009 of record JANJGN010000420.1, read on the forward strand.
AATTCAACAACAACCTCAACATTGAAAAACAACAACAACCACAACATTGAAAAACACCAACAAATTCAACAACAACTTCAACATTTAAAAACACCAACAAATTCAACAACAAACTCAACATTGAAAAACAACAACAATCTCAACATTGAAAAACACCAACAAATTCAACAACAATCTCAACATTGAAAAACAACAACAACCTCAACATTGAAAAACACCAGCAAATTCAACAACAACTTCAACATTGAAAAACACCAACAAATTCAACAACAACTCGACATTGAAAAACACCATCAAATTCAACAACAACCTCGAAATTGAAAAACACCAACAAATTCAACAACAAACTCAACATTGAAAAACACCAACAAATTCAACAACAACCTCAACATTGAAAAACAACAACAACCTCAACATTGAAAAACACCAACAAATTCAACAACAATCTCAACATTGAAAAGCACCAACAAATTCAACAACAACCTCAACATTGAAAAACAACAACAACCTCAACATTGAAAAACACCAACAAATTCAACAACAACCACAACATTGAAATACAACAACAACCTCTACATTGAAAAACACCAACAAATTCAACAACAACCTCAACATTGAAAAACAACAACAAACTCAACATTGAAAAACACCAACAAATTCAACAACAACCTCAACATTGAAAAACAACAACAACCTCAACATTGAAAAACACCAACAAATTCAACAACAACCTCAACATTGAACAACACCAACAAATTCAACAACAACCTCAACATTGAAAAACAACAACAACCTAAACATTGAAAAACACCAACAAATTCAACAACAACCTCAACATTGAAAAACAACAACAACCTCAACATTGAAAAACACCAACAAATTCAACAACAACCTCAGCATTGAAAAACAACAACAACCTCAACATTGAAAAACACCAACAAATTCAACAACAACCTCAACATTGAAAAACAACAACAACCTCAACATTGAAAAACACCAACAAATTCAACAACAACCTCAACATTGAAAAACACCAACAAATTCAACAACGACCTCAGCATTGAAAAACAACAGCAACCTCAACATTGAAAAACAACAACAACCTCAACATTGAAAAACACCAACAAATTCAACAACAACCTCAACATTTAAAAACACCAACAAATTCAACAACAACCTCAACATTGAAAAACAACAACAATCTCAACATTGAAAAACACCAACAAATTCAACAAGAACCTCAACATTGAAAAACAGCAACAACCTCAACTTTGAAAAACACCAACAAATTCAACAACAACCTCAACATTGAAAAACACCAACAAATTCAACAACAACCTCAACATTGAAAAACACCAACAAATTCAACAACAAACTCTTCATTGAAAAACACCAACAAATTCAACAACAACCTCAACATTGAAAAACAACAACAACCTCAACATTGAAAAACACCAACAAATTAAACAACAACCTCAGCATTGAAAAACAACAACAACCTCAACATTGAAAAACACCAACAAATTCAACAACAACCTCAACATTGAAAAACAACAACAAACTCAACATTGAAAAACACCAACAAATTCAACAACAACCTCAACATTGAAAAACAACAACAACCTCAACATTGAAGAACACCAACAAATTCAACAACAACCTCAACATTGAAAAACACCAACAAATTCAACAACAACCTCAACATTGAGAAACAACAACAACCTAAACATTGAAAAACACCAACAAATTCAACAACAACCTCAACATTGAAAAACAGCAACAACCTCAACATTGAAAAACACCAACAAATTCAACAACAACCTCAACATTGAAAAACACCAACAAATTCAACAACAACCTCAGCATTGAAAAACAACAACAACCTCAACATTGAAAAACACCAACAAATTCAACATCAACCTCAACATTGAAAAACAACAACAACCTCAACATTGAAAAACACCAACAAATTCAACAACAACTTCAACATTGAAAAACACCAACAAATTCAACAACAACCTCGAAATTGAAAAACACCAACAAATACAACAACAACCTCAACATTGAAAAACAACAACAACCTCAACATTGAAAAACACCAACAAATTCAACAACAACCTCAACATTGAAAAACAACAACAACCTCAACATTGCAAAACACCAGCAAATTCAACAACAACCTCAAGATTTAAAAACACCAACAAATTCAACAACAACCTCAACATTGAAAAACAACAACAATCTCAACATTGAAAAACACCAACAAATTCAACAACAACTCGACATTGAAAAACACCATCAAATTCAACAACAACCTCGAAATTGAAAAACACCAACAAATTCAACAACAAACTCAACATTGAAAAACACCAACAAATTCAACAACAACCTCAACATTGAAAAACAACAACAACCTCAACATTGAAAAACACCAACAAATTCAACAACAATCTCAACATTGAAAAGCACCAACAAATTCAACAACAACCTCAACATTGAAAAACAACAACAACCTCAACATTGAAAAACACCAACAAATTCAACAACAACCTCAACATTGAAATACAACAACAACCTCAACATTGAAAAACACCAACAAATTCAACAACAACCTCAACATTGAAAAACAACAACAAACTCAACATTGAAAAACACCAACAAATTCAACAACAACCTCAACATTGAAAAGCAACAACAACCTCAACATTGAAAAACACCAACAAATTCAACAACAACCTCAACATTGAACAACACCAACAAATTCAACAACAACCTCAACATTGAAAAACAACAACAACCTAAACATTGAAAAACACCAACAAATTCAACAACAACCTCAACATTGAAAAACAACAACAACCTCAACATTGAAAAACACCAACAAATTCAACAACAACCTCAGCATTGAAAAACAACAACAACCTCAACATTGAAAAACACCAACAAATTCAACAACAACCTCAACATTGAAAAACAACAACAACCTCAACATTGAAAAACACCAACAAATTCAACAACAACCTCAACATTGAAAAACACCAACAAATTCAACAACGACCTCAGCATTGAAAAACAACAGCAACCTCAACATTGAAAAACAACAACAACCTCAACATTGAAAAACACCAACAAATTCAACAACAACCTCAACATTTAAAAACACCAACAAATTCAACAAGAACCTCAACATTGAAAAACAGCAACAACCTCAACATTGAAAAACACTAACAAATTCAACAACAACCTCGAAATTGAAAAACACCAACAAATTCAACAACAAACTCAACATTGAAAAACACTAACAAATTCAACAACAACCTCAACATTGAAAAGCACCAACAAATTCAACAACAACCTCAACATTGAAAAACAACAACACCTCAACATTGAAAAACACCAACAAATTCAACAACAACCTCAACATTGAAATACAACAACAACCTCAACATTGAAAAACACCAACAAATTCAACAACAACCTCAACATTGAAAAACAACAACAAACTCAACATTGAAAAACACCAACAAATTCAACAACAACCTCAACATTGAAAAACAAGAACAACCTCAACATTGAAAAACACCAACAAATTCAACAACAACCTCAACATTGAACAACACCAACAAATTCAACAACAACCTCAACATTGAAAAACAACAACAACCTCAACATTGAAAAACACCAACAAATTCAACAACAACCCCAACATTGAAAAATACCAACAAATTCAACAACAACCTCAGCATTGAAAAACAACAACAACCTCAACATTGAAAAACACCAACAAATTCAACAACAACCTCAACATTGAAAAACAACAACAACCTCAACATTGAAAAACACCAACAAATTCAACAACATCCTCAACATTGAAAAACACCAACAAATTCAACAACAACCTCAGCATTGAAAAACAACAACAACCTCAACATTGAAAAACACCAACAAATTCAACAACAACCTCAACATTGAAAAACAACAACAACCTCGAAATTGAAAAACACCAACAAATTCAACAACAAACTCAACATTGAAAAACACTAACAAATTCAACAACAACCTCAACTTTGAAAAGCACCAACAAATTCAACAACAACCTCAACATTGAAAAACAACAACAACCTCAACATTGAAAAACACCAACAAATTCAACAACAACCTCAACATTGAAATACAACAACAACCTCAACATTGAAAAACACCAACAAATTCAACAACAACCTCAACATTGAAAAACAACAACAAACTCAACATTGAAAAACACCAACAAATTCAACAACAACCTCAACATTGAAAAACAACAACAACCTCAACATTGAAAAACACCAACAAATTCAACAACAACCTCAACATTGAACAACACCAACAAATTCAACAACAACCTCAACATTGAAAAACAACAACAACCTAAACATTGAAAAACACCAACAAATTCAACAACAACCTCAACATTGAAAAACAACAACAACCTCAACATTGAAAAACACCAACAAATTCAACAACAACCTCAACATTGAAAAACACCAACAAATTCAACAACAACCTCAACATTGAAAAACACCAACAAATTCAACAACAACCTCAACATTGAAAAACAACAACAACCTCAACATTGAAAAACACCAACAAATTCAACAACAACCTCAACATTGAAAAACACCAACAAATTCAACAACAACCTCAGCATTGAAAAACAACAACAACCTCAACATTGAAAAACACCAACAAATTCAACAACAACCTCAACATTGAAAAACAACAACAACCACAACATTGAAAAACACCAACAAATTCAACAACAACTTCAACATTTAAAAACACCAACAAATTCAACAACAAACTCAACATTGAAAAACAACAACAATCTCAACATTGAAAAACACCAACAAATTCAACAACAATCTCAACATTGAAAAACAACAACAACCTCAACATTGAAAAACACCAGCAAATTCAACAACAACTTCAACATTGAAAAACACCAACAAATTCAACAACAACTCGACATTGAAAAACACCATCAAATTCAACAACAACCTCGAAATTGAAAAACACCAACAAATTCAACAACAAACTCAACATTGAAAAACACCAACAAATTCAACAACAACCTCAACATTGAAAAACAACAACAACCTCAACATTGAAAAACACCAACAAATTCAACAACAATCTCAACATTGAAAAGCACCAACAAATTCAACAACAACCTCAACATTGAAAAACAACAACAACCTCAACATTGAAAAACACCAACAAATTCAACAACAACCACAACATTGAAATACAACAACAACCTCTACATTGAAAAACACCAACAAATTCAACAACAACCTCAACATTGAAAAACAACAACAAACTCAACATTGAAAAACACCAACAAATTCAACAACAACCTCAACATTGAAAAACAACAACAACCTCAACATTGAAAAACACCAACAAATTCAACAACAACCTCAACATTGAACAACACCAACAAATTCAACAACAACCTCAACATTGAAAAACAACAACAACCTAAACATTGAAAAACACCAACAAATTCAACAACAACCTCAACATTGAAAAACAACAACAACCTCAACATTGAAAAACACCAACAAATTCAACAACAACCTCAGCATTGAAAAACAACAACAACCTCAACATTGAAAAACACCAACAAATTCAACAACAACCTCAACATTGAAAAACAACAACAACCTCAACATTGAAAAACACCAACAAATTCAACAACAACCTCAACATTGAAAAACACCAACAAATTCAACAACGACCTCAGCATTGAAAAACAACAGCAACCTCAACATTGAAAAACAACAACAACCTCAACATTGAAAAACACCAACAAATTCAACAACAACCTCAACATTTAAAAACACCAACAAATTCAACAACAACCTCAACATTGAAAAACAACAACAATCTCAACATTGAAAAACACCAACAAATTCAACAAGAACCTCAACATTGAAAAACAGCAACAACCTCAACTTTGAAAAACACCAACAAATTCAACAACAACCTCAACATTGAAAAACACCAACAAATTCAACAACAACCTCAACATTGAAAAACACCAACAAATTCAACAACAAACTCTTCATTGAAAAACACCAACAAATTCAACAACAACCTCAACATTGAAAAACAACAACAACCTCAACATTGAAAAACACCAACAAATTAAACAACAACCTCAGCATTGAAAAACAACAACAACCTCAACATTGAAAAACACCAACAAATTCAACAACAACCTCAACATTGAAAAACAACAACAAACTCAACATTGAAAAACACCAACAAATTCAACAACAACCTCAACATTGAAAAACAACAACAACCTCAACATTGAAGAACACCAACAAATTCAACAACAACCTCAACATTGAAAAACACCAACAAATTCAACAACAACCTCAACATTGAGAAACAACAACAACCTAAACATTGAAAAACACCAACAAATTCAACAACAACCTCAACATTGAAAAACAGCAACAACCTCAACATTGAAAAACACCAACAAATTCAACAACAACCTCAACATTGAAAAACACCAACAAATTCAACAACAACCTCAGCATTGAAAAACAACAACAACCTCAACATTGAAAAACACCAACAAATTCAACATCAACCTCAACATTGAAAAACAACAACAACCTCAACATTGAAAAACACCAACAAATTCAACAACAACTTCAACATTGAAAAACACCAACAAATTCAACAACAACCTCGAAATTGAAAAACACCAACAAATACAACAACAACCTCAACATTGAAAAACAACAACAACCTCAACATTGAAAAACACCAACAAATTCAACAACAACCTCAACATTGAAAAACAACAACAACCTCAACATTGCAAAACACCAGCAAATTCAACAACAACCTCAAGATTTAAAAACACCAACAAATTCAACAACAACCTCAACATTGAAAAACAACAACAATCTCAACATTGAAAAACACCAACAAATTCAACAACAACCTCAACATTGAAAAACAACAACAACCTCAACATTGAAAAACACCAACAAATTCAACAACAACCTCGACATTGAAAAACACCCTCAAATTCAAAATCAACCTGAACATTGAACAACACCAACAACCTCAAAATTGAAAAAACACCAAAAAATTCAACAACAACCTCAACATTGAAAAACACCAACAAATTCAACAACAACCGCAACATTGAAAAACACCAACAACCTCAACATTGAAAAACAACAACAACCTCAACATTGAAAAACACCAACAAATTCAACAGCAACCTCAACATTGAAAAAACACCAAGAAACTAAACATTGAAAAACACCAACAAATTCAACAACAACCTCAACATTGAAAAACAACAACAACCTCAACATTGAAAAACACCAACAAATTCAACAACAACCTCAACATTGAAATACACCAACAAATTCAACAACAACCTCAACATTGAAAAACACTAACAAATTCAACAACAACCTCGAAATTGAAAAACACCAACAAATTCAACAACAAACTCAACATTGAAAAACACTAACAAATTCAACAACAACCTCAACATTGAAAAGCACCAACAAATTCAACAACAACCTCAACATTGAAAAACAACAACAACCTCAACATTGAAAAACACCAACAAATTCAACAACAACCTCAGCATTGAAATACAACAACAACCTCAACATTGAAAAACACCAACAAATTCAACAACAACCTCAACATTGAAAAACAACAACAAACTCAACATTGAAAAACACCAACAAATTCAACAACAACCTCAACATTGAAAAACAAGAACAACCTCAACATTGAAAAACACCAACAAATTCAACAACAACCTCAACATTGAACAACACCAACAAATTCAACAACAACCTCAACATTGAAAAACAACAACAACCTCAACATTGAAAAACACCAGCAAATTCAACAACAACCCCAACATTGAAAAACACCAACAAATTCAACAACAACCTCAGCATTGAAAAACAACAACAACCTCAACATTGAAAAACACCAACAAATTCAACAACAACCTCAACATTGAAAAACAACAACAACCTCAACATTGAAAAACACCAACAAATTCAACAACATCCTCAACATTGAAAAACACCAACAAATTCAACAACAACCTCAGCATTGAAAAACAACAACAACCTCAACATTGAAAAACACCAACAAATTCAACAACAACCTCAACATTGAAAAACAACAACAACCTCAACATTGAAAAACACCAACAAATTCAACAACAACTTCAACATTTAAAAACACCAACAAATTCAACCACAAACTCAACATTGAAAAACAACAACAATCTCAACATTGAAAAACACCAACAAATTCAACAACAATCTCAACATTGAAAAACAACAACAACCTCAACATTGAAAAACACCAGCAAATTCAACAACAACTTCAACATTGAAAAACACCAACAAATTCAACAACAACTCGACATTGAAAAACACCATCAAATTCAACAACGACCTCGAAATTGAAAAACACCAACAAATTCAACAACAAACTCAACATTGAAAAACACCAACAAATTCAACAACAACCTCAACATAGAAAAACAACAACAACCTCAACATTGAAAAACACCAACAAATTCAACAACAATCTCAACATTGAAAAGCATGAACAAATTCAACAACAACCTCAACATTGAAAAACAACAACAACCTCAACATTGAAAAACACCAACAAATTCAACAACAACCTCAACATTGAAATACAACAACAACCTCAACATTGAAAAACACCAACAAATTCAACAACAACCTCAACAATGAAAAACAACAACAAACTCAACATTGAAAAACACCAACAAATTCAACAACAACCTCAACATTGAAAAACAACAACAACCTCAACATTGCAAAACACCAACAAATTCAACAACAACCTCAACATTGAACAACACCAACAAATTCAACAACAACCTCAACATTGAAAAACAACAACAACCTAAACATTGAAAAACACCAACAAATTCAACAACAACCTCAACATTGAAAAACAACAACAACCTCAACATTGAAAAACACCAACAAATTCAACAACAACCTCAACATTGAAAAACACCAACAAATTCAACAACAACCTCAGCATTGAAAAACAACAACAACCTCAACATTGAAAAACACCAACAAATTCAACAACAACCTCAACATTGAAAAACAACAACAACCTCAACATTGAAAAACACCAACAAATTCAACAACAACCTCAACATTGAAAAACACCAACAAATTCAACAACAACCTCAGCATTGAAAAACAACAACAACCTCAACATTGAAAAACACCAACAAATTCAACAACAACCTCAACATTGAAAAACAACAACAACCTCAACATTGAAAAACACCAACAAATTCAACAACAACTTCAACATTGAAAAACACCAACAAATACAACAACAACCTCAACATTGAAAAACAACAACAACCTCAACATTGAAAAACACCAACAAATTCAACAACAACCTCAACATTAAAAAACAACAACAACCTCAACATTGCAAAACACCAGCAAATTCAACAACAACCTCAAAATTTAAAAACACCAACAAATTCAACAACAAACTCAACATTGAAAAACAACAACAATCTCAACATTGAAAAACACCAACAAATTCAACAACAACCTCAACATTGAAAAACAACAACAACCTCAACATTGAAAAACACCAGCAAATTCAACAACAACTTCAACATTGAAAAACACCAACAAATTCAACAACAACCTCGACATTGAAAAACACCATCAAATTCAACAACAACCTCAATATTGAAAAACAACAACAACCTCAACATTGAAAAACAACAACAAACTCTTCATTGAAAAACACCAACAAATTCAACAACAACCTCAACATTGAAAAACAACAACAACCTCAACATTGAAAAACACCAACAAATTCAACAACAACCTCAGCATTGAAAAACAACAACAACCTCAACATTGAAAAACACCAACAAATTCAACAACAACCTCAACATTGAAAAACAACAACAAACTCAACATCGAAAAACACCAACAAATTCAACAACAACCTCAACATTGAAAAACAACAACAACCTCAACATTGAAGAACACCAACAAATTCAACAACAACCTCAACATTGAAAAACACCAACAAATTCAACAACAACCTCAACATTGAGAAACAACAACAACCTAAACATTGAAAAACACCAAGAAATTCAACAACAACCTCAACATTGAAAAACAACAACAACCTCAACATTGAAAAACACCAACAAATTCAACAACAACCTCAACATTGAAAAACACCAACAAATTCAACAACAACCTCAGCATTGAAAAACAACAACAACCTCAACATTGAAAAACACCAACAAATTCAACAACAACCTCAACATTGAAAAACAACAACAACCTCAACATTGAGAAACACCAACAAATTCAACAACAACCTCAACATTGAAAAACAACAACAAATTCAACAACAACCTCGAAATTGAAAAACACCAACAAATACAACAACAACCTCAACATTGAAAAACAACAACAACCTCAACATTGAAAAACACCAACAAATTCAACAACAACCTCAACATTGAAAAACAACAACAACCTCAACATTGCAAAACACCAGCAAATTCAACAACAACCTCAACATTTAAAAATACCAACAAGTTCAACAACAACCTCAACATTGAAAAACAACAACAATCTCAACATTGAAAAACACCAACAAATTCAACAACAACCTCAACATTGAAAAACAACAACAACCTCAACATTGAAAAACACCAACAAATTCAACAACAACCTCGACATTGAAAAACACCCTCAAATTCAAAATCAACCTGAACATTGAACAACACCAACAACCTCAAAATTGAAAAAACACCAACAAATTCAACAACAACCTCAACATTGAAAAACACCAACAAATTCAACAACAGCCTCAACATTGAAAAACACCAACAACCTCAACATTGAAAAACACCAACAAATTCAACAACAACCTCAACATTGAAAAACAACAACAACCTCAACATTGAAAAACACCAACAAATTCAACAGCAACCTCAACATTGAAAAAACACCAACAAACTAAACATTGAAAAACACCAACAAATTTAACAACAACCTCAACATTGAAATACAACAACAACCTCAACATTGAAAAACACCAACAAATTCAACAACAACCTCAACATTGAAATACACCAACAAATTCAACAACAACCTCAACATTGAAAAACACTAACAAATTCAACAACAACCTCGAAATTGAAAAACACCAACAAATTCAACAACAAACTCAACATTGAAAAACACTAACAAATTCAACAACAACCTCAACATTGAAAAGCACCAACAAATTCAACAACAACCTCAACATTGAAAAACAACAACAACCTCAACATTGAAAAACACCAACAAATTCAACAACAACCTCAACATTGAAAAACAACAACAAACTCAACATTGAAAAACACCAACAAATTCAACAACAACCTCAACATTGAAAAACAACAACAACCTCAACATTGAAAAACACCAACAAATTCAACAACAACCTGAACATTGAACAACACCAACAAATTCAACAACAACCTCAACATTGAAAAACAACAACAACCTAAACATTGAAAAACACCAACAAATTCAACAACAACCTCAACATTGAAAAACAACAACAACCTCAACATTGAAAAACACCAACAAATTCAACAACAACCTCAACATTGAAAAACACCAACAAATTCAACAACAACCTCAGCATTGAAAAACAACAACAACCTCAACATTGAAAAACACCAACAAATTCAACAACAACCTCAACATTGAAAAACAACAACAACCTCAACATTGAAAAACACCAACAAATTCAACAACAACCTCAACATTGAAAAACACCAACAAATTCAACAACAACCTCAGCATTGAAAAACAGCAACAACCTCAACATTGAAAAACACCAACAAATTCAACAACAACCTCAACATTGAAAAACAACAACAACCTCAACATTGAAAAACACCAACAAATTCAACAACAACTTCAACATTTAAAAACACCAACAAATTCAACAACAAACTCAACATTGAAAAACAACAACAATCTCAACATTGAAAAACACCAACAAATTCAACAACAATCTCAACATTGAAAAACAACAACAACCTCAACATTGAAAAACACCAGCAAATTCAACAACAACTTCAACATTGAAAAACACCAACAAATTCAACAACAACTCGACATTGAAAAACACCATCAAATTCAACAACAACCTCGAAATTGAAAAACACCAACAAATTCAACAACAAACTCAACATTGAAAAACACCAACAAATTCAACAACAACCTCAACATTGAAAAACAACAACAACCTCAACATTGAAAAACACCAACAAATTCAACAACAATCTCAACATTGAAAAGCACCAACAAATTCAACAGCAACCTCAACATTGAAAAACAACAACAACCTCAACATTGAAAAACACCAACAAATTCAACAGCAACCTCAACATTGAAATACAACAACAACCTCAACATTGAAAAACACCAACAAATTCAACAACAACCTCAACATTGAAAAACAACAACAAACTCAACATTGAAAAACACCAACAAATTCAACAACAACCTCAACATTGAAAAACAACAACAACCTCAACATTGAAAAACACCAACAAATGCAACAACAACCTCAACATTGAACAACACCAACAAATTCAACAACAACCTCAACATTGAAAAACAACGACAACCTAAACATTGAAAAACACCAACAAATTCAACAACAACCACAACATTGAAAAACAACAACAACCTCAACATTGAAAAACACCAACAAATTCAACAACAACCTCAACATTGAAAAACACCAACAAATTCAACAACAACCTCAGCATTGAAAAACAACAACAACCTCAACATTGAAAAACACCAACAAATTCAACAACAACCTCAACATTGAAAAACAACAACAACCTCAACATTGAAAAACACCAACAAATTCAACAACCTCAACATTGAAAAACACCAACAAATTCAACAACAACCTCAGCATTAAAAAACAACAACAACCTCAACATTGAAAAACACCAACAAATTCAACAACAACCTCAACATTGAAAAACAACAACAACCTCAACATTGAAAAACACCAACAAATTCAACAACAACTTCAACATTGAAAAACACCAACAAATACAACAACAACCTCAACATTGAAAAACAACAACAACCTCAACATTGAAAAACACCAACAAATTCAACAACAACCTCAACATTGAAAAACAACAACAACCTCAACATTGCAAAACACCAGCAAATTCAACAACAACCTCAACATTTAAAAACACCAACAAATTCAACAACAAACTCAACATTGAAAAACAACAACAATCTCAACATTGAAAAACACCAACAAATTCAACAACAACCTCAACATTGAAAAACAACAACAACCTCAACATTGAAAAACACCAGCAAATTCAACAACAACTTCAACATTGAAAAACACCAACAAATTCAACAACAACCTCGACATTGAAAAACACCATCAAATTCAACAACAACCTCAATATTGAAAAACAACAACAACCTCAACATTGAAAAACAACAACAAACTCAACATTGAAAAACACCAACAAATTCAACAGCAACCTCAACATTGAAAAAACACCAACAAACTAAACATTGAAAAACACCAACAAATTTAACAACAACCTCAACATTGAAATACAACAACAACCTCAACATTGAAAAACACCAACAAATTCAACAACAACCTCAACATTGAAATACACCAACAAATTCAACAACAACCTCAACATTGAAAAACACTAACAAATTCAACAACAACCTCGAAATTGAAAAACACCAACAAATTCAACAACAAACTCAACATTGAAAAACACTAACAAATTCAACAACAACCTCAACATTGAAAAGCACCAACAAATTCAACAACAACCTCAACATTGAAAAACAACAACAACCTCAACATTGAAAAACACCAACAAATTCAACAACAACCTCAACATTGAAAAACAACAACAAACTCAACATTGAAAAACACCAACAAATTCAACAACAACCTCAACATTGAAAAACAACAACAACCTCAACATTGAAAAACACCAACAAATTCAACAACAACCTGAACATTGAACAACACCAACAAATTCAACAACAACCTCAACATTGAAAAACAACAACAACCTAAACATTGAAAAACACCAACAAATTCAACAACAACCTCAACATTGAAAAACAACAACAACCTCAACATTGAAAAACACCAACAAATTCAACAACAACCTCAACATTGAAAAACACCAACAAATTCAACAACAACCTCAGCATTGAAAAACAACAACAACCTCAACATTGAAAAACACCAACAAATTCAACAACAACCTCAACATTGAAAAACAACAACAACCTCAACATTGAAAAACACCAACAAATTCAACAACAACCTCAACATTGAAAAACACCAACAAATTCAACAACAACCTCAGCATTGAAAAACAGCAACAACCTCAACATTGAAAAACACCAACAAATTCAACAACAACCTCAACATTGAAAAACAACAACAACCTCAACATTGAAAAACACCAACAAATTCAACAACAACTTCAACATTTAAAAACACCAACAAATTCAACAACAAACTCAACATTGAAAAACAACAACAATCTCAACATTGAAAAACACCAACAAATTCAACAACAATCTCAACATTGAAAAACAACAACAACCTCAACATTGAAAAACACCAGCAAATTCAACAACAACTTCAACATTGAAAAACACCAACAAATTCAACAACAACTCGACATTGAAAAACACCATCAAATTCAACAACAACCTCGAAATTGAAAAACACCAACAAATTCAACAACAAACTCAACATTGAAAAACACCAACAAATTCAACAACAACCTCAACATTGAAAAACAACAACAACCTCAACATTGAAAAACACCAACAAATTCAACAACAATCTCAACATTGAAAAGCACCAACAAATTCAACAGCAACCTCAACATTGAAAAACAACAACAACCTCAACATTGAAAAACACCAACAAATTCAACAGCAACCTCAACATTGAAATACAACAACAACCTCAACATTGAAAAACACCAACAAATTCAACAACAACCTCAACATTGAAAAACAACAACAAACTCAACATTGAAAAACACCAACAAATTCAACAACAACCTCAACATTGAAAAACAACAACAACCTCAACATTGAAAAACACCAACAAATGCAACAACAACCTCAACATTGAACAACACCAACAAATTCAACAACAACCTCAACATTGAAAAACAACGACAACCTAAACATTGAAAAACACCAACAAATTCAACAACAACCACAACATTGAAAAACAACAACAACCTCAACATTGAAAAACACCAACAAATTCAACAACCACCTCAACATTGAAAAACACCAACAAATTCAACAACAACCTCAGCATTGAAAAACAACAACAACCTCAACATTGAAAAACACCAACAAATTCAACAACAACCTCAACATTGAAAAACAACAACAACCTCAACATTGAAAAACACCAACAAATTCAACAACCTCAACATTGAAAAACACCAACAAATTCAACAACAACCTCAGCATTAAAAAACAACAACAACCTCAACATTGAAAAACACCAACAAATTCAACAACAACCTCAACATTGAAAAACAACAACAACCTCAACATTGAAAAACACCAACAAATTCAACAACAACTTCAACATTGAAAAACACCAACAAATACAACAACAACCTCAACATTGAAAAACAACAACAACCTCAACATTGAAAAACACCAACAAATTCAACAACAACCTCAACATTGAAAAACAACAACAACCTCAACATTGCAAAACACCAGCAAATTCAACAACAACCTCAACATTTAAAAACACCAACAAATTCAACAACAAACTCAACATTGAAAAACAACAACAATCTCAACATTGAAAAACACCAACAAATTCAACAACAACCTCAACATTGAAAAACAACAACAACCTCAACATTGAAAAACACCAGCAAATTCAACAACAACTTCAACATTGAAAAACACCAACAAATTCAACAACAACCTCGACATTGAAAAACACCATCAAATTCAACAACAACCTCAATATTGAAAAACAACAACAACCTCAACATTGAAAAACAACAACAAACTCAACATTGAAAAACACCAACAAATTCAACAACAACCTCAACATTGAAAAACAACAACAACCTCAACATTGAAAAACACCAACAAATTCAACAACAACCTCAACATTTAAAAACCCAACAAATTCAACAACAACCTCAACATTGAAAAACAACCACAATCTCAACATTGAAAAACACCAACAAATTCAACAAGAACCTCAACATTGAAAAACAGCAAGAACCTCAACATTGAAAAACACCAACAAATTCAACAACAACCTCAACATTGAAAAACACCAACAAATTCAACAACAACCTCAACATTGAAAAACACCAACAAAATCAATAAAAACTTCAACATTGAAAAACACCAACAAATTCAACAACAACCTCGAAATTGAAAAACACCAACAAATTCAACAACAACTTCAACATTGAAAAACACCAACAAATTCAACAACAACCTCGGCATTGAAAAACACCATCAAATTCAACAACAACCTCAAGATTGAAAAACACCAACAACCTCAAAATTGAAAAAACACCAACAAATTCAACAACAACCTCAACATTTAAAACAACAACAACCTCAACATTGAAAAACACCAACAAATTCAACAACAACCTCAACACCAAAAAACACCAACAAATTCAACAACAACCTCAACATTGAAAAACATTAACAAATTCAACAACAACCTCAACATCGAAAAAAAACAACAACCTCAACATTGAAAAACACCAACAAATTCAACAACAACCTCAACATTGAAAACCACCAACAAATTCAACAACAACCTCAACATTGAAAAACAACAACAACCTCAACATTGAAAAACACCAACAAATTCAACAACAACCTCAACATTGAAAAACACCAACAAATTCAACAACGACCTCAGCATTGAAAAACAACAACAACCTCAACATTGAAAAACAACAACAAACTCAACATTGAAAAACACCAACAAATTCAACAACAACCTCAACACTAAAAAACACCAACAAATTCAACACCAACCTCAACATTGAAAAACACCAACAAATTCAACAACAACCTCAACATCGAAAAAAAACAACAACCTCAACATTGAAAAACACCAGCAAATTCAACAACAACCTCAACATTGAAAAACACCAACAAATTCAACAACAACCTCAACTTTGAAAAACAACAACAAATTCAACAACAACCTCAGCATTGAAAAACAACAACAACCTCAACATTGAAAAACACCAACAAATTCAACAACAACCTCAACATTGAAAAACAACAACAAACTCAACATTGAAAAACAACAACAAATTCAACAACAACCTCAACACTAAAAAATACCAACAAATTCAACAACAACCTCAACATTGAAAAACACCAACAAACTCAACAACAACCTCAACATTGAAAAACAACAACAACCTCAACATTGAAAAACACCAACAAATTCAACAACAACCTCAACATTGAAAAACACCAACAAATTCAACAACAACCTCAACATTGAAAAACAACACCAACCTCAACATTGAAAAACACCAACAAATTCAACAACAACCTCAACATCGAAAAAAAACAACAACCTCAACATTGAAAAACACCAACAAATTCAACAACATCCTCAACATTGAAAAACACCAACAAATTCCACAACAACCTCAACATTGAAAAACAACAACAACCTCAACATTGAAAAACACCAACAAATTCAACAACAACCTCAGCATTGAAAAACAACAACAACCTCAACATTGAAAAACACCAACAAATTCAACAACAACCTCAACATTGAAAAACAACAACAACCTCAACATTGAAAAACACCAACAAATTCAACAACAACCTCAACATTGAAAAACACCAACAAATTCAACAACGACCTCAGCATTGAAAAACAACAACAACCTCAACATTGAAAAACAACAACAACCTCAACATTGAAAAACACCAACAAATTCAACAACAACCTCAACATTGAAAAACACCAACAAATTCAACAACAACCTCAACATTGAAAAACACCAACAAATTCAACAACAACCTCAACATTGAAAAACAACAACAAACTCAACATTGAAAAACACCAACAAATTCAACAACAACCTCAACATTGAAAAACAACAACAACCTCAACATTGAAGAACACCAACAAATTCAACAACAACCTCAACATTGAAAAACACCAACAAATTCAACAACAACCTCAACATTGAGAAACAACAACAACCTAAACATTGAAAAACACCAACAAATTCAACAACAACCTCAACATTGAAAAAAAACAACAACCACAACATTGAAAAACACCAACAAATTCAACAACAACCTCAACATTGAAAAACACCAACAAATTCAACAAAAACCTCAGCATTGAAAAACAACAACAACCTCAACATTGAAAAACACCAACAAATTCAACAACAACCTCAACATTGAAAAACAACAACAACCTCAACATTGAAAAAACACCAACAAATTCAACAACAACTTCAACATTGAAAAACACCAACAAATTCAACAACAACCTCGAAATTGAAAAACACCAACAAATACAACAACAACCTCAACATTGAAAAACAACAACAACCTCAACATTGAAAAACACCAACAAATTCAACAACAACCTCAACATTGAAAAACAACAACAACCTCAACATTGCAAAACACCAGCAAATTCAACAACAACCTCAACATTGAAAAACACCAACAAATTCAACAACAACCTCAACATTGAAAAACAACAACAATCTCAACATTGAAAAACACCAACAAATTCAACAACAACCTCAACATTGAAAAACAACAACAACCTCAACATTGAAAAACACCAACAAATTGAACAACAACCTCGACATTGAAAAACACCCTCAAATTCAAAATCAACCTGAACATTGAACAACACCAAGAACCTCAAAATTGAAAAAACACCAACAAATTCAACAACAACCTCAACATTGAAAAACACCAACAAATTCAACAACAACCTCAACATTGAAAAACACCAACAAATTCAACAACAACCTCAACATTGAAAAACAACAACAACCTCAACATTGAAAAACACCAACAAATTCAACAGCAACCTCAACATTGAAAAACAACAACAAACTAAACATTGAAAAACACCAACAAATTCAACAACAACCTCAACATTGAAAAACAACAACAACCTCAACATTGAAAAACACCAACAAATTCAACAACAACCTCAACATTGAAATACACCAACAAATTCAACAACAACCTCAACATTGAAAAACACTAACAAATTCAACAACAACCTCGAAATTGAAAAACACCAACAAATTCAACAACAAACTCAACATTGAAAAACACCAACAAATTCAACAACAACCTCAACATTGAAAAACAACAACAACCTCAACATTGAAAAACACCAACAAATTCAACAACAATCTCAACATTGAAAAGCACCAACAAATTCAACAACAACCTCAACATTGAAAAACAACAACAACCTCAACATTGAAAAACACCAACAAATTCAGCAACAACCTCAACATTGAAATACAACAACAATCTCAACATTGAAAAACACCAACAAATTCAACAACAACCTCAACATTGAAAAACAACAACAAACTCAACATTGAAAAACACCAACAAATTCAACAACAACCTCAACATTGAAAAACAACAACAACCTCAACATTGAAAAACACCAACAAATTCAACAACAACCTCAACATTGAACAACACCAACAAATTCAACAACAACCTCAACATTGAAAAACAACAACAACCTAAACATTGAAAAACACCAACAAATTCAACAACAACCTCAACATTGAAAAGCACCAACAAATTCAACAACAAACTCTTCATTGAAAAACACCAACAAATTCAACAACAACCTCAACATTGAAAAACAACAACAACCTCAACATTGAAAAACACCAACAAATTCAACAACAACCTCAACATTGAAAAACAACAACAAACTCAACATTGAAAAACACCAACAAATTCAACAACAACCTCAACATTGAAAAACAACAACAACCTCAACATTGAAGAACACCAACAAATTCAACAACAACCTCAACATTGAAAAACACCAACAAATTCAACAACAACCTCAACATTGAGAAACAACAACAACCTAAACATTGAAAAACACCAACAAATTCAACATCAACCTCAACATTGAAAAACAACAACAACCTCAACATTGAAAAACACCAACAAATTCAACAACAACCTCAACATTGAAAAACACCAACAAATTCAACAACAACCTCAGAATTGAAAAACAACAACAACCTCAACATTGAAAAACACCAACAAATTCAACAACAACCTCAACATTGAAAAACAACAACAACCTCAACATTGAAAAACACCAACAAATTCAACAACAATTTCAACATTGAAAAACACCAACAAATTCAACAACAACCTCGAAATTGAAAAATACCAACAAATACAACAACAACCTCAACATTGAAAAACAACAACAACCTCAACATTGAAAAACACCAACAAATTCAACAACAACCTCAACATTGAAAAACAACAACAACCTCAACATTGCAAAACACCAGCAAATTCAACAACAACCTCAACATTTAAAAACACCAACAATTTCAACAACAACCTCAACATTGAAAAACAACAACAATCTCAACATTGAAAAACACCAACAAATTCAACAACAACCTCAACATTGAAAAACAACAACAACCTCAACATTGAAAAACACCAACAAATTCAACAACAACCTCGACATTGAAAAACACCCTCAAATTCAAAATCAACCTGAACATTGAACAACACCAACAACCTCAAAATTGAAAAAACACCAACAAATTCAACAACAACCTCAACATTGAAAAACACCAACAAATTCAACAACAACCTCAACATTGAAAAACACCAACAACCTCAACATTGAATAACACCAACAAATTCAACAACAACCTCAACATTGAAAAACAACAACAACCTCAACATTGAAAAACACCAACAAATTCAACAGCAACCTCAACATTGAAAAACACTAACAAATTCAACAACAACCTCGAAATTGAAAAACACCAACAAATTCAACAACAAACTCAACATTGAAAAACACCAACAAATTCAACAACAACCTCAACATTGAAAAACAACAACAACCTCAACATTGAAAAACACCAACAAATTCAACAACAATCTCAACATTGAAAAGCACCAACAAATTCAACAACAACCTCAACATTGAAAAACAACAACAACCTCAACATTGAAAAACACCAACAAATTCAACAACAACCTCAACATTGAAATACAACAACAACCTCAACATTGAAAAACACCAACAAATTCAACAACAACCTCAACATTGAAAAACAACAACAAACTCAACATTGAAAAACACCAACAAATTCAACAACAACCTCAACATTGAAAAACAACAACAACCTCAACATTGAAAAACACCAACAAATTCAACAACAACCTCAACATTGAACAACACCAACAAATTCAACAACAACCTCAACATTGAAAAACAACAACAACCTAATCATTGAAAAACACCAACAAATTCAACAACAACCTCAACATTGAAAAACAACAACAACCTCAACATTGAAAAACACCAACAAATTCAACAACAACCTCAGCATTGAAAAACAACAACAACCTCAACATTGAAAAACACCAACAAATTCAACAACAACCTCAACATTGAAAAACAACAACAACCTCAACATTGAAAAACACCAACAAATTCAACAACAACCTCAACATTGAAAAACACCAACAAATTCAACAACGACCTCAGCATTGAAAAACAACAACAACCTCAACATTGAAAAACACCAACAAATTCAACAACAAACTCTTCATTGAAAAACACCAACAAATTCAACAACAACCTCAACATTGAAAAACAACAACAACCTCAACATGGAAAAACACCAACAAATTCAACAACAACCTCAACATTGAAAAACAACAACAAACTCAACATTGAAAAACACCAACAAATTCAACAACAACCTCAACATTGAAAAACAACAACAACCTCAACATTGAAGAACACCAACAAATTCAACAACAACCTCAACATTGAAAAACACCAACAAATTCAACAACAACCTCAACATTGAGAAACAACAACAACCTAAACATTGAAAAACACCAACAAATTCAACAACAACCTCAACATTGAAAAAAAACAACAACCTCAACATTGAAAAACACCAACAAATTGAACAACAACCTCAACATTGAAAAACACCAACAAATTCAACAACAACCTCAGCATTGAAAAACAACAACAACCTCAAAATTGAAAAACACCAACAAATTCAACAACAACCTCAACATTGAAAAACAACAACAACCTCAACATTGAAAAACACCAACAAATTCAACAACAACTTCAACATTGAAAAACACCAACAAATTCAACAACAGCCTCGAAATTGAAAAACACCAACAAATACAACAACAACCTCAACATTGAAAAACAACAACAACCTCAACATTGAAAAACACCAACAAATTCAACAACAACCTCAACATTGAAAAACAACAACAACCTCAACATTGCAAAACACCAGCAAATTCAACAACAACCTCAACATTTAAAAACACCAACAAATTCAACAACAACCTCAACATTGAAAAACAACAACAATCTCAACATTGAAAAACACCAACAAATTCAACAACAACCTCAACATTGAAAAACAACAACAACCTCAACATTGAAAAACAACAACAACCTCAACATTGAAAAACACCAACAAATTCAACAACAACCTCAACATTGAAAAACAACAACAACCTCAACATTGCAAAACACCAGCAAATTCAACAACAACCTCAACATTTAAAAACACCAACAATTTCAACAACAACCTCAACATTGAAAAACAACAACAATCTCAACATTGAAAAACACCAACAAATTCAACAACAACCTCAACATTGAAAAACAACAACAACCTCAACATTGAAAAACACCAACAAATTCAACAACAACCTCGACATTGAAAAACACCCTCAAATTCAAAATCAACCTGAACATTGAACAACACCAACAACCTCAAAATTGAAAAAACACCAACAAATTCAACAACAACCTCAACATTGAAAAACACCAACAAATTCAACAACAACCTCAACATTGAAAAACACCAACAACCTCAACATTGAATAACACCAACAAATTCAACAACAACCTCAACATTGAAAAACAACAACAACCTCAACATTGAAAAACACCAACAAATTCAACAGCAACCTCAACATTGAAAAACACTAACAAATTCAACAACAACCTCGAAATTGAAAAACACCAACAAATTCAACAACAAACTCAACATTGAAAAACACCAACAAATTCAACAACAACCTCAACATTGAAAAACAACAACAACCTCAACATTGAAAAACACCAACAAATTCAACAACAATCTCAACATTGAAAAGCACCAACAAATTCAACAACAACCTCAACATTGAAAAACAACAACAACCTCAACATTGAAAAACACCAACAAATTCAACAACAACCTCAACATTGAAAAACAACAACAACCTCAAAATTGAACAACACCAACAAATTCAACAACAACCTCAACATTGAAAAACAACAACAACCTCAACATTGAAAAACACCAACAAATTCAACAACAACTTCAACATTGAAAAACACCAACAAATTCAACAACAGCCTCGAAATTGAAAAACACCAACAAATACAACAACAACCTCAACATTGAAAAACAACAACAACCTCAACATTGAAAAACACCAACAAATTCAACAACAACCTCAACATTGAAAAACAACAACAACCTCAACATTGCAAAACACCAGCAAATTCAACAACAACCTCAACATTTAAAAACACCAACAAATTCAACAACAACCTCAACATTGAAAAACAACAACAATCTCAACATTGAAAAACACCAACAAATTCAACAACAACCTCAACATTGAAAAACAACAACAACCTCAACATTGAAAAACACCAACAAATTCAACAACAACCTCGACATTGAAAAACACCCTCAAATTCAAAATCAACCTGAACATTGATCAACACCAACAACCTCAAAATTGAAAAAACACCAAAAAATTCAACAACAACCTCAACATTGAAAAACACCAACAAATTCAACAACAACCTCAACATTGAAAAACACCAACAAATTCAACAACAACCTCAACATTGAAAAACAACAACAACCTCAACATTGAAAAACACCAACAAATTCAACAACAACCTCAACATTGAAAAACAACAACAAACTCAACATTGAAAAACACCAACAAATTCAACAACAACCTCAACATTGAAAAACAAAAACAACCTCAACATTGAAGAACACCAACAAATTCAACAACAACCTCAACATTGAAAAACACCAACAAATTCAACAACAACCTCAACATTGAGAAACAACAACAACCTAAACATTGAAAAACACCAACAAATTCAACAACAACCTCAACATTGAAAAACAACAACAACCTCAACATTGAAAAACACCAACAAATTCAACAACAATTTCAACATTGAAAAACACCAACAAATTCAACAACAACCTCGAAATTGAAAAACACCAACAAATACAACAACAACCTCAACATTGAAAAACAACAACAACCTCAACATTGAAAAACACCAACAAATTCAACAACAACCTCAACATTGAAAAACAACAACAACCTCAACATTGCAAAACACCAGCAAATTCAACAACAACCTCAACATTTAAAAACACCAACAATTTCAACAACAACCTCAACATTGAAAAACAACAACAATCTCAACATTGAAAAACACCAACAAATTCAACAACAACCTCAACATTGAAAAACAACAACAACCTCAACATTGAAAAACACCAACAAATTCAACAA
Source organism: Isurus oxyrinchus (assembly GCA_026770705.1). Classification (NCBI taxonomy): domain Eukaryota; kingdom Metazoa; phylum Chordata; class Chondrichthyes; order Lamniformes; family Lamnidae; genus Isurus; species Isurus oxyrinchus. The sequence continues at coordinate 223,112 of JANJGN010000420.1, forward strand.
CAACCTCGACATTGAAAAACACCCTCAAATTCAAAATCAACCTGAACATTGAACAACACCAACAACCTCAAAATTGAAAAAACACCAACAAATTCAACAACAACCTCAACATTGAAAAACACCAACAAATTCAACAACAACCTCAACATTGAAAAACACCAACAACCTCAACATTGAAAAACACCAACAAATTCAACAACAACCTCAACATTGAAAAACAACAACAACCTCAACATTGAAAAACACCAACAAATTCAACAGCAACCTCAACATTGAAAAACACTAACAAATTCAACAACAACCTCGAAATTGAAAAACACCAACAAATTCAACAACAAACTCAACATTGAAAAACACCAACAAATTCAACAACAACCTCAACATTGAAAAACAACAACAACCTCAACATTGAAAAACACCAACAAATTCAACAACAATCTCAACATTGAAAAGCACCAACAAATTCAACAACAACCTCAACATTGAAAAACAACAACAACCTCAACATTGAAAAACACCAACAAATTCAACAACAACCTCAACATTGAAATACAACAACAACCTCAACATTGAAAAACACCAACAAATTCAACAACAACCTCAACATTGAAAAACAACAACAAACTCAACATTGAAAAACACCAACAAATTCAACAACAACCTCAACATTGAAAAACAACAACAACCTCAACATTGAAAAACACCAACAAATTCAACAACAACCTCAACATTGAACAACACCAACAAATTCAACAACAACCTCAACATTGAAAAACAACAACAACCTAATCATTGAAAAACACCAACAAATTCAACAACAACCTCAACATTGAAAAACAACAACAACCTCAACATTGAAAAACACCAACAAATTCAACAACAACCTCAGCATTGAAAAACAACAACAACCTCAACATTGAAAAACACCAACAAATTCAACAACAACCTCAACATTGAAAAACAACAACAACCTCAACATTGAAAAACACCAACAAATTCAACAACAACCTCAACATTGAAAAACACCAACAAATTCAACAACGACCTCAGCATTGAAAAACAACAACAACCTCAACATTGAAAAACAACAACAACCTCAACATTGAAAAACACCAACAAATTCAACAACAACCTCAACATTGAAAAACACCAACAAATTCAACAACAAACTCTTCATTGAAAAACACCAACAAATTCAACAACAACCTCAACATTGAAAAACAACAACAACCTCAACATGGAAAAACACCAACAAATTCAACAACAACCTCAACATTGAAAAACAACAACAAACTCAACATTGAAAAACACCAACAAATTCAACAACAACCTCAACATTGAAAAACAACAACAACCTCAACATTGAAGAACACCAACAAATTCAACAACAACCTCAACATTGAAAAACACCAACAAATTCAACAACAACCTCAACATTGAGAAACAACAACAACCTAAACATTGAAAAACACCAACAAATTCTACAACAACCTCAACATTGAAAAAAAACAACAACCTCAACATTGAAAAACACCAACAAATTGAACAACAACCTCAACATTGAAAAACACCAACAAATTCAACAACAACCTCAGCATTGAAAAACAACAACAACCTCAAAATTGAAAAACACCAACAAATTCAACAACAACCTCAACATTGAAAAACAACAACAACCTCAACATTGAAAAACACCAACAAATTCAACAACAACTTCAACATTGAAAAACACCAACAAATTCAACAACAGCCTCGAAATTGAAAAACACCAACAAATACAACAACAACCTCAACATTGAAAAACAACAACAACCTCAACATTGAAAAACACCAACAAATTCAACAACAACCTCAACATTGAAAAACAACAACAACCTCAACATTGCAAAACACCAGCAAATTCAACAACAACCTCAACATTTAAAAACACCAACAAATTCAACAACAACCTCAACATTGAAAAACAACAACAATCTCAACATTGAAAAACACCAACAAATTCAACAACAACCTCAACATTGAAAAACAACAACAACCTCAACATTGAAAAACACCAACAAATTCAACAACAACCTCGACATTGAAAAACACCCTCAAATTCAAAATCAACCTGAACATTGATCAACACCAACAACCTCAAAATTGAAAAAACACCAAAAAATTCAACAACAACCTCAACATTGAAAAACACCAACAAATTCAACAACAACCTCAACATTGAAAAACACCAACAAATTCAACAACAACCTCAACATTGAAAAACAACAACAACCTCAACATTGAAAAACACCAACAAATTCAACAGCAACCTCAACATTGAAAAACAACAACAAACTAAACATTGAAAAACACCAACAAATTCAACAACAACCTCAACATTGAAAAACAACAACAACCTCAACATTGAAAAACACCAACAAATTCAACAACAACCTCAACATTGAAATACACCAACAAATTCAACAACAACCTCAACATTGAAAAACACTAACAAATTCAACAACAACCTCGAAATTGAAAAACACCAACAAATTCAACAACAAACTCAACATTGAAAAACACCAACAAATTCAACAACAACCTCAACATTGAAAAACAACAACAACCTCAACATTGAAAAACACCAACAAATTCAACAACAATCTCAACATTGAAAAGCACCAACAAATTCAACAACAACCTCAACATTGAAAAACAACAACAACCTCAACATTGAAAAACACCAACAAATTCAACAACAACCTCAACATTGAAATACAACAACAACCTCAACATTGAAAAACACCAACAAATTCAACAACAACCTCAACATTGAAAAACAACAACAAACTCAACATTGAAAAACACCAACAAATTCAACAACAACCTCAACATTGAAAAACAACAACAACCTCAACATTGAAAAACACCAACAAATTCAACAACAACCTCAACATTGAACAACACCAACAAATTCAACAACAACCTCAACATTGAAAAACAACAACAACCTAAACATTGAAAAACACCAACAAATTCAACAACAACCTCAACATTGAAAAGCACCAACAAATTCAACAACAAACTCTTCATTGAAAAACACCAACAAATTCAACAACAACCTCAACATTGAAAAACAACAACAACCTCAACATTGAAAAACACCAACAAATTCAACAACAACCTCAACATTGAAAAACAACAACAAACTCAACATTGAAAAACACCAACAAATTCAACAACAACCTCAACATTGAAAAACAACAACAACCTCAACATTGAAGAACACCAACAAATTCAACAACAACCTCAACATTGAAAAACACCAACAAATTCAACAACAACCACAACATTGAGAAACAACAACAACCTAAACATTGAAAAACACCAACAAATTCAACAACAACCTCAACATTGAAAAACAACAACAACCTCAACATTGAAAAACACCAACAAATTCAACAACAACCTCAACATTGAAAAACACCAACAAATTCAACAACAACCTCAGCATTGAAAAACAACAACAACCTCAACATTGAAAAACACCAACAAATTCAACAACAACCTCAACATTGAAAAACAACAACAACCTCAACATTGAAAAACACCAACAAATTCAACAACAACCTCGAAATTGAAAAACACCAACAAATACAACAACAACCTCAACATTGAAAAACAACAACAACCTCAACATTGAAAAACACCAACAAATTGAACAACAACCTCAACATTGAAAAACAACAACAACCTCAACATTGCAAAACACCAGCAAATTCAACAACAACCTCAACATTTAAAAACACCAACAAATTCAACAACAACCTCAACATTGAAAAACAACAACAATCTCAACATTGAAAAACACCAACAAAATCAACAACAACCTCAACATTGAAAAACAACAACAACCTCAACATTGAAAAACACCAACAAATTCAACAACAACCTCGACATTGAAAAACACCCTCAAATTCAAAATCAACCTGAACATTGAACAACACCAACAACCTCAAAATTGAAAAAACACCAACAAATTCAACAACAACCTCAACATTGAAAAACACCAACAAATTCAACAACAACCTCAACATTGAAAAACACCAACAACCTCAACATTGAAAAACACCAACAAATTCAACAACAACCTCAACATTGAAAAACAACAACAACCTCAACATTGAAAAACACCAACAAATTCAACAGCAACCTCAACATTGAAAAACAACAACAAACTAAACATTGAAAAACACCAACAAATGCAACAACAAACTCAACATTGAAATACACCAAGAAATTCAACAACAACCTCAACATTGAAAAACACTAACAAATTCAACAACAACCTCGAAATTGAAAAACACCAACAAATTCAACAACAATCTCAACATTGAAAAACACCAACAAATTCAACAACAACCTCAACATTGAAAAACAACAACAACCTCAACATTGAAAAACACCAACAAATTCAACAACAATCTCAACATTGAAAAGCACCAACAAATTCAACAACAACCTCAACATTGAAAAACAACAACAACCTCAACATTGAAAAACACCAACAAATTCAACAACAACCTCAACATTGAAATACAACAACAACCTCAACATTGAAAAACACCAACAAATTCAACAACAACCTCAACATTGAAAAACAACAAACTCAACATTGAAAAACACCAACAAATTCAACAACAACCTTAACATTGAAAAACAACAACAACCTCAACATTGAAAAACACCAACAAATTCAACAACAACCTCAAAATTGAACAACACCAACAAATTCAACAACAACCTCAACATTGAAAAACAACAACAACCTAAACATTGAAAAACACCAACAAATTCAACAACAACCTCAACATTGAAAAACAACAACAACATCAACATTGAAAAACACCAACAAATTCAACAACAACCTCAACATTGAAAAACACCAACAAATTCAACAACAACCTCAGCATTGAAAAACAACAACAACCTCAACATTGAAAAACACCAACAAATTCAACAACAACCTCAACATTGAAAACCAACAACAACCTCAACATTGAAAAACACCAACAAATTCAACAACAACCTCAACATTGAAAAACACCAACAAATTCAACAACAACCTCAGCATTGAAAAACAACAACAACCTCAACATTGAAAAACACCAACAAATTCAACAACAACCTCAACATTGAAAAACAACAACAACCTCAACATTGAAAAACACCAACAAATTCAACAGCAACCTCAACATTGAAAAACAACAACAAACTAAACATTGAAAAACACCAACAAATTCAACAACAACCTCAACATTGAAAAACAACAACAACCTCAACATTGAAAAACACCAACAAATTCAACAACAACCTCAACATTGAAAAACACTAACAAATTCAACAACAACCTCGAAATTGAAAAACACCAACAAATTCAACAACAAACTCAACATTGAAAAACACCAACAAATTCAACAACAACCTCAACATTGAAAAACAACAACAACCTCAACATTGAAAAACAGCAACAAATTCAACAACAATCTCAACATTGAAAAGCACCAACAAATTCAACAACAACCTCAACATTGAAAAACAACAACAACCTCAACATTGAAAAACACCAACAAATTCAACAACAACCTCAACATTGAAATACAACAACAACCTCAACATTGAAAAACACCAACAAATTCAACAACAACCTCAACATTGAAAAACAACAACAAACTCAACATTGAAAAACACCAACAAATTCAACAACAACCTCAACATTGAAAAACAACAACAACCTCAACATTGAAAAACACCAACAAATTCAACAACAACCTCAACATTGAACAACACCAACAAATTCAACAACAACCTCAACATTGAAAAACAACAACAACCTAAACATTGAAAAACACCAACAAATTCAACAACAACCTCAACATTGAAAAGCACCAACAAATTCAACAACAAACTCTTCATTGAAAAACACCAACAAATTCAACAACAACCTCAACATTGAAAAACAACAACAACCTCAACATTGAAAAACACCAACAAATTCAACAACAACCTCAACATTGAAAAACAACAACAAACTCAACATTGAAAAACACCAACAAATTCAACAACAACCTCAACATTGAAAAACAACAACAACCTCAACATTGAAGAACACCAACAAATTCAACAACAACCTCAACATTGAAAAACACCAACAAATTCAACAACAACCACAACATTGAGAAACAACAACAACCTAAACATTGAAAAACACCAACAAATTCAACAACAACCTCAACATTGAAAAACAACAACAACCTCAACATTGAAAAACACCAACAAATTCAACAACAACCTCAACATTGAAAAACACCAACAAATTCAACAACAACCTCAGCATTGAAAAACAACAACAACCTCAACATTGAAAAACACCAACAAATTCAACAACAACCTCAACATTGAAAAACAACAACAACCTCAACATTGAAAAACACCAACAAATTCAACAACAATTTCAACACTGAAAAACACCAACAAATTCAACAACAACCTCGAAATTGAAAAACACCAACAAATACAACAACAACCTCAACATTGAAAAACAACAACAACCTCAACATTGAAAAACACCAACAAATTCAACAACAACCTCAACATTGAAAAACAACAACAACCTCAACATTGCAAAACACCAGCAAATTCAACAACAACCTCAACATTTAAAAACACCAACAAATTCAACAACAACCTCAACATTGAAAAACAACAACAATCTCAACATTGAAAAACACCAACAAATTCAACAACAACCTCAACATTGAAAAACAACAACAACCTCAACATTGAAAAACACCAACAAATTCAACAACAACCTCGACATTGAAAAACACCCTCAAATTCAAAATCAACCTGAACATTGAACAACACCAACAACCTCAAAATTGAAAAAACACCAACAAATTCAACAACAACCTCAACATTGAAAAACACCAACAAATTCAACAACAACCTCAACATTGAAAAACACCAACAACCTCAACATTGAAAAACACCAACAAATTCAACAACAACCTCAACATTGAAAAACAACAACAACCTCAACATTGAAAAACACCAACAAATTCAACAGCAACCTCAACATTGAAAAACAACAACAAACTAAACATTGAAAAACACCAACAAATGCAACAACAAACTCAACATTGAAATACACCAAGAAATTCAACAACAACCTCAACATTGAAAAACACTAACAAATTCAACAACAACCTCGAAATTGAAAAACACCAACAAATTCAACAACAATCTCAACATTGAAAAACACCAACAAATTCAACAACAACCTCAACATTGAAAAACAACAACAACCTCAACATTGAAAAACACCAACAAATTCAACAACAATCTCAACATTGAAAAGCACCAACAAATTCAACAACAACCTCAACATTGAAAAACAACAACAACCTCAACATTGAAAAACACCAACAAATTCAACAACAACCTCAACATTGAAATACAACAACAACCTCAACATTGAAAAACACCAACAAATTCAACAACAACCTCAACATTGAAAAACAACAACAAACTCAACATTGAAAAACACCAACAAATTCAACAACAACCTCAACATTGAAAAACAACAACAACCTCAACATTGAAAAACACCAACAAATTCAACAACAACCTCAAAATTGAACAACACCAACAAATTCAACAACAACCTCAACATTGAAAAACAACAACAACCTAAACATTGAAAAACACCAACAAATTCAACAACAACCTCAACATTGAAAAACAACAACAACATCAACATTGAAAAACACCAACAAATTCAACAACAACCTCAACATTGAAAAACACCAACAAATTCAACAACAACCTCAGCATTGAAAAACAACAACAACCTCAACATTGAAAAACACCAACAAATTCAACAACAACCTCAACATTGAAAAACAACAACAACCTCAACATTGAAAAACACCAACAAATTCAACAACAACCTCAACATTGAAAAACACCAACAAATTCAACAACAACCTCAGCATTGAAAAACAACAACAACCTCAACATTGAAAAACACCAACAAATTCAACATCAACCTCAACATTGAAAAACAACAACAACCTCAACATTGAAAAACAACCACAAACTCAACATTGAAAAACACTAACAAATTCAACAACAACCTCAACATTGAAAAACAACTACAACCTCAACATTGAAGAACACCAACAAATTCAACAACAACCTCAACATTGAAAAACACCAACAAATTCAACAACAACCTCAACATTGAGAAACAACAACAACCTAAACATTGAAAAACACCAACAAATTAAACAACAACCTCAACATTGAAAAACAACAACAACCTCAACATTGAAAAACACCAACATATTCAACAACAACCTCAACATTGAAAAACACCAACAAATTCAACAACGACCTCAGCATTGAAAAACAACAACAACCTCAACATTGAAAAACAACAACAACCTCAACATTGAAAAACACCAACAAATTCAACAACAACCTGAACATTGAAAAACACCAACAAATTCAACAACAAACTCTTCATTGAAAAACACCAACAAATTCAACAACAACCTCAACATTGAAAAACAACAACAACCTCAACATGGAAAAACACCAACAAATTCAACAACAACCTCAACATTGAAAAACAACAACAAACTCAACATTGAAAAACACCAACAAATTCAACAACAACCTCAACATTGAAAAACAACAACAACCTCAACATTGAAGAACACCAACAAATTCAACAACAACCTCAACATTGAAAAACACCAACAAATTCAACAACAACCTCAACATTGAGAAACAACAACAACCTAAACATTGAAAAACACCAACAAATTCAACAACAACCTCAACATTGAAAAAAAACAACAACCTCAACATTGAAAAACACCAACAAATTGAACAACAACCTCAACATTGAAAAACACCAACAAATTCAACAACAACCTCAGCATTGAAAAACAACAACAACCTCAAAATTGAAAAACACCAACAAATTCAACAACAACCTCAACATTGAAAAACAACAACAACCTCAACATTGAAAAACACCAACAAATTCAACAACAACTTCAACATTGAAAAACACCAACAAATTCAACAACAGCCTCGAAATTGAAAAACACCAACAAATACAACAACAACCTCAACATTGAAAAACAACAACAACCTCAACATTGAAAAACACCAACAAATTCAACAACAACCTCAACATTGAAAAACAACAACAACCTCAACATTGCAAAACACCAGCAAATTCAACAACAACCTCAACATTTAAAAACACCAACAAATTCAACAACAACCTCAACATTGAAAAACAACAACAATCTCAACATTGAAAAACACCAACAAATTCAACAACAACCTCAACATTGAAAAACAACAACAACCTCAACATTGAAAAACACCAACAAATTCAACAACAACCTCGACATTGAAAAACACCCTCAAATTCAAAATCAACCTGAACATTGATCAACACCAACAACCTCAAAATTGAAAAAACACCAAAAAATTCAACAACAACCTCAACATTGAAAAACACCAACAAATTCAACAACAACCTCAACATTGAAAAACACCAACAAATTCAACAACAACCTCAACATTGAAAAAGAACAACAACCTCAACATTGAAAAACACCAACAAATTCAACAGCAACCTCAACATTGAAAAACAACAACAAACTAAACATTGAAAAACACCAACAAATTCAACAACAACCTCAACATTGAAAAACAACAACAACCTCAACATTGAAAAACACCAACAAATTCAACAACAACCTCAACATTGAAATACACCAACAAATTCAACAACAACCTCAACATTGAAAAACACTAACAAATTCAACAACAACCTCGAAATTGAAAAACACCAACAAATTCAACAACAAACTCAACATTGAAAAACACCAACAAATTCAACAACAACCTCAACATTGAAAAACAACAACAACCTCAACACTGAAAAACAGCAACAAATTCAACAACAATCTCAACATTGAAAAGCACCAACAAATTCAACAACAACCTCAACATTGAAAAACAACAACAACCTCAACATTGAAAAACACCAACAAATTCAACAACAACCTCAACATTGAAATACAACAACAACCTCAACATTGAAAAACACCAACAAATTCAACAACAACCTCAACATTGAAAAACAACAACAAACTCAACATTGAAAAACACCAACAAATTCAACAACAACCTCAACATTGAAAAACAACAACAACCTCAACATTGAAAAACACCAACAAATTCAACAACAACCTCAACATTGAACAACACCAACAAATTCAACAACAACCTCAACATTGAAAAACAACAACAACCTAAACATTGAAAAACACCAACAAATTCAACAACAACCTCAACATTGAAAAGCACCAACAAATTCAACAACAAACTCTTCATTGAAAAACACCAACAAATTCAACAACAACCTCAACATTGAAAAACAACAACAACCTCAACATTGAAAAACACCAACAAATTCAACAACAACCTCAACATTGAAAAACAACAACACTCAACATTGAAAAACACCAACAAATTCAACAACAACCTCAACATTGAAAAACAACAACAACCTCAACATTGAAGAACACCAACAAATTCAACAACAACCTCAACATTGAAAAACACCAACAAATTCAACAACAACCACAACATTGAGAAACAACAACAACCTAAACATTGAAAAACACCAACAAATTCAACAACAACCTTAACATTGAAAAACAACAACAACCTCAACATTGAAAAACACCAACAAATTCAACAACAACCTCAACATTGAAAAACACCAACAAATTCAACAACAACCTCAGCATTGAAAAACAACAACAACCTCAACATTGAAAAACACCAACAAATTCAACAACAACCTCAACATTGAAAAACAACAACAACCTCAACATTGAAAAACACCAACAAATTCAACAACAATTTCAACATTGAAAAACACCAACAAATTCAACAACAACCTCGAAATTGAAAAACACCAACAAATACAACAACAACCTCAACATTGAAAAACAACAACAACCTCAACATTGAAAAACACCAACAAATTCAACAACAACCTCAACATTGAAAAACAACAACAACCTCAACATTGCAAAACACCAGCAAATTCAACAACAACCTCAACATTTAAAAACACCAACAAATTCAACAACAACCTCAACATTGAAAAACAACAACAATCTCAACATTGAAAAACACCAACAAATTCAACAACAACCTCAACATTGAAAAACAACAACAACCTCAACATTGAAAAACACCAACAAATTCAACAACAACCTCGACATTGAAAAACACCCTCAAATTCAAAATCAACCTGAACATTGAACAACACCAACAACCTCAAAATTGAAAAAACACCAACAAATTCAACAACAACCTCAACATTGAAAAACACCAACAAATTCAACAACAACCTCAACATTGAAAAACACCAACAACCTCAACATTGAAAAACACCAACAAATTCAACAACAACCTCAACATTGAAAAACAACAACAACCTCAACATTGAAAAACACCAACAAATTCAACAGCAACCTCAACATTGAAAAACAACAACAAACTAAACATTGAAAAACACCAACAAATGCAACAACAAACTCAACATTGAAATACACCAAGAAATTCAACAACAACCTCAACATTGAAAAACACTAACAAATTCAACAACAACCTCGAAATTGAAAAACACCAACAAATTCAACAACAATCTCAACATTGAAAAACACCAACAAATTCAACAACAACCTCAACATTGAAAAACAACAACAACCTCAACATTGAAAAACACCAACAAATTCAACAACAATCTCAACATTGAAAAGCACCAACAAATTCAACAACAACCTCAACATTGAAAAACAACAACAACCTCAACATTGAAAAACACCAACAAATTCAACAACAACCTCAACATTGAAATACAACAACAACCTCAACATTGAAAAACACCAACAAATTCAACAACAACCTCAACATTGAAAAACAACAACAAACTCAACATTGAAAAACACCAACAAATTCAACAACAACCTCAACATTGAAAAACAACAACAACCTCAACATTGAAAAACACCAACAAATTCAACAACAACCTCAACATTGAACAACACCAACAAATTCAACAACAACCTCAACATTGAAAAACAACAATAACCTAAACATTGAAAAACACCAACAAATTCAACAACAACCTCAACATTGAAAAACAACAACAACATCAACATTGAAAAACACCAACAAATTCAACAACAACCTCAACATTGAAAAACACCAACAAATTCAACAACAACCTCAGCATTGAAAAACAACAACAACCTCAACATTGAAAAACACCAACAAATTCAACAACAACCTCAACATTGAAAAACAACAACAACCTCAACATTGAAAAACACCAACAAATTCAACAACAACCTCAACATTGAAAAACACCAACAAATTCAACAACAACCTCAGCATTGAAAAACAACAACAACCTCAACATTGAAAAACACCAACAATTTCAACATCAACCTCAACATTGAAAAACAACAACAACCTCAACATTGAAAAACAACAACAAACTCAACATTGAAAAACACCAACAAATTCAACAACATCCTCAACATTGAAAAACAACAACAACCTCAACATTGAAGAACACCAACAAATTCAACAACAACCTCAACATTGAAAAACACCAACAAATTCAACAACAACCTCAACATTGAGAAACAACAACAACCTAAACATTGAAAAACACCAACAAATTAAACAACAACCTCAACATTGAAAAACAACAACAACCTCAACATTGAAAAACACCAACAAATTCAACAACAACCTCAACATTGAAAAACACCAACAAATTCAACAACAACCTCAACATTGAAAAACAACAACAACCTCAACATTGAAAAACACCAACAAATTCAACAACAACTTCAACATTGAAAAACACCAACAAATTCAACAACAACCTCGAAATTGAAAAACACCAACAAATACAACAACAACCTCAACATTGAAAAACAACAACAACCTCAACATTGAAAAACACCAACAAATTCAACAACAACCTCAACATTGAAAAACAACAACAACCTCAACATTGCAAAACACCAGCAAATTCAACAACAACCTCAACATTTAAAAACACCAACAAATTCAACAACAACATCAACATTGAAAAACAACCACAATCTCAACATTGAAAAACACCAACAAATTCAACAACAACCTCAACATTGAAAAACAACAACAACCTCAACATTGAAAAACACCAACAAATTCAACAACAACCTCGACATTGAAAAACACCCTCAAATTCAAAATCAACCTGAACATTGAACAACACCAACAACCTCAAAATTGAAAAAACACCAACAAATTCAACAACAACCTCAACATTGAAAAACACCAACAAATTCAACAACAACCTCAACATTGAAAAACACCAACAACCTCAACATTGAAAAACACCAACAAATTCAACAACAACCTCAACATTGAAAAACAACAACAACCTCAACATTGAAAAACACCAACAAATTCAACAGCAACCTCAACATTGAAAAACAACAACAAACTAAACATTGAAAAACACCAACAAATTCAACAACAACCTCAACATTGAAATACACCAACAAATTCAACAACAACCTCAACATTGAAAAACACTAACAAATTCAACAACAACCTCGAAATTGAAAAACACCAACAAATTCAACAACAAACTCAACATTGAAAAACACCAACAAATTCAACAACAACCTCAACATTGAAAAACAACAACAACCTCAACATTGAAAAACACCAACAAATTCAACAACAATCTCAACATTGAAAAGCACCAACAAATTCAACAACAACCTCAACATTGAAAAACAACAACAACCTCAACATTGAAAAACACCAACAAATTCAACAACAACCTCAACATTGAAATACAACAACAACCTCAACATTGAAAAACACCAACAAATTCAACAACAACCTCAACATTGAAAAACACCAACAAATTCAACAACAACCTCAACATTGAACAACACCAACAAATTCAACAACAACCTCAACATTGAAAAACAACAACAACCTAAACATTGAAAAACACCAACAAATTCAACAACAACCTCAACATTGAAAAACAACAACAACATCAACATTGAAAAACACCAACAAATTCAACAACAACCTCAACATTGAAAAACACCAACAAATTCAACAACAACCTCAGCATTGAAAAACAACAACAACCTCAACATTGAAAAACACCAACAAATTCAACAACAACCTCAACATTGAAAAACAACAACAACCTCAACATTGAAAAACACCAACAAATTCAACAACAACCTCAACATTGAAAAACACCAACAAATTCAACAACAATCTCAGCATTGAAAAAACAACAACAACCTCAACATTGAAAAACACCAACAAATTCAACATCAACCTCAACATTGAAAAACAACAACAACCTCAACATTGAAAAACAACAACAAACTCAACATTGAAAAACACCAACAAATTCAACAACAACCTCAACATTGAAAAACAACAACAACCTCAACATTGAAGAACACCAACAAATTCAACAACAACCTCAACATTGAAAAAAACAAATTCAACAACAACCTCAACATTGAGAAACAACAACAACCTAAACATTGAAAAACACCAACAAATTCAACAACAACCTCAACATTGAAAAACAACAACAACCTCAACATTGAAAATCACCAACAAATTCAACAACAACCTCAACTTTGAAAAACACCAACAAATTCAACAACAACCTCAGCATTGAAAAACAACAACAACCTCAACATTGAAAAACACCAACAAATTCAACAACAACCTCAACATTGAAAAACAACAACAACCTCAACATTGAAAAACACCTACAAATTCAACAACAACTTCAACATTGAAAAACACCAACAAATTCAACAACAACCTCGAAATTGAAAAACACCAACAAATACAACAAAAACCTCAACATTGAAAAACAACAACAACCTCAACATTGAAAAACACCAACAAATTCAACAACAACCTCAACATTGAAAAAGAACAACAACCTCAACATTGCAAAACACCAGCAAATTCAACAACAACCTCAACATTTAAAAACACCAACAAATTCAACAACAACCTCAACATTGAAAAACAACAACAATCTCAACATTGAAAAACTCCAACAAATTCAACAACAACCTCAACATTGAAAAACAACAACAACCTCAACATTGAAAAACACCAACAAATTCAACAACAACCTCGACTTTGAAAAACACCCTCAAATTCAAAATCAACCTGAACATTGAACAACACCAACAACCTGAAAATTGAAAAAACACCAACAAATTCTACAACAACCTCAACATTGAAAAACACCAACAAATTCAACAACAACCTCAACATTGAAAAACACCAACAACCTCAACATTGAAAAACACCAACAAATTCAACAACAACCTCAACATTGAAAAACAACAAAAACCTCAACATTGAAAAACACCAACAAATTCAACAGCAACCTCAACATTGAAAAACAACAACAAACTAAACATTGAAAAACACCAACAAATTCAACAACAACCTCAACATTGAAAAACAACAACAACCTCAACATTGAAAAACACCAACAAATTCAACAACAACCTCAACATTGAAATACAACAACAACCTCAACATTGAAAAACACCAACAAATTCAACAACAACCTCAACATTGAAAAACAACAACAAACTCAACATTGAAAAACACCAACAAATTCAACAACAACCTCAACATAGAAAAACAACAACAACCTCAACATTGAAAAACACCAACAAATTCAACAACAACCTCAACATTGAACAACACCAACAAATTCAACAACAACCTCAACATTGAAAAACAACAACAACCTAAACATTGAAAAATACCAACAAATTCAACAACAACCTCAACATTGAAAAACAACAACAACCTCAACATTGAAAAACACCAACAAATTCAACAACAACCTCAACATTGAAAAACACCAACAAATTCAACAACAACCTCAGCATTGAAAAACAACAACAACCTCAACATTGAAAAACACCAACAAATTCAACAACAAACTCAACATTGAAAAACAACAACAACCTAAACATTGAAAAACACCAACAAATTCAACAACAACCTCAACATTGAAAAACAACAACAACATCAACATTGAAAAACACCAACAAATTCAACAACAACCTCAACATTGAAAAACACCAACAAATTCAACAACAACCTCAGCATTGAAAAACAACAACAACCTCAACATTGAAAAACACCAACAAATTCAACAACAACCTCAACATTGAAAAACAACAACAACCTCAACATTGAAAAACACCAACAAATTCAACAACAACCTCAACATTGAAATACAACAACAACCTCAACATTGAAAAACACCAACAAATTCAACAACAACCTCAACATTGAAAAACAACAACAAACTCAACATTGAAAAACACCAACAAATTCAACAACAACCTCAACATTGAAAAACAACAACAACCTCAACATTGAAAAACACCAACAAAAATCAACAACAACCTCAACATTGAACAACACCAACAAATTCAACAACAACCTCAACATTGAAAAACAACAACAACCTAAACATTGAAAAACACCAACAAATTCAACAACAACCTCAACATTGAAAAGCACCAACAATTCAACAACAAACTCTTCATTGAAAAACACCAACAAATTCAACAACAACCTCAACATTGAAAAACAACAACAACCTCAACATTGAAAAACACCAACAAATTCAACAACAACCTCAACATTGAAAAACACAACACTCAACATTGAAAAACACCAACAAATTCAACAACAACCTCAACATTGAAAAACAACAACAACCTCAACATTGAAGAACACCAACAAATTCAACAACAACCTCAACATTGAAAAACACCAACAAATTCAACAACAAACCACAACATTGAGAAACAACAACAACCTAAACATTGAAAAACACCAACAAATTCAACAACAACCTCAACATTGAAAAACAACCACAACCTCAACATTGAAAAACACCAACAAATTCAACAACAACCTCAACATTGAAAAACACCAACAAATTCAACAACAACCTCAGCATTGAAAAACAACAACAACCTCAACATTGAAAAACACCAACAAATTCAACAACAACCTCAACATTGAAAAACAACAACAACCTCAACATTGAAAAACACCAACAAATTCAACAACAATTTCAACATTGAAAAACACCAACAAATTCAACAACAACCTCGAAATTGAAAAACACCAACAAATACAACAACAAACCTCAACATTGAAAAACAACAACAACCTCAACATTGAAAAACACCAACAAATTCAACAACAACCTCAACATTGAAAAACAACAACAACCTCAACATTGCAAAACACCAGCAAATTCAACAACAACCTCAACATTTAAAAACACCAACAAATTCAACAACAACCTCAACATTGAAAAACAACAACAATCTCAACATTGAAAAACACCAACAAATTCAACAACAACCTCAACATTGAAAAACAACAACAACCTCAACATTGAAAAACACCAACAAATTCAACAACAACCTCGACATTGAAAAACACCCTCAAATTCAAAATCAACCTGAACATTGAACAACACCAACAACCCTCAAAATTGAAAAAACACCAACAAATTCAACAACAACCTCAACATTGAAAAACACCAACAAATTCAACAACAACCTCAACATTGAAAAACACCAACAACCTCAACATTGAAAAAACAACAACAACCTCAACATTGAAAAACACCAACAAATTCAACAGCAACCTCAACATTGAAAAACAACAACAAATTCAACAACAACCTCGAAATTGAAAAACACCAACAAATACAACAAAAACCTCAACATTGAAAAACAACAACAACCTCAACATTGAAAACACCAACAAATTCAACAACAACCTCAACATTGAAAAACAACAACAACCTCAACATTGCAAAACACCAGCAAATTCAACAACAACCTCAACATTTAAAAACACCACCAACAAATTCAACAACAACCTCAACATTGAAAAACAACAACAATCTCAACATTGAAAAACACCAACAAATTCAACAACAACCTCAACATTGAAAAACAACAACAACCTCAACATTGAAAAACACAACAAATTCAACAACAACCTCGACTTTGAAAAACACCCTCAAATTCAAAATCAACCTGAACATTGAACAACACCAACAACCTGAAAATTGAAAAAACACCAACAAATTCAACAACAACCTCAACATTGAAAAACACCAACAAATTCAACAACAACCTCAACATTGAAAAACACCAACAACCTCAACATTGAAAAACACCAACAAATTCAACAACAACCTCAACACTGAAAAACAACAACAACCTCAACATTGAAAAACACCAACAAATTCAACAGCAACCTCAACTTTGAAAAACAACAACAAACTAAACATTGAAAAACACCAACAAATTCAACAACAACCTCAACATTGAAAAACAACAACAACCTCAACATTGAAAAACACCAACAAATTCAACAACAACCTCAACATTGAAATACAACAACAACCTCAACATTGAAAAACACCCAACAAATTCAACAACAACCTCAACATTGAAAAACAACAACAAACTCAACATTGAAAAACACCAACAAATTCAACAACAACCTCAACATAGAAAAACAACAACAACCTCAACATTGAAAAACACCAACAAATTCAACAACAACCTCAACATTGAACAACACCAACAAATTCAACAACAACCTCAACATTGAAAAACAACAACAACCTAAACATTGAAAAATACCAACAAATTCAACAACAACCTCAACATTGAAAAACAACAACAACCTCAACATTGAAAAACACCAACAAATTCAACAACAACCTCAACATTGAAAAACACCAACAAATTCAACAACAACCTCAGCATTGAAAAACAACAACAACCTCAACATTGAAAAACACCAACAAATTCAACAACAAACTCAACATTGAAAAACAACAACAACCTAAACATTGAAAAACACCAACAAATTCAACAACAACCTCAACATTGAAAAACAACAACAACATCAACATTGAAAAACACCAACAAATTCAACAACAACCTCAACATTGAAAAACACCAACAAATTCAACAACAACCTCAGCATTGAAAAACAACAACAACCTCAACATTGAAAAACACCAACAAATTCAACAACAACCTCAACATTGAAAAACAACAACAACCTCAACATTGAAAAACACCAACAAATTCAACACAACCTCAACATTGAAATACAACAACAACCTCAACATTGAAAAACACCAACAAATTCAACAACAACCTCAACATTGAAAAACAACAACAAACTCAACATTGAAAAACACCAACAAATTCAACAACAACCTCAACATTGAAAAACAACAACAACCTCAACATTGAAAAACACCAACAAATTCAACAACAACCTCAACATTGAACAACACCAACAAATTCAACAACAACCTCAACATTGAAAAACAACAACAACCTAAACATTGAAAAACACCAACAAATTCAACAACAACCTCAACATTGAAAAGCACCAACAAATTCAACAACAAACTCTTCATTGAAAAACACCAACAAATTCAACAACAACCTCAACATTGAAAAACAACAACAACCTCAACATTGAAAAACACCAACAAATTCAACAACAACCTCAACATTGAAAAACAACAACACTCAACATTGAAAAACACCAACAAATTCAACAACAACCTCAACATTGAAAAACAACAACAACCTCAACATTGAAGAACACCAACAAATTCAACAACAACCTCAACATTGAAAAACACCAACAAATTCAACAACAACCACAACATTGAGAAACAACAACAACCTAAACATTGAAAAACACCAACAAATTCAACAACAACCTAAACATTGAAAAACACCAACAAATTCAACAACAACCTCAACATTGAAAAACAACAACAACATCAACATTGAAAAACACCAACAAATTCAACAACAACCTCAACATTGAAAAACACCAACAAATTCAACAACAACCTCAGCATTGAAAAACAACAACAACCTCAACATTGAAAAACACCAACAAATTCAACAACAACCTCAACATTGAAAAACAACAACAACCTCAACATTGAAAAACACCAACAAATTCAACAACAACCTCAACATTGAAATACAACAACAACCTCAACATTGAAAAACACCAACAAATTCAACAACAACCTCAACATTGAAAAACAACAACAAACTCAACATTGAAAAACACCAACAAATTCAACAACAACCTCAACATTGAAAAACAACAACAACCTCAACATTGAAAAACACCAACAAATTCAACAACAACCTCAACATTGAACAACACCAACAAATTCAACAACAACCTCAACATTGAAAAACAACAACAACCTAAACATTGAAAAACACCAACAAATTCAACAACAACCTCAACATTGAAAAGCACCAACAAATTCAACAACAAACTCTTCATTGAAAAACACCAACAAATTCAACAACAACCTCAACATTGAAAAACAACAACAACCTCAACATTGAAAAACACCAACAAATTCAACAACAACCTCAACATTGAAAAACAACAACACTCAACATTGAAAAACACCAACAAATTCAACAACAACCTCAACATTGAAAAACAACAACAACCTCAACATTGAAGAACACCAACAAATTCAACAACAACCTCAACATTGAAAAACACCAACAAATTCAACAACAACCACAACATTGAGAAACAACAACAACCTAAACATTGAAAAACACCAACAAATTCAACAACAACCTCAACATTGAAAAACAACAACAACCTCAACATTGAAAAACACCAACAAATTCAACAACAACCTCAACATTGAAAAACACCAACAAATTCAACAACAACCTCAGCATTGAAAAACAACAACAACCTCAACATTGAAAAACACCAACAAATTCAACAACAACCTCAACATTGAAAAACAACAACAACCTCAACATTGAAAAACACCAACAAATTCAACAACAATTTCAACATTGAAAAACACCAACAAATTCAACAACAACCTCGAAATTGAAAAACACCAACAAATACAACAACAACCTCAACATTGAAAAACAACAACAACCTCAACATTGAAAAACACCAACAAATTCAACAACAACCTCAACATTGAAAAACAACAACAACCTCAACATTGCAAAACACCAGCAAATTCAACAACAACCTCAACATTTAAAAACACCAACAAATTCAACAACAACCTCAACATTGAAAAACAACAACAATCTCAACATTGAAAAACACCAACAAATTCAACAACAACCTCAACATTGAAAAACAACAACAACCTCAACATTGAAAAACACCAACAAATTCAACAACAACCTCGACATTGAAAAACACCCTCAAATTCAAAATCAACCTGAACATTGAACAACACCAACAACCTCAAAATTGAAAAAACACCAACAAATTCAACAACAACCTCAACATTGAAAAACACCAACAAATTCAACAACAACCTCAACATTGAAAAACACCAACAACCTCAACATTGAAAAACAACAACAACCTCAACATTGAAAAACACCAACAAATTCAACAGCAACCTCAACATTGAAAAACAACAACAAATTCAACAACAACCTCGAAATTGAAAAACACCAACAAATACAACAAAAACCTCAACATTGAAAAACAACAACAACCTCAACATTGAAAAACACCAACAAATTCAACAACAACCTCAACATTGAAAAACAACAACAACCTCAACATTGCAAAACACCAGCAAATTCAACAACAACCTCAACATTTAAAAACACCAACAAATTCAACAACAACCTCAACATTGAAAAACAACAACAATCTCAACATTGAAAAACACCAACAAATTCAACAACAACCTCAACATTGAAAAACAACAACAACCTCAACATTGAAAAACACCAACAAATTCAACAACAACCTCGACTTTGAAAAACACCCTCAAATTCAAAATCAACCTGAACATTGAACAACACCAACAACCTGAAAATTGAAAAAACACCAACAAATTCAACAACAACCTCAACATTGAAAAACACCAACAAATTCAACAACAACCTCAACATTGAAAAACACCAACAACCTCAACATTGAAAAACACCAACAAATTCAACAACAACCTCAACATTGAAAAACAACAACAACCTCAACATTGAAAAACACCAACAAATTCAACAGCAACCTCAACTTTGAAAAACAACAACAAACTAAACATTGAAAAACACCAACAAATTCAACAACAACCTCAACATTGAAAAACAACAACAACCTCAACATTGAAAAACACCAACAAATTCAACAACAACCTCAACATTGAAATACAACAACAACCTCAACATTGAAAAACACCAACAAATTCAACAACAACCTCAACATTGAAAAACAACAACAAACTCAACATTGAAAAACACCAACAAATTCAACAACAACCTCAACATAGAAAAACAACAACAACCTCAACATTGAAAAACACCAACAAATTCAACAACAACCTCAACATTGAACAACACCAACAAATTCAACAACAACCTCAACATTGAAAAACAACAACAACCTAAACATTGAAAAATACCAACAAATTCAACAACAACCTCAACATTGAAAAACAACAACAACCTCAACATTGAAAAACACCAACAAATTCAACAACAACCTCAACATTGAAAAACACCAACAAATTCAACAACAACCTCAGCATTGAAAAACAACAACAACCTCAACATTGAAAAACACCAACAAATTCAACAACAAACTCAACATTGAAAAACAACAACAACCTAAACATTGAAAAACACCAACAAATTCAACAACAACCTCAACATTGAAAAACAACAACAACATCAACATTGAAAAACACCAACAAATTCAACAACAACCTCAACATTGAAAAACACCAACAAATTCAACAACAACCTCAGCATTGAAAAACAACAACAACCTCAACATTGAAAAACACCAACAAATTCAACAACAACCTCAACATTGAAAAACAACAACAACCTCAACATTGAAAAACACCAACAAATTCAACACAACCTCAACATTGAAATACAACAACAACCTCAACATTGAAAAACACCAACAAATTCAACAACAACCTCAACATTGAAAAACAACAACAAACTCAACATTGAAAAACACCAACAAATTCAACAACAACCTCAACATTGAAAAACAACAACAACCTCAACATTGAAAAACACCAACAAATTCAACAACAACCTCAACATTGAACAACACCAACAAATTCAACAACAACCTCAACATTGAAAAACAACAACAACCTAAACATTGAAAAACACCAACAAATTCAACAACAACCTCAACATTGAAAAGCACCAACAAATTCAACAACAAACTCTTCATTGAAAAACACCAACAAATTCAACAACAACCTCAACATTGAAAAACAACAACAACCTCAACATTGAAAAACACCAACAAATTCAACAACAACCTCAACATTGAAAAACAACAACACTCAACATTGAAAAACACCAACAAATTCAACAACAACCTCAACATTGAAAAACAACAACAACCTCAACATTGAAGAACACCAACAAATTCAACAACAACCTCAACATTGAAAAACACCAACAAATTCAACAACAACCACAACATTGAGAAACAACAACAACCTAAACATTGAAAAACACCAACAAATTCAACAACAACCTCAACATTGAAAAACAACAACAACCTCAACATTGAAAAACACCAACAAATTCAACAACAACCTCAACATTGAAAAACACCAACAAATTCAACAACAACCTCAGCATTGAAAAACAACAACAACCTCAACATTGAAAAACACCAACAAATTCAACAACAACCTCAACATTGAAAAACAACAACAACCTCAACATTGAAAAACACCAACAAATTCAACAACAATTTCAACATTTAAAAACACCAACAAATTCAACAACAACCTCGAAATTGAAAAACACCAACAAATACAACAACAACCTCAACTTTGAAAAACACCAACAAATTCAACAACAACCTCAGCATTGAAAAACAACAACAACCTCAACATTGAAAAACACCAACAAATTCAACAACAACCTCAACATTGAAAAACAACAACAACCTCAACATTGAAAAACACCTACAAATTCAACAACAACTTCAACATTGAAAAACACCAACAAATTCAACAACAACCTCGAAATTGAAAAACACCAACAAATACAACAAAAACCTCAACATTGAAAAACAACAACAACCTCAACATTGAAAAACACCAACAAATTCAACAACAACCTCAACATTGAAAAACAACAACAACCTCAACATTGCAAAACACCAGCAAATTCAACAACAACCTCAACATTTAAAAACACCAACAAATTCAACAACAACCTCAACATTGAAAAACAACAACAATCTCAACATTGAAAAACACCAACAAATTCAACAACAACCTCAACATTGAAAAACAACAACAACCTCAACATTGAAAAACACCAACAAATTCAACAACAACCTCGACTTTGAAAAACACCCTCAAATTCAAAATCAACCTGAACATTGAACAACACCAACAACCTGAAAATTGAAAAAACACCAACAAATTCAACAACAACCTCAACATTGAAAAACACCAACAAATTCAACAACAACCTCAACATTGAAAAACACCAACAACCTCAACATTGAAAAACACCAACAAATTCAACAACAACCTCAACATTGAAAAACAACAACAACCTCAACATTGAAAAACACCAACAAATTCAACAGCAACCTCAACATTGAAAAACAACAACAAACTAAACATTGAAAAACACCAACAAATTCAACAACAACCTCAACATTGAAAAACAACAACAACCTCAACATTGAAAAACACCAACAAATTCAACAACAACCTCAACATTGAAATACAACAACAACCTCAACATTGAAAAACACCAACAAATTCAACAACAACCTCAACATTGAAAAACAACAACAAACTCAACATTGAAAAACACCAACAAATTCAACAACAACCTCAACATAGAAAAACAACAACAACCTCAACATTGAAAAACACCAACAAATTCAACAACAACCTCAACATTGAACAACACCAACAAATTCAACAACAACCTCAACATTGAAAAACAACAACAACCTAAACATTGAAAAATACCAACAAATTCAACAACAACCTCAACATTGAAAAACAACAACAACCTCAACATTGAAAAACACCAACAAATTCAACAACAACCTCAACATTGAAAAACACCAACAAATTCAACAACAACCTCAGCATTGAAAAACAACAACAACCTCAACATTGAAAAACACCAACAAATTCAACAACAAACTCAACATTGAAAAACAACAACAACCTCAACATTGAAAAACACCAACAAATTCAACAACAACCTCAACATTGAAAAACACCAACAAATTCAACAACAACCTCAGCATTGAAAAACAACAACAACCTCAACATTGAAAAACACCAACAAATTCAACATCAACCTCAACATTGAAAAACAACAACAACCTCAACATTGAAAAACACCAACAAATTCAAAAACAACTTCAACATTGAAAAACACCAACAAATTCAACAACAACCTCGAAATTGAAAAAGACCAACAAATACAACAACAACCTCAACATTGAAAAACAACAACAACCTCAACATTGAAAAACACCAACAAATTCAACAACAACCTCAACATTGAAAAACAACAACAACCTCAACATTGCAAATCACCAGCAAATTCAACAACAACCTCAACATTTAAAAACACCAACAAATTCAACAACAAACTCAACATTGAAAAACAACAACAATCTCAACATTGAAAAACACCAACAAATTCAACAACAACCTCAACATTGAAAAACAACAACAACCTCAACATTGAAAAACACCAGAAAATTCAACAACAACTTCAACAATGAAAAACACCAACAAATTCAACAACAACCTCGACATTGAAAAACACCATCAAATTCAACAACAACCTCAATATTGAAAAACAACAACAACCTCAACATTGAGAAACAACAACAAACTAAACATTGAAAAACACCAACAAATTCAACAACAACCTCAACATTGAAAAACAACAACAACCTCAACATTGAAAAACACCAACAAATTCAACAACAACCTCAACATTGAAATACAACAACAACCTCAAAATTGAAAAACACCAACAAATTCAACAACAACCTCAACATTGAAAAACAACAACAAACTCAACATTGAAAAACACCAACAAATTCAACAACAACCTCAACATAGAAAAACAACAACAACCTCAACATTGAAAAACACCAACAAATTCAACAACAACCTCAACATTGAACAACACCAACAAATTCAACAACAACCTCAACATTGAAAAACAACAACAACCTAAACATTGAAAAATACCAACAAATTCAACAACAACCTCAACATTGAAAAACAACAACAACCTCAACATTGAAAAACACCAACAAATTCAACAACAACCTCAACATTGAAAAACACCATCAAATTCAACAACAACCTCAGCATTGAAAAACAACAACAACCTCAACATTGAAAAACACCAACAAATTCAACAACAAACTCAACATTGAAAAACAACAACAACCTCAACATTGAAAAACACCAACAAATTCAACAACAACCTCAACATTGAAAAACACCAACAAATTCAACAACAACCTCAGCATTGAAAAACAACAACAACCTCAACATTGAAAAACACCAACAAATTCAACATCAACCTCAACATTGAAAAACAACAACAACCTCAACATTGAAAAACACCAACAAATTCAAAAACAACTTCAACATGGAAAAACACCAACAAATTCAACAACAACCTCGAAATTGAAAAACACCAACAAATACAACAACAACCTCAACATTGAAAAACAACAACAACCTCAACATTGAAAAACACCAACAAATTCAACAACAACCTCAACATTGAAAAACAACAACAACCTCAACTTTGCAAATCACCAGCAAATTCAACAACAACCTCAACATTTAAAAACACCAACAAATTCAACAACAAACTCAACATTGAAAAACAACAACAATCTCAACATTGAAAAACACCAACAAATTCAACAACAACCTCAACATTGAAAAACAACAACAACCTCAACATTGAAAAACACCAGAAAATTCAACAACAACTTCAACAATGAAAAACACCAACAAATTCAACAACAACCTCGACATTGAAAAACACCATCAAATTCAACAACAACCTCAATATTGAAAAACAACAACAACCTCAACATTGAGAAACAACAACAAACTCAAAATTGAAAAACACCAACAAATTCAACAACAACCTCAACATTGAAAAACAACAACAACCTCAACATTGAAAAACACCAACAAATTCAACAACAACCTCAACATTTAAAAACACCAACAAATTCAACAACAACCTCAACATTGAAAAACAACAACAATCTCAACATTGAAAAACACCAACAAATTCAACAACAACCTCAACATTGAAAAACAACAACAACCTCAACATTGAAAAACACCAACAAATTCAACAACAACCTCAACATTGAAAAACACCAACAAATTCAACAACAACCTCAACATTGAAAAACACCAACAAATTCAACAACAAACTCTTCATTGAAAAACACCAACAAATTCAACAACAACCTCAACATTGAAAAACAACAAGAACCTCAACATTCAAAAACACCAACAAATTCAACAACAACCTCAGCATTGAAAAACAACAACAACCTCAACATTGAAAAACACCAACAAATTCAACAACAACCTCAACATTGAAAAACACCAACAAATTCAACAACAACCTCAGCATTGAAAAACAACAACAACCTCAACATTGAAAAACACCAACAAATTCAACAACAAACTCAACATTGAAAAACAACAACAAACTCAACATTGAAAAACACCAACAAATTCAACAACAACCTCAACATAGAAAAACAACAACAACCTCAACATTGAAAAACACCAACAAATTCAACAACAACCTCAACATTGAACAACACCAACAAATTCAACAACAACCTCAACATTGAAAAACAACAACAACCTAAACATTGAAAAACACCAACAAATTCAACAACAACCTCAACATTGAAAAACAACAACAACCTCAACATTGAAAAACACCAACAAATTCAACAACAACCTCAACATTGAAAAACACCAACAAATTCAACAACAACCTCAGCATTGAAAAACAACAACAACCTCAACATTGAAAAACACCAACAAATTCAACAACAAACTCAACATTGAAAAACAACAACAACCTCAACATTGAAAAACACCAACAAATTCAACAACAACCTCAACATTGAAAAACACCAACAAATTCAACAACAACCTCAGCATTGAAAAACAACAACAACCTCAACATTGAAAAACACCAACAAATTCAACATCAACCTCAACATTGAAAAACAACAACAACCTCAACATTGAAAAACACCAACAAATTCAAAAACAACTTCAACATTGAAAAACACCAACAAATTCAACAACAACCTCGAAATTGAAAAACACCAACAAATACAACAACAACCTCAACATAGAAAAACAACAACAACCTCAACATTGAAAAACACCAACAAATTCAACAACAACCTCAACATTGAAAAACAACAACAACCTCAACATTGCAAAACACCAGCAAATTCAACAACAACCTCAACATTTAAAAACACCAACAAATTCAACAACAAACTCAACATTGAAAAACAACAACAATCTCAACATTGAAAAACACCAACAAATGCAACAACAACCTCAACATTGAAAAACAACAACAACCTCAACATTGAAAAACACCAGAAAATTCAACAACAACTTCAACAATGAAAAACACCAACAAATTCAACAACAACCTCGACATTGAAAAACACCATCAAATTCAACAACAACCTCAATATTGAAAAACAACAACAACCTCAACATTGAGAAACAACAACAAACTCAACATTGAAAAACACCAACAAATTCAACAACAACCTCAACATTGAAAAACAACAACAACCTCAACATTGAAAAACACCAACAAATTCAACAACAACCTCAACATTGAAAAACAACAACAATCTCAACATTGAAAAACACCAACAAATTCAACAACAACCTCAACATTGAAAAACAACAACAACCTCAACATTGAAAAACACCAACAAATTCAACAACAACCTCAACATTGAAAAACACCAACAAATTCAACAACAACCTCAACATTGAAAAACACCAACAAATTCAACAACAAACTCTTCATTGAAAAACACCAACAAATTCAACAACAACCTCAACATTGAAAAACAACAACAACCTCAACATTCAAAAACACCAACAAATTCAACAACAACCTCAGCATTGAAAAACAACAACAACCTCAACATTGAAAAACACCAACAAATTCAACAACAACCTCAACATTGAAAAACACCAACAAATTCAACAACAACCTCAGCATTGAAAAACAACAACAACCTCAACATTGAAAAACACCAACAAATTCAACAACAACCTCAACATTGAAAAACAACAACAACCTCAACATTGAAAAACACCAACAAATTCAACAACAACTTCAACATTGAAAAACACCAACAAATTCAACAACAACCTCGAAATTGAAAAACACCAACAAATACAACAACAACCTCAACATTGAAAAACAACAACAACCTCAACATTGAAAAACACCAACAAATTCAACAACAACCTCAACATTGAAAAACAACAACAACCTCAACATTGCAAAACACCAGCAAATTCAACAACAACCTCAACATTTAAAAACACCAACAAATTCAACAACAACCTCAACATTGAAAAACAACAACAATCTCAACATTGAAAAACACCAACAAATTCAACAACAACCTCAACATTGAAAAACAACAACAACCTCAACATTGAAAAACACCAACAAATTCAACAACAACCTCGACATTGAAAAACACCCTCAAATTCAAAATCAACCTCAACATTGAACAACACCAACAACCTCAAAATTGAAAAAACACCAACAAATTCAACAACAACCTCAACATTGAAAAACACCAACAAATTCAACAACAACCTCAACACTGAAAAACAACAACAACCTCAACATTGAAAAACACCAGCAAATTCAACAACAACTTCAACAATGAAAAACACCAACAAATTCAACAACAACCTCGACATTGAAAAACACCATCAAATTCAACAACAACCTCAATATTGAAAAACAACAACAACCTCAACATTGAGAAACAACAACAAACTCAACATTGAAAAACACCAACAAATTCAACAACAACCTCAACATTGAAAAACAACAACAACCTCAACATTGAAAAACACCAACAAATTCAACAACAACCTCAACATTTAAAAACACCAACAAATTCAACAACAACCTCAACATTGAAAAACAACAACAATCTCAACATTGAAAAACACCAACAAATTCAACAACAACCTCAACATTGAAAAACAACAACAACCTCAACATTGAAAAACACCAACAAATTCAACAACAACCTCAACATTGAAAAACACCAACAAATTCAACAACAACCTCAACATTGAAAAACACCAACAAATTCAACAACAAACTCTTCATTGAAAAACACCAACAAATTCAACAACAACCTCAACATTGAAAAACAACAACAACCTCAACATTCAAAAACACCAACAAATTCAACAACAACCTCAGCATTGAAAAACAACAACAACGTCAACATTGAAAAACACCAACAAATTCAACAACAACCTCAACATTGAAAAACACCAACAAATTCAACAACAACCTCAGCATTGAAAAACAACAATAACCTCAACATTGAAAAACACCAACAAATTCAACAACAACCTCAACATTGAAAAACAACAACAACCTCAACATTGAAAAACACCAACAAATTCAACAACAACTTCAACATTGAAAAACACCAACAAATTCAACAACAACCTCGAAATTGAAAAACACCAACAAATACAACAACAACCTCAACATTGAAAAACAACAACAACCTCAACATTGAAAAACACCAACAAATTCAACAACAACCTCAACATTGAAAAACAACAACAACCTCAACATTGCAAAACACCAGCAAATTCAACAACAACCTCAACATTTAAAAACACCAACAAATTCAACAACAACCTCAACATTGAAAAACAACAACAATCTCAACATTGAAAAACACCAACAAATTCAACAACAACCTCAACATTGAAAAACAACAACAACCTCAACATTGAAAAACACCAACAAATTCAACAACAACCTCGACATTGAAAAACACCCTCAAATTCAAAATCAACCTGAACATTGAACAACACCAACAACCTCAAAATTGAAAAAACACCAACAAATTCAACAACAACCTCAACATTGAAAAACACCAACAAATTCAACAACAACCTCAACATTGAAAAACACCAACAACCTCAACATTGAAAAACACCAACAAATTCAACAGCAACCTCAACATTGAAAAACAACAACAAACTAAACATTGAAAAACACCAACAAATTCAACAACAACCTCAACATTGAAAAACGACAACAACCTCAACATTCAAAAACACCAACAAATTCAACAACAACCTCAACATTGAAATACACCAACAAATTCAACAACAACCTCAACATTGAAAAACACTAACAAATTCAACAACAACCTCGAATTTGAAAAACACCAACAAATTCAACAACAAACTCAACATTGAAAAACACCAACAAATTCAACAACAACCTCAACATTGAAAAACAACAACAACCTCAACATTGAAAAACAACAACAACCTCAACATTGAAAAACACCAACAAATTCAACAACAACCTCAACATTGAAATACAACAACAACCTCAACATTGAAAAACACCAACAATATCAACAACAACCTCAACATTGAAAAACAACAACAAACTCAACATTGAAAAACACCAACAAATTCAACAACAACCTCAACATTGAAAAACAACAACAACCTCAACATTGAAAAACACCAACAAATTCAACAACAACCTCAACATTGAACAACACCAACAAATTCAACAACAACCTCAACATTGAAAAACAACAACAACCTCAACATTGAATAACTCCAACAAATTCAACAACAACCTCAACATTGAAAAACACCAACAAATTCAACAACAACCTCGACATTGAAAAACAACAACAACCTCAACATTGAAAAACACCAACAAATTCAACAACAACCTCAACATTGAAAAACAACAACAACCTCAACATTGAAAAACACCAACAAATTCAACAACAACCTCAACATTGAAAAACACCAACAAATTCAACAACAACCTCAGCATTGAAGAACAACAACAACCTCAACATTGAAAAACACCAACAAATTCAACAACAACCTCAACATTGAAAAACAACAACTACCTCAACATTGAAATACACCAACAAATTCAACAACAACCTCAACATTGAAAAACACTAACAAATTCAACAACAACCTCGAAATTGAAAAACACCAACAAATACAACAACAACCTCAACATTGAAAAACAACAACAACCTCAACATTGAAAAACACCAACAAATTCAACAACAACCTCAACATTGGAAAACAACAACAACCTCAACATTGCAAAACTCCAGCAAATTCAACAACAACCTCAACATTTAAAAACACCAACAAATTCAACAACAAACTCAACATTGAAAAACAACAACAATCTCAACATTGAAGAACACCAACAAATTCAACAACAACCTCAACATTGAAAAACAACAACAACCTCAACATTGAAAAACACCAGCAAATTCAACAACAACTTCAACGTTGAAAAACACCAACAAATTCAACAACAACCTCGACATTGAAAAACACCATCAAGTTCAACAACAACCTCAATATTGAAAAACAACAACAACCTCAACATTGAAAAACACCAACAAATTCAACAGAAACTTCAACATTGAAAACACCAACAAATTCAACAACAACCTCAACATTTAAAAAGGCCAACAAATTCAACAACAACCTCAACATTGAAAAACAACAACCTCAACATTGAAAAACACCAACAGATTCAACAAAAAATTCAACATTGAGAAACACCAACAAATTCAACAACAACCCCGACATTGAAAAACACCAACAAATTCAACAACAACCTCAACTTTGAAAAACAACAACAACCTCATCATGGAAAAACACCAACAAATTCAACAACAACCTCAACATTGAAAAACCACAACATCCTCAAAATTGAAAAACACCAACAAATTCAACAACAACCCCAACATTTAAAAACAAAAACAACCTCAGCATTGAAAAACACCAACAAATTCAACAACAACCTCAACATTGAAAAACACCAACAAATTCAACAACAACCTCAACATTGAAAAACAACAACAACCTCAACATTGAAAAACACCAACAAATTCAACAGCAACCTCAACATTGAAAAACAACAAGCTAAACATTGAAAAACACCAACAAATTCAACAACAACCTCAACATTGAAAAACAACAACAACCTCAACATTGAAAAACACCAACAAATTCAACAACAACCTCAACATTGAAAAACACCAACAAATTCAACAACAACCTCAACATTGAAAAACACCAACAAATTCAACAACAAACTCTTCATTGAAAAACACCAACAAATTCAACAACAACCTCAACATTGAAAAACAACAAGAACCTCAACATTCAAAAACACCAACAAATTCAACAACAACCTCAGCATTGAAAAACAACAACAACCTCAACATTGAAAAACACCAACAAATTCAACAACAACCTCAACATTGAAAAACACCAACAAATTCAACAACAACCTCAGCATTGAAAAACAACAACAACCTCAACATTGAAAAACACCAACAAATTCAACAACAACCTCAACATTGAAAAACAACAACAAACTCAACATTGAAAAACACCAACAAATTCAACAACAACCTCAACATAGAAGAACAACAACAACCTCAACATTGAAAAACACCAACAAATTCAACAACAACCTCAACATTGAACAACACCAACAAATTCAACAACAACCTCAACATTGAAAAACAACAACAACCTAAACATTGAAAAACACCAACAAATTCAACAACAACCTCAACATTGAAAAACAACAACAACCTCAACATTGAAAAACACCAACAAATTCAACAACAACCTCAACATTGAAAAACACCAACAAATTCAACAACAACCTCAGCATTGAAAAACAACAACAACCTCAACATTGAAAAACACCAACAAATTCAACAACAAACTCAACATTGAAAAACAACAACAACCTCAACATTGAAAAACACCAACAAATTCAACAACAACCTCAACATTGAAAAACACCAACAAATTCAACAACAACCTCAGCATTGAAAAACAACAACAACCTCAACATTGAAAAACACCAACAAATTCAACATCAACCTCAACATTGAAAAACAACAACAACCTCAACATTGAAAAACACCAACAAATTCAAAAACAACTTCAACATTGAAAAACACCAACAAATTCAACAACAACCTCAACATTGAAAAACACCAACAAATACAACAACAACCTCAACATAGAAAAACAACAACAACCTCAACATTGAAAAACACCAACAAATTCAACAACAACCTCAACATTGAAAAACAACAACAACCTCAACATTGCAAAACACCAGCAAATTCAACAACAACCTCAACATTTAAAAACACCAACAAATTCAACAACAAACTCAACATTGAAAAACAACAACAATCTCAACATTGAAAAACACCAACAAATTCAACAACAACCTCAACATTGAAAAACAACAACAACCTCAACATTGAAAAACACCAGAAAATTCAACAACAACTTCAACAATGAAAAACACCAACAAATTCAACAACAACCTCGACATTGAAAAACACCATCAAATTCAACAACAACCTCAATATTGAAAAACAACAACAACCTCAACATTGAGAAACAACAACAAACTCAACATTGAAAAACACCAACAAATTCAACAACAACCTCAACATTGAAAAACAACAACAACCTCAACATTGAAAAACACCAACAAATTCAACTACAACCTCAACATTTAAAAACACCAACAAATTCAACAACAACCTCAACATTGAAAAACAACAACAATCTCAACATTGAAAAACACCAACAAATTCAACAACAACCTCAACATTGAAAAACAACAACAACCTCAACATTGAAAAACACCAACAAATTCAACAACAACCTCAACATTGAAAAACACCAACAAATTCAACAACAACCTCAACATTGAAAAACACCAACAAATTCAACAACAAACTCTTCATTGAAAAACACCAACAAATTCAACAACAACCTCAACATTGAAAAACAACAACAACCTCAACATTCAAAAACACCAACAAATTCAACAACAACCTCAGCATTGAAAAACAACAACAACCTCAACATTGAAAAACACCAACAAATTCAACAACAACCTCAACATTGAAAAACACCAACAAATTCAACAACAACCTCAGCATTGAAAAACAACAACAACCTCAACATTGAAAAACACCAACAAATTCAACAACAACCTCAACATTGAAAAACAACAACAACCTCAACATTGAAAAACACCAACAAATTCAACAACAACTTCAACATTGAAAAACACCAACAAATTCAACAACAACCTCGAAATTGAAAAACACCAACAAATACAACAACAACCTCAACATTGAAAAACAACAACAACCTCAACATTGAAAAACACCAACAAATTCAACAACAACCTCAACATTGAAAAACAACAACAACCTCAACATTGCAAAACACCAGCAAATTCAACAACAACCTCAACATTTAAAAACACCAACAAATTCAACAACAACCTCAACATTGAAAAACAACTACAATCTCAACATTGAAAAACACCAACAAATTCAACAACAACCTCAACATTGAAAAACAACAACAACCTCAACATTGAAAAACACCAACAAATTCAACAACAACCTCGACATTGAAAAACACCCTCAAATTCAAAATCAACCTCAACATTGAACAACACCAACAACCTCAAAATTGAAAAAACACCAACAAATTCAACAACAACCTCAACATTGAAAAACACCAACAAATTCAACAACAACCTCAACACTGAAAAACAACAACAACCTCAACATTGAAAAACACCAGCAAATTCAACAACAACTTCAACAATGAAAAACACCAACAAATTCAACAACAACCTCGACATTGAAAAACACCATCAAATTCAACAACAACCTCAATATTGAAAAACAACAACAACCTCAACATTGAGAAACAACAACAAACTCAACATTGAAAAACACCAACAAATTCAACAACAACCTCAACATTGAAAAACAACAACAACCTCAACATTGAAAAACACCAACAAATTCAACAACAACCTCAACATTTAAAAACACCAACAAATTCAACAACAACCTCAACATTGAAAAACAACAACAATCTCAACATTGAAAAACACCAACAAATTCAACAACAACCTCAACATTGAAAAACAACAACAACCTCAACATTGAAAAACACCAACAAATTCAACAACAACCTCAACATTGAAAAACACCAACAAATTCAACAACAACCTCAACATTGAAAAACACCAACAAATTCAACAACAAACTCTTCATTGAAAAACACCAACAAATTCAACAACAACCTCAACATTGAAAAACAACAACAACCTCAACATTCAAAAACACCAACAAATTCAACAACAACCTCAGCATTGAAAAACAACAACAACGTCAACATTGAAAAACACCAACAAATTCAACAACAACCTCAACATTGAAAAACACCAACAAATTCAACAACAACCTCAGCATTGAAAAACAACAATAACCTCAACATTGAAAAACACCAACAAATTCAACAACAACCTCAACATTGAAAAACAACAACAACCTCAACATTGAAAAACACCAACAAATTCAACAACAACTTCAACATTGAAAAACAACAACAAATTCAACAACAACCTCGAAATTGAAAAACACCAACAAATACAACAACAACCTCAACATTGAAAAACAACAACAACCTCAACATTGAAAAACACCAACAAATTCAACAACAACCTCAACATTGAAAAACAACAACAACCTCAACATTGCAAAACACCAGCAAATTCAACAACAACCTCAACATTTAAAAACACCAACAAATTCAACAACAACCTCAACATTGAAAAACAACAACAATCTCAACATTGAAAAACACCAACAAATTCAACAACAACCTCAACATTGAAAAACAACAACAAGCTCAACATTGAAAAACACCAACAAATTCAACAACAACCTCGACATTGAAAAACACCCTCAAATTCAAAATCAACCTCAACATTGAACAACACCAACAACCTCAAAATTGAAAAAACACCAACAAATTCAACAACAACCTCAACATTGAAAAACACCAACAAATTCAACAACAACCTCAACATTGAAAAACACCAACAACCTCAACATTGAAAAACACCAACAAATTCAACAACAACCTCAACATTGAAAAACAACAACAACCTCAACATTGAAAAACACCAACAAATTCAACAGCAACCTCAACATTGAAAAACAACAACAAACTAAACATTGAAAAACACCAACAAATTCAACAACAACCTCAACATTGAAAAACGACAACAACCTCAACATTCAAAAACACCAACAAATTCAACAACAACCTCAACATTGAAATACACCAACAAATTCAACAACAACCTCAACATTGAAAAACACTAACAAATTCAACAACAACCTCGAATTTGAAAAACACCAACAAATTCAACAACAAACTCAACATTGAAAAACACCAACAAATTCAACAACAACCTCAACATTGAAAAACAACAACAACCTCAACATTGAAAAACAACAACAACCTCAACATTGAAAAACACCAACAAATTCAACAACAACCTCAACATTGAAATACAACAACAACCTCAACATTGAAAAACACCAACAATATCAACAACAACCTCAACATTGAAAAACAACAACAAACTCAACATTGAAAAACACCAACAAATTCAACAACAACCTCAACATTGAAAAACAACAACAACCTCAACATTGAAAAACACCAACAAATTCAACAACAACCTCAACATTGAACAACACCAACAAATTCAACAACAACCTCAACATTGAAAAACAACAACAACCTCAACATTGAATAACTCCAACAAATTCAACAACAACCTCAACATTGAAAAACACCAACAAATTCAACAACAACCTCGACATTGAAAAACAACAACAACCTCAACATTGAAAAACACCAACAAATTCAACAACAACCTCAACATTGAAAAACAACAACAACCTCAACATTGAAAAACACCAACAAATTCAACAACAACCTCAACATTGAAAAACACCAACAAATTCAACAACAACCTCAGCATTGAAGAACAACAACAACCTCAACATTGAAAAACACCAACAAATTCAACAACAACCTCAACATTGAAAAACAACAACTACCTCAACATTGAAATACACCAACAAATTCAACAACAACCTCAACATTGAAAAACACTAACAAATTCAACAACAACCTCGAAATTGAAAAACACCAACAAATACAACAACAACCTCAACATTGAAAAACAACAACAACCTCAACATTGAAAAACACCAACAAATTCAACAACAACCTCAACATTGGAAAACAACAACAACCTCAACATTGCAAAACTCCAGCAAATTCAACAACAACCTCAACATTTAAAAACACCAACAAATTCAACAACAAACTCAACATTGAAAAACAACAACAATCTCAACATTGAAGAACACCAACAAATTCAACAACAACCTCAACATTGAAAAACAACAACAACCTCAACATTGAAAACACCAGCAAATTCAACAACAACTTCAACGTTGAAAAACACCAACAAATTCAACAACAACCTCGACATTGAAAAACACCATCAAGTTCAACAACAACCTCAATATTGAAAAACAACTACAATCTCAACATTGAAAAACACCAACAAATTCAACAACAACCTCAACATTGAAAAACAACAACAACCTCAACATTGAAAAACACCAACAAATTCAACAACAACCTCGACATTGAAAAACACCCTCAAATTCAAAATCAACCTCAACATTGAACAACACCAACAACCTCAAAATTGAAAAAACACCAACAAATTCAACAACAACCTCAACATTGAAAAACACCAACAAATTCAACAACAACCTCAACACTGAAAAACAACAACAACCTCAACATTGAAAAACACCAGCAAATTCAACAACAACTTCAACAATGAAAAACACCAACAAATTCAACAACAACCTCGACATTGAAAAACACCATCAAATTCAACAACAACCTCAATATTGAAAAACAACAACAACCTCAACATTGAGAAACAACAACAAACTCAACATTGAAAAACACCAACAAATTCAACAACAACCTCAACATTGAAAAACAACAACAACCTCAACATTGAAAAACACCAACAAATTCAACAACAACCTCAACATTTAAAAACACCAACAAATTCAACAACAACCTCAACATTGAAAAACAACAACAATCTCAACATTGAAAAACACCAACAAATTCAACAACAACCTCAACATTGAAAAACAACAACAACCTCAACATTGAAAAACACCAACAAATTCAACAACAACCTCAACATTGAAAAACACCAACAAATTCAACAACAACCTCAACATTGAAAAACACCAACAAATTCAACAACAAACTCTTCATTGAAAAACACCAACAAATTCAACAACAACCTCAACATTGAAAAACAACAACAACCTCAACATTCAAAAACACCAACAAATTCAACAACAACCTCAGCATTGAAAAACAACAACAACGTCAACATTGAAAAACACCAACAAATTCAACAACAACCTCAACATTGAAAAACACCAACAAATTCAACAACAACCTCAGCATTGAAAAACAACAATAACCTCAACATTGAAAAACACCAACAAATTCAACAACAACCTCAACATTGAAAAACAACAACAACCTCAACATTGAAAAACACCAACAAATTCAACAACAACTTCAACATTGAAAAACAACAACAAATTCAACAACAACCTCGAAATTGAAAAACACCAACAAATACAACAACAACCTCAACATTGAAAAACAACAACAACCTCAACATTGAAAAACACCAACAAATTCAACAACAACCTCAACATTGAAAAACAACAACAACCTCAACATTGCAAAACACCAGCAAATTCAACAACAACCTCAACATTTAAAAACACCAACAAATTCAACAACAACCTCAACATTGAAAAACAACAACAATCTCAACATTGAAAAACACCAACAAATTCAACAACAACCTCAACATTGAAAAACAACAACAACCTCAACATTGAAAAACACCAACAAATTCAACAACAACCTCGACATTGAAAAACACCCTCAAATTCAAAATCAACCTCAACATTGAACAACACCAACAACCTCAAAATTGAAAAAACACCAACAAATTCAACAACAACCTCAACATTGAAAAACACCCTCAAATTCAACAACAACCTCAACATTGAAAAACACCAACAACCTCAACATTGAAAAACACCAACAAATTCAACAACAACCTCAACATTGAAAAACAACAACAACCTCAACATTGAAAAACACCAACAAATTCAACAGCAACCTCAACATTGAAAAACAACAACAAACTAAACATTGAAAAACACCAACAAATTCAACAACAACCTCAACATTGAAAAACGACAACAACCTCAACATTCAAAAACACCAACAAATTCAACAACAACCTCAACATTGAAATACACCAACAAATTCAACAACAACCTCAACATTGAAAAACACTAACAAATTCAACAACAACCTCGAATTTGAAAAACACCAACAAATTCAACAACAAACTCAACATTGAAAAACACCAACAAATTCAACAACAACCTCAACATTGAAAAACAACAACAACCTCAACATTGAAAAACAACAACAACCTCAACATTGAAAAACACCAACAAATTCAACAACAACCTCAACATTGAAATACAACAACAACCTCAACATTGAAAAACACCAACAATATCAACAACAACCTCAACATTGAAAAACAACAACAAACTCAACATTGAAAAACACCAACAAATTCAACAACAACCTCAACATTGAAAAACAACAACAACCTCAACATTGAAAAACACCAACAAATTCAACAACAACCTCAACATTGAACAACACCAACAAATTCAACAACAACCTCAACATTGAAAAACAACAACAACCTCAACATTGAATAACTCCAACAAATTCAACAACAACCTCAACATTGAAAAACACCAACAAATTCAACAACAACCTCGACATTGAAAAACAACAACAACCTCAACATTGAAAAACACCAACAAATTCAACAACAACCTCAACATTGAAAAACAACAACAACCTCAACATTGAAAAACACCAACAAATTCAACAACAACCTCAACATTGAAAAACACCAACAAATTCAACAACAACCTCAGCATTGAAGAACAACAACAACCTCAACATTGAAAAACACCAACAAATTCAACAACAACCTCAACATTGAAAAACAACAACTACCTCAACATTGAAATACACCAACAAATTCAACAACAACCTCAACATTGAAAAACACTAACAAATTCAACAACAACCTCGAAATTGAAAAACACCAACAAATACAACAACAACCTCAACATTGAAAAACAACAACAACCTCAACATTGAAAAACACCAACAAATTCAACAACAACCTCAACATTGGAAAACAACAACAACCTCAACATTGCAAAACTCCAGCAAATTCAACAACAACCTCAACATTTAAAAACACCAACAAATTCAACAACAAACTCAACATTGAAAAACAACAACAATCTCAACATTGAAGAACACCAACAAATTCAACAACAACCTCAACATTGAAAAACAACAACAACCTCAACATTGAAAAACACCAGCAAATTCAACAACAACTTCAACGTTGAAAAACACCAACAAATTCAACAACAACCTCGACATTGAAAAACACCATCAAGTTCAACAACAACCTCAATATTGAAAAACAACAACAACCTCAACATTGAAAAACACCAACAAATTCAACAGAAACTTCAACATTGAAAACACCAACAAATTCAACAACAACCTCAACATTTAAAAAGGCCAACAAATTCAACAACAACCTCAACATTGAAAAACAACAACCTCAACATTGAAAAACACCAACAGATTCAACAAAAAATTCAACATTGAGAAACACCAACAAATTCATCAACAACCCCGACATTGAAAAACACCAACAAATTCAACAACAACCTCAACTTTGAAAAACAACAACAACCTCATCATGGAAAAACACCAACAAATTCAACAACAACCTCAACATTGAAAAACCACAACATCCTCAAAATTGAAAAACACCAACAAATTCAACAACAACCCCAACATTTAAAAACAAAAACAACCTCAGCATTGAAAAACACCAACAAATTCAACAACAACCTCAACATTGAAAAACACCAACAAATTCAACAACAACCTCAACATTGAAAAACAACAACAACCTCAACATTGAAAAACACCAACAAATTCAACAGCAACCTCAACATTGAAAAACAACAAGCTAAACATTGAAAAACACCAACAAATTCAACAACAACCTCAACATTGAAAAACAACAACAACCTCAACATTGAAAAACACCAACAAATTCAACAACAACCTCAACATTGAAATTCACCAACAAATTCAACAACAACCTCAACATTGAAAAACACTAACAAATTCAACAACAACCTCGAAATTGAAAAAAACCAACAAATTCAACAACAAACTCAACATTGAAGCACACCAACAAATTCAACAACAACCTCAACATTGAAAAACAACAACAACCTCAACATTGAAAAACAACAACAACCTCAACATTGAAAAACACCAACAAATTCAACAACAACCTCAACATTGAAATACAACAACAACCTCAACATTGAAAAACACCAACAAATTCAACAACAACCTCAACATTGAAAAACAACAACAAACTCAACATTGAAAAACACCAACAAATTCAACGACAACCTCAACATTGAAAAACAACAACAACCTCAACATTGAAAAACACCAACAAATTCAACAACAACCTCAACATTGAACAACACCAACAAATTCAACAACAACCTGAACATTGAAAAACAACAACAACCTAAACATTGAAAAACACCAACAAATTCAACAACAACCTCAACATTGAAAAACAACAACAACCTCAACATTGAAAAACACCAACAAATTCAACAACAACCTCAACATTGAAAAACACCAACAAATTCAACAACAACCTCAGCATTGAAAAACAACAACAACCTCAACATTGAAAAACACCAACAAATTCAACAACAACCTCAACATTGAAAAACAACAACAACCTCAACATTGAAAAACACCAACAAATTCAACAACATCCTCAACATTGAAAAACACCAACAAATTCAACAACAACCTCAGCATTGAAAAACAACAACAACCTCAACATTGAAAAACACCAACAAATTCAACAACAACCTCAACATTGAAAAACAACAACAACCTGAACATTGAAAAACACCAACAAATTCAACAGCAACTTCAACATTGAAAAACACCAACAAATTCAACAACAACCTCGAAATTGAAAAACACCAACAAATACAACAACAACCTCAACATTGAAAAACAACAACAACCTCAACATTGAAAAACACCAACAAATTCAACAACAACCTCAACATTGAAAAACAACAACAACCTCAACATTGCAAAACTCCAGCAAATTCAACAACAACCTCAACATTTAAAAACACCAACAAATTCAACAACAAACTCAACATTGAAAAACAACAAAAATCTCAACATTGAAAAACACCAACAAATTCAACAACAACCTCAACATTGAAAAACAACAACAACCTCAACATTGAAAAACACCAGCAAATTCAACAACAACTTCAACATTGAAAAACACCAACAAATTCAACAACAACCTCAACATTGAAAAACACCAACAAATTCAACAACAACCTCAGCATTGAAAAACAACAACAACCTCAACATTGAAAAACACCAACAAATTCAACAACAACCTCAACATTGAAAAACAACAACAACCTCAACATTGAAAAACACCAACAAATTCAACAACAACTTCAACATTGAAAAACACCAACAAATTCAACAACAACCTCGAAATTGAAAAACACCAACAAATACAACAACAACCTCAACATTGAAAAACAACAACTACCTCAACATTGAAATACA
The DNA here is from genome assembly GCA_026770705.1 of Isurus oxyrinchus. Lineage (NCBI taxonomy): Eukaryota > Metazoa > Chordata > Chondrichthyes > Lamniformes > Lamnidae > Isurus > Isurus oxyrinchus. The sequence continues at coordinate 267,651 of JANJGN010000420.1, forward strand.
CCAACAAATTCAACAACAGACTCAACATTGAAAAACACTAACAAATTGTACAACAACCTCGAAATTGAAAAACACCAACAAATACAACAACAACCTCAACATTGAAAAACAACAACAACCTCAACATTGAAAAACACCAACAAATTCAACAACAACCTCAACATTGAAAAACAACAACAACCTCAACATTGCAAAACTCCAGCAAATTCAACAACAACCTCAACATTTAAAAACACCAACAAATTCAACAACAAACTCAACATTGAAAAACAACAACAATCTCAACATTGAAAAACACCAACAAATTCAACAACAACCTCAACATTGAAAAACAACAACAACCTCAACATTGAAAAACACCAGCAAATTCAACAACAACTTCAACATTGAAAAACACCAACAAATTCAACAACAACCTCGACATTGAAAAACACCATCAAGTTCAACAACAACCTCAATATTGAAAAACAACAACAACCTCAACATTGAAAAACACCAACAAATTCAACAGAAACTTCAACATTGAAAACACCAACAAATTCAACAACAACCTCAACATTTAAAAAGGCCAACAAATTCAACAACAACCTCAACATTGAAAAACAACAACAACCTCATCATGGAAAAACACCAACAAATTCAACAACAACCTCAACATTGAAAAACAACAACATCCTCAAAATTGAAAAACACCAACAAATTCAACAACAACCCCAACATTCAAAAACAACAACAACCTCAGCATTGAAAAACACCAACAAATTCAACAACAACCTCAACATTGAAAAACACCAACAAATTCAACAACAACCTCAACATTGAAAAACAACAACAACCTCAACATTGAAAAACACCAACAAATTCAACAGCAACCTCAACATTGAAAAACAACAACTAACTAAACATTGAAAAACACCAACAAATTCAACAACAACCTCAACATTGAAAAACAACAACAACCTCAACATTGAAAAACACCAACAAATTCAACAACAACCTCAACATTGAAATACACCAACAAATTCAACAACAACCTCAACATTGAAAAACACTAACAAATTCAACAACAACCTCGAAATTGAAAAACACCACCAAATTCAACAACAAACTCAACATTGAAGAACACCAACAAATTCAACAACAACCTCAACATTGAAAAACAACAACAACCTCAACATTGAAAAACACCAACAAATTCAACAACAACCTCAACATTGAAAAACACCAACAAATTCAACAACAACCTCGAAATTGAAAAACACCAACAAATACAACAACAACCTCAACATTGAAAAACAACAACAACCTCAACATTGAAAAACACCAACAAATTCAACAACAACCTCAACATTGAAAAACAACAACAACCTCAACATTGCAAAACACCAGCAAATTCAACAACAACCTCAACATTTAAAAACACCAACAAATTCAACAACAACCTCAACATTGAAAAACAACAACAATCTCAACATTGAAAAACACCAACAAATTCAACAACAACCTCAACATTGAAAAGCAACAACAACCTCAACATTGAAAAACACCAACAAATTCAACAACAACCTCGACATTGAAAAACACCCTCAAATTCAAAATCAACCTCAACATTGAACAACACCAACAACCTCAAAATTGAAAAAACACCAACAAATTCAACAACAACCTGAACATTGAAAAACACCAACAAATTCAACAACAACCTCAACATTGAAAAACACCAACAACCTCAACATTGAAAAACACCAACAAATTCAACAACAACCTCAACATTGAAAAACAACAACAACCTAAACATTGAAAAACACGAACAAATTCAACAACAACCTCAACATTGAAAAACAACAACAACCTCAACATTGAATAACACCAACAAATTCAACAACAACCTCAACATTGAAAAACACCAACAAATTCAACAACAACCTCGACATGGAAAAACAACAACAACCTCAACATTGAAAAACACCAACAAATTCAACAACAACCTCAACATTGAAAAACAACAACAACCTCAACATTGAAAAACACCAACAAATTCAACAACAACCTCAACATTGAAAAACACCAACAAATTCAACAACAACCTCAGCATTGAAAAACAACAACAACCTCAACATTGAAAAACACCAACAAATTCAACAACAACCTCAACATTGAAAAACAACAACTACCTCAACATTGAAATACACCAACAAATTCAACAACAAACTCAACATTGAAAAACACTAACAAATTGTACAACAACCTCGAAATTGAAAAACACCAACCCATACAACAACAACCTCAACATTGAAAAACAACAACAACCTCAACATTGAAAAACACCAACAAATTCAACAACAACCTCAACATTGAAAAACAACAACAACCTCAACATTGCAAAACTCCAGCAAATTCAACAACAACCTCAACATTTAAAAACACCAACAAATTCAACAACAAACTCAACATTGAAAAACAACAACAATCTCAACATTGAAAAACACCAACAAATTCAACAACAACCTCAACATTGAAAACAACAACAACCTCAACATTGAAAAACACAAGCTAATTCAACAACAACTTCAACATTGAAAAACACCAACAAATTCAACAACAACCTCGACATTGAAAAACACCATCAAGTTCAACAACAACCTCAATATTGAAAAACAACAACAACCTCAACATTGAAAAACACCAACAAATTCAACAGAAACTTCAACATTGAAAACACCAACAAATTCAACAACAACCTCAACATTTAAAAAGGCCAACAAATTCAACAACAACCTCAACATTGAAAAACAACAACCTCAACATTGAAAAACACCAACAGATTCAACAAAAAATTCAACCTTGAGAAACACCAACAAATTCAACAACAACCCCGACATTGAAAAACACCAACAAATTCAACAACAACCTCAACTTTGAAAAACAACAACAACCTCATCATGGAAAAACACCAACAAATTCAACAACAACCTCAACATTGAAAAACAACAACATCCTCAAAATTGAAAAAAACCAACAAATTCAACAACAACCCCAACATTTAAAAACAACAACAACCTCAGCATTGAAAAACACCAACAAATTCAACAACAACCTCAACATTGAAAAACACCAACAAATTCAACAACAACCTCAACATTGAAAAACAACAACAACCTCAACATTGAAAAACACCAACAAATTCAGCAGCAACCTCAACATTGAAAAACAACAACAAACTAAACATTGAAAAACACCAACAAATTCAACAACAACCTCAACATTGAAAAACAACAACAACCCCAAAATTGAAAAACACCAACAAATTCAACAACAACCTCAACATTGAAATACACCAACAAATTCAACAACAACCTCAACATTGAAAAACACTAACAAATTCAACAACAACCTCGAAATTGAAAAACACCAACAAATTCAACAACAAACTCAACATTGAAGAACACCAACAAATTCAACAACAACCTCAACATTGAAAAACAACAACAACCTCAACATTGAAAAACACCAACAAATTCAACAACAACTTCAACATTGAAAAACACCAACAAATTCAACAACAACCTCGAAATTGAAAAACACCAACAAATACAACAACAACCTCAACATTGAAAAACAACAACAACCTCAACATTGAAAAACACCAACAAATTCAACAACAACCTCAACATTGAAAAACAACAACAACCTCAACATTGCAAAACACCAGCAAATTCAACAACAACCTCAACATTTAAAAACACCAACAAATTCAACAACAACCTCAACATTGAAAAACAACAACAATCTCAACATTGAAAAACACCAACAAATTCAACAACAACCTCAACATTGAAAAGCAACAACAACCTCAACATTGAAAAACACCAACAAATTCAACAACAACCTCAACATTGAAAAACAACAAGAACCTCAACATTGAATAACACCAACAAATTCAACAACAACCTCAACATTGAAAAACACCAACAAATTCAGCAACAACCTCAACATTGAAAAACAACAACAACCTCAACATTGAAAAACACCAACAAATTCAACAACAACCTCAACATTGAAAAACACCAACAAATTCAACAACAACCTCGACATGGAAAAACAACAACAACCTCAACATTGAAAAACACCAACAAATTCAACAACAACCTCAACATTGAAAAACAACAACAACCTCAACATTGAAAAACACCAACAAATTCAACAACAACCTCAACATTGAAAAACACCAACAAATTCAACAACAACCTCAGCATTGAAAAACAACAACAACCTCAACATTGAAAAACACCAACAAATTCAACAACAACCTCAACATTGAAAAACAACAACTACCTCAACATTGAAATACACCAACAAATTCAACAACAGACTCAACATTGAAAAACACTAACAAATTGAACAACAACCTCGAAATTGAAAAACACCAACAAATACAACAACAACCTCAACATTGAAAAACAACAACAACTTCAACATTGAAAAACACCAACAAATTCAACAACAACCTCAACATTGAAAAACAACAACAACCTCAACATTGCAAAACTCCAGCAAATTCAACAACAACCTCAACATTTAAAAACACCAACAAATTCAACAACAAACTCAACATTGAAAAACAACAACAATCTCAACATTGAAAAACACCAACAAATTCAACAACAACCTCAACATTGAAAAACAACAACAACCTCAACATTGAAAAACACCAGCAAATTCAACAACAACTTCAACATTGAAAAACACCAACAAATTCAACAACAACCTCGACATTGAAAAACACCATCAAGTTCAACAACAACCTCAATATTGAAAAACAACAACAACTTCAACATTGAAAAACACCAACAAATTCAACAGAAACTTCAACATTGAAAACACCAACAAATTCAACAACAACCTCAACATTTAAAAAGGCCAACAAATTCAACAACAACCTCAACATTGAAAAACAACAACCTCAACATTGAAAAACACCAACAGATTCAACAAAAAATTCAACATTGAGAAACACCAACAAATTCAACAACAACCCCGACATTGAAAAACACCAACAAATTCAACAATAACCTCAACTTTGAAAAACAACAACAACCTCATCATGGAAAAACACCAACAAATTCAACAACAACCTCAACATTGAAAAACAACAACATCCTCAAAATTGAAAAACACCAACAAATTCAACAACAACCCCAACATTTAAAAACAACAACAACCTCAGCATTGAAAAACACCAACAAATTCAACAACAACCTCAACATTGAAAAACACCAACAAATTCAACAACAACCTCAACATTGAAAAACAACAACAACCTCAACATTGAAAAACACCAACAAATTCAACAGCAACCTCAACATTGAAAAACAACAACAAACTAAACATTGAAAAACACCAACAAATTCAACAACAACCTCAACATTGAAAAACAACAACAACCTCAACATTGAAAAACACCAACAAATTCAACAACAACCTCAACATTGAAATACACCAACAAATTCAACAACAACCTCAACATTGAAAAACACTAACAAATTCAACAACAACCTCGAAATTGAAAAACACCAACAAATTCAACAACAAACTCAACATTGAAGAACACCAACAAATTCAACAACAACCTCAACATTGAAATACACCAACAAATTCAACAACAACCTCAACATTGAAAAACACTAACAAATTCAACAACAACCTCGAAATTGAAAAACACCAACAAATTCAACAACAACCTCAACATTGAAAAACACCAACAAATTCAACAACAACCTCAACATTGAAAAACAACAACAACCTAAACATTGAAAAACACGAACAAATTCAACAACAACCTCAACATTGAAAAACAACAACAACCTCAACATTGAATAACACCAACAAATTCAACAACAACCTCAACATTGAAAAACACCAACAAATTCAACAACAACCTCGACATGGAAAAACAACAACAACCTCAACATTGAAAAACACCAACAAATTCAACAACAACCTCAACATTGAAAAACAACAACAACCTCAACATTGAAAAACACCAACAAATTCAACAACAACCTCAACATTGAAAAACACCAACAAATTCAACAACAACCTCAGCATTGAAAAACAACAACAACCTCAACATTGAAAAACACCAACAAATTCAACAACAACCTCAACATTGAAAAACAACAACTACCTCAACATTGAAATACACCAACAAATTCAACAACAAACTCAACATTGAAAAACACTAACAAATTGTACAACAACCTCGAAATTGAAAAACACCAACCCATACAACAACAACCTCAACATTGAAAAACAACAACAACCTCAACATTGAAAAACACCAACAAATTCAACAACAACCTCAACATTGAAAAACAACAACAACCTCAACATTGCAAAACTCCAGCAAATTCAACAACAACCTCAACATTTAAAAACACCAACAAATTCAACAACAAACTCAACATTGAAAAACAACAACAATCTCAACATTGAAAAACACCAACAAATTCAACAACAACCTCAACATTGAAAACAACAACAACCTCAACATTGAAAAACACAAGCTAATTCAACAACAACTTCAACATTGAAAAACACCAACAAATTCAACAACAACCTCGACATTGAAAAACACCATCAAGTTCAACAACAACCTCAATATTGAAAAACAACAACAACCTCAACATTGAAAAACACCAACAAATTCAACAGAAACTTCAACATTGAAAACACCAACAAATTCAACAACAACCTCAACATTTAAAAAGGCCAACAAATTCAACAACAACCTCAACATTGAAAAACAACAACCTCAACATTGAAAAACACCAACAGATTCAACAAAAAATTCAACCTTGAGAAACACCAACAAATTCAACAACAACCCCGACATTGAAAAACACCAACAAATTCAACAACAACCTCAACTTTGAAAAACAACAACAACCTCATCATGGAAAAACACCAACAAATTCAACAACAACCTCAACATTGAAAAACAACAACATCCTCAAAATTGAAAAACACCAACAAATTCAACAACAACCCCAACATTTAAAAACAAAAACAACCTCAGCATTGAAAAACACCAACAAATTCAACAACAACCTCAACATTGAAAAACACCAACAAATTCAACAACAACCTCAACATTGAAAAACAACAACAACCTCAACATTGAAAAACACCAACAAATTCAGCAGCAACCTCAACATTGAAAAACAACAACAAACTAAACATTGAAAAACACCAACAAATTCAACAACAACCTCAACATTGAAAAACAACAACAACCTCAACATTGAAAAACACCAACAAATTCAACAACAACCTCAACATTGAAATACACCAACAAATTCAACAACAACCTCAACATTGAAAAACACTAACAAATTCAACAACAACCTCGAAATTGAAAAACACCAACAAATTCAACAACAAACTCAACATTGAAGAACACCAACAAATTCAACAACAACCTCAACATTGAAAAACAACAACAAACTCAACATTGAAAAACACCAACAAATTCAACAACAACTTCAACATTGAAAAACACCAACAAATTCAACAACAACCTCGAAATTGAAAAACACCAACAAATACAACAACAACCTCAACATTGAAAAACAACAACAACCTCAACATTGAAAAACACCAACAAATTCAACAACAACCTCAACATTGAAAAACAACAACAACCTCAACATTGCAAAACACCAGCAAATTCAACAACAACCTCAACATTTAAAAACACCAACAAATTCAACAACAACCTCAACATTGAAAAACAACAACAATCTCAACATTGAAAAACACCAACAAATTCAACAACAACCTCAACATTGAAAAGCAACAACAACCTCAACATTGAAAAACACCAACAAATTCAACAACAACCTCAACATTGAAAAACAACAAGAACCTCAACATTGAATAACACCAACAAATTCAACAACAACCTCAACATTGAAAAACACCAACAAATTCAACAACAACCTCGACATGGAAAAACAACAACAACCTCAACATTGAAAAACACCAACAAATTCAACAACAACCTCAACATTGAAAAACAACAACAACCTCAACATTGAAAAACACCAACAAATTCAACAACAACCTCAACATTGAAAAACACCAACAAATTCAACAACAACCTCGACATGGAAAAACAACAACAACCTCAACATTGAAAAACACCAACAAATTCAACAACAACCTCAACATTGAAAAACAACAACAACCTCAACATTGAAAAACACCAACAAATTCAACAACAACCTCAACATTGAAAAACACCAACAAATTCAACAACAACCTCAGCATTGAAAAACAACAACAACCTCAACCTTGAAAAACACCAACAAATTCAACAACAACCTCAACATTGAAAAACAACAACTACCTCAACATTGAAATACACCAACAAATTCAACAACAGACTCAACATTGAAAAACACTAACAAATTGTACAACAACCTCGAAATTGAAAAACACCAACAAATACAACAACAACCTCAACATTGAAAAACAACAACAACTTCAACATTGAAAAACACCAACAAATTCAACAACAACCTCAACATTGAAAAACAACAACAACCTCAACATTGCAAAACTCCAGCAAATTCAACAACAACCTCAACATTTAAAAACACCAACAAATTCAACAACAAACTCAACATTGAAAAACAACAACAATGTCAACATTGAAAAACACCAACAAATTCAACAACAACCTCAACATTGAAAAACAACAACAACCTCAACATTGAAAAACACCAGCAAATTCAACAACAACTTCAACATTGAAAAACACCAACAAATTCAACAACAACCTCGACATTGAAAAACACCATCAAGTTCAACAACAACCTCAATATTGAAAAACAACAACAACTTCAACATTGAAAAACACCAACAAATTCAACAGAAACTTCAACATTGAAAACACCAACAAATTCAACAACAACCTCAACATTTAAAAAGGCCAACAAATTCAACAACCACCTCAACATTGAAAAACAACAACCTCAACATTGAAAAACACCAACAGATTCAACAAAAAATTCAACATTGAGAAACACCAACAAATTCAACAACAACCCCGACATTGAAAAACACCAACAAATTCAACAATAACCTCAACTTTGAAAAACAACAACAACCTCATCATGGAAAAACACCAACAAATTCAACAACAACCTCAACATTGAAAAACAACAACATCCTCAAAATTGAAAAACACCAACAAATTCAACAACAACCCCAACATTTAAAAACAACAACAACCTCAGCATTGAAAAACACCAACAAATTCAACAACAACCTCAACATTGAAAAACACCAACAAATTCAACAACAACCTCAACATTGAAAAACAACAACAACCTCAACATTGAAAAACACCAACAAATTCAACAGCAACCTCAACATTGAAAAACAACAACAAACTAAACATTGAAAAACACCAACAAATTCAACAACAACCTCAACATTGAAAAACAACAACAACCTCAACATTGAAAAACACCAACAAATTCAACAACAACCTCAACATTGAAATACACCAACAAATTCAACAACAACCTCAACATTGAAAAACACTAACAAATTCAACAACAACCTCGAAATTGAAAAACACCAACAAATTCAACAACAAACTCAACATTGAAAAACACCAACAAATTCAACAACAAACTCAACATTGAAAAACAACAACAATCTCAACATTGAAAAACACCAACAAATTCAACAACAACCTCAACATTGAAAAACAACAACAACCTCAACATTGAAAAACACCAGCAAATTCAACAACAACTTCAACATTGAAAAACACCAACAAATTCAACAACAACCTCGACATTGAAAAACACCATCAAGTTCAACAACAACCTCAATATTGAAAAACAACAACAACTTCAACATTGAAAAACACCAACAAATTCAACAGAAACTTCAACATTGAAAACACCAACAAATTCAACAACAACCTCAACATTTAAAAAGGCCAACAAATTCAACAACAACCTCAACATTGAAAAACAACAACCTCAACATTGAAAAACACCAACAGATTCAACAAAAAATTCAACATTGAGAAACACCAACAAATTCAACAACAACCCCGACATTGAAAATCACCAACAAATTCAACAATAACCTCAACTTTGAAAAACAACAACAACCTCATCATGGAAAAACACCAACAAATTCAACAACAACCTCAACATTGAAAAACAACAACATCCTCAAAATTGAAAAACACCAACAAATTCAACAACAACCCCAACATTTAAAAACAACAACAACCTCAGCATTGAAAAACACCAACAAATTCAACAACAACCTCAACATTGAAAAACACCAACAAATTCAACAACAACCTCAACATTGAAAAACAACAACAACCTCAACATTGAAAAACACCAACAAATTCAACAGCAACCTCAACATTGAAAAACAACAACAAACTAAACATTGAAAAACACCAACAAATTCAACAACAACCTCAACATTGAAAAACAACAACAACCTCAACATTGAAAAACACCAACAAATTCAACAACAACCTCAACATTGAAATACACCAACAAATTCAACAACAACCTCAACATTGAAAAACACTAACAAATTCAACAACAACCTCGAAATTGAAAAACACCAACAAATTCAACAACAAACTCAACATTGAAGAACACCAACAAATTCAACAACAACCTCAACATTGAAATACACCAACAAATTCAACAACAACCTCAACATTGAAAAACACTAACAAATTCAACAACAACCTCGAAATTGAAAAACACCAACAAATTCAACAACAACCTCAACATTGAAAAACACCAACAAATTCAACAACAACCTCAACATTGAAAAACAACAACAACCTAAACATTGAAAAACACGAACAAATTCAACAACAACCTCAACATTGAAAAACAACAACAACCTCAACATTGAATAACACCAACAAATTCAACAACAACCTCAACATTGAAAAACACCAACAAATTCAACAACAACCTCGACATGGAAAAACAACAACAACCTCAACATTGAAAAACACCAACAAATTCAACAACAACCTCAACATTGAAAAACAACAACAACCTCAACATTGAAAAACACCAACAAATTCAACAACAACCTCAACATTGAAAAACACCAACAAATTCAACAACAACCTCAGCATTGAAAAACAACAACAACCTCAACATTGAAAAACACCAACAAATTCAACAACAACCTCAACATTGAAAAACAACAACTACCTCAACATTGAAATATACCAACAAATTCAACAACAAACTCAACATTGAAAAACACTAACAAATTGTACAACAACCTCGAAATTGAAAAACACCAACCCATACAACAACAACCTCAACATTGAAAAACAACAACAACCTCAACATTGAAAAACACCAACAAATTCAACAACAACCTCAACATTGAAAAACAACAACAACCTCAACATTGCAAAACTCCAGCAAATTCAACAACAACCTCAACATTGAAAAACAACAACCTCAACATTGAAAAACACCAACAGATTCAACAAAAAATTCAACATTGAGAAACACCAACAAATTCAACAACAACCCCGACATTGAAAATCACCAACAAATTCAACAATAACCTCAACTTTGAAAAACAACAACAACCTCATCATGGAAAAACACCAACAAATTCAACAACAACCTCAACATTGAAAAACAACAACATCCTCAAAATTGAAAAACACCAACAAATTCAACAACAACCCCAACATTTAAAAACAACAACAACCTCAGCATTGAAAAACACCAACAAATTCAACAACAACCTCAACATTGAAAAACACCAACAAATTCAACAACAACCTCAACATTGAAAAACAACAACAACCTCAACATTGAAAAACACCAACAAATTCAACAGCAACCTCAACATTGAAAAACAACAACAAACTAAACATTGAAAAACACCAACAAATTCAACAACAACCTCAACATTGAAAAACAACAACAACCTCAACATTGAAAAACACCAACAAATTCAACAACAACCTCAACATTGAAATACACCAACAAATTCAACAACAACCTCAACATTGAAAAACACTAACAAATTCAACAACAACCTCGAAATTGAAAAACACCAACAAATTCAACAACAAACTCAACATTGAAGAACACCAACAAATTCAACAACAACCTCAACATTGAAATACACCAACAAATTCAACAACAACCTCAACATTGAAAAACACTAACAAATTCAACAACAACCTCGAAATTGAAAAACACCAACAAATTCAACAACAACCTCAACATTGAAAAACACCAACAAATTCAACAACAACCTCAACATTGAAAAACAACAACAACCTAAACATTGAAAAACACGAACAAATTCAACAACAACCTCAACATTGAAAAACAACAACAACCTCAACATTGAATAACACCAACAAATTCAACAACAACCTCAACATTGAAAAACACCAACAAATTCAACAACAACCTCGACATGGAAAAACAACAACAACCTCAACATTGAAAAACACCAACAAATTCAACAACAACCTCAACATTGAAAAACAACAACAACCTCAACATTGAAAAACACCAACAAATTCAACAACAACCTCAACATTGAAAAACACCAACAAATTCAACAACAACCTCAGCATTGAAAAACAACAACAACCTCAACATTGAAAAACACCAACAAATTCAACAACAACCTCAACATTGAAAAACAACAACTACCTCAACATTGAAATACACCAACAAATTCAACAACAAACTCAACATTGAAAAACACTAACAAATTGTACAACAACCTCGAAATTGAAAAACACCAACCCATACAACAACAACCTCAACATTGAAAAACAACAACAACCTCAACATTGAAAAACACCAACAAATTCAACAACAACCTCAACATTGAAAAACAACAACAACCTCAACATTGCAAAACTCCAGCAAATTCAACAACAACCTCAACATTTAAAAACACCAACAAATTCAACAACAAACTCAACATTGAAAAACAACAACAATCTCAACATTGAAAAACACCAACAAATTCAACAACAACCTCAACATTGAAAACAACAACAACCTCAACATTGAAAAACACAAGCTAATTCAACAACAACTTCAACATTGAAAAACACCAACAAATTCAACAACAACCTCGACATTGAAAAACACCATCAAGTTCAACAACAACCTCAATATTGAAAAACAACAACAACCTCAACATTGAAAAACACCAACAATTTCAACAGAAACTTCAACATTGAAAACACCAACAAATTCAACAACAACCTCAACATTTAAAAAGGCCAACAAATTCAACAACAACCTCAACATTGAAAAACAACAACCTCAAGATTGAAAAACACCAACAGATTCAACAAAAAATTCAACCTTGAGAAACACCAACAAATTCAACAACAACCCCGACATTGAAAAACACCAACAAATTCAACAACAACCTCAACTTTGAAAAACAACAACAACCTCATCATGGAAAAACACCAACAAATTCAACAACAACCTCAACATTGAAAAACAACAACATCCTCAAAATTGAAAAACACCAACAAATTCAACAACAACCCCAACATTTAAAAACAACAACAACCTCAGCATTGAAAAACACCAACAAATTCAACAACAACCTCAACATTGAAAAACACCAACAAATTCAACAACAACCTCAACATTGAAAAACAACAACAACCTCAACATTGAAAAACACCAACAAATTCAGCAGCAACCTCAACATTGAAAAACAACAACAAACTAAACATTGAAAAACACCAACAAATTCAACAACAACCTCAACATTGAAAAACAACAACAACCTCAACATTGAAAAACACCAACAAATTCAACAACAACCTCAACATTGAAATACACCAACAAATTCAACAACAACCTCAACATTGAAAAACACTAACAAATTCAACAACAACCTCGAAATTGAAAAACACCAACAAATTCAACAACAAACTCAACATTGAAGAACACCAACAAATTCAACAACAACCTCAACATTGAAAAACAACAACAACCTCAACATTGAAAAACACCAACAAATTCAACAACAACTTCAACATTGAAAAACACCAACAAATTCAACAACAACCTCGAAATTGAAAAACACCAACAAATACAACAACAACCTCAACATTGAAAAACAACAACAACCTCAACATTGAAAAACACCAACAAATTCAACAACAACCTCAACATTGAAAAACAACAACAACCTCAACATTGCAAAACACCAGCAAATTCAACAACAACCTCAACATTTAAAAACACCAACAAATTCAACAACAACCTCAACATTGAAAAACAACAACAATCTCAACATTGAAAAACACCAACAAATTCAACAACAACCTCAACATTGAAAAGCAACAACAACCTCAACATTGAAAAACACCAACAAATTCAACAACAACCTCAACATTGAAAAACAACAAGAACCTCAACATTGAATAACACCAACAAATTCAACAACAACCTCAACATTGAAAAACACCAACAAATTCAACAACAACCTCGACATGGAAAAACAACAACAACCTCAACATTGAAAAACACCAACAAATTCAACAACAACCTCAACATTGAAAAACAACAACAACCTCAACATTGAAAAACACCAACAAATTCAACAACAACCTCAACATTGAAAAACACCAACAAATTCAACAACAACCTCGACATGGAAAAACAACAACAACCTCAACATTGAAAAACACCAACAAATTCAACAACAACCTCAACATTGAAAAACAACAACAACCTCAACATTGAAAAACACCAACAAATTCAACAACAACCTCAACATTGAAAAACACCAACAAATTCAACAACAACCTCAGCATTGAAAAACAACAACAACCTCAACATTGAAAAACACCAACAAATTCAACAACAACCTCAACATTGAAAAACAACAACTACCTCAACATTGAAATACACCAACAAATTCAACAACAGACTCAACATTGAAAAACACTAACAAATTGTACAACAACCTCGAAATTGAAAAACACCAACAAATACAACAACAACCTCAACATTGAAAAACAACAACAACTTCAACATTGAAAAACACCAACAAATTCAACAACAACCTCAACATTGAAAAACAACAACAACCTCAACATTGCAAAACTCCAGCAAATTCAACAACAACCTCAACATTTAAAAACACCAACAAATTCAACAACAAACTCAACATTGAAAAACAACAACAATCTCAACATTGAAAAACACCAACAAATTCAACAACAACCTCAACATTGAAAAACAACAACAACCTCAACATTGAAAAACACCAGCAAATTCAACAACAACTTCAACATTGAAAAACACCAACAAATTCAACAACAACCTCGACATTGAAAAACACCATCAAGTTCAACAACAACCTCAATATTGAAAAACAACAACAACTTCAACATTGAAAAACACCAACAAATTCAACAGAAACTTCAACATTGAAAACACCAACAAATTCAACAACAACCTCAACATTTAAAAAGGCCAACAAATTCAACAACAACCTCAACATTGAAAAACAACAACCTCAACATTGAAAAACACCAACAGATTCAACAAAAAATTCAACATTGAGAAACACCAACAAATTCAACAACAACCCCGACATTGAAAAACACCAACAAATTCAACAATAACCTCAACTTTGAAAAACAACAACAACCTCATCATGGAAAAACACCAACAAATTCAACAACAACCTCAACATTGAAAAACAACAACATCCTCAAAATTGAAAAACACCAACAAATTCAAGAACAACCCCAACATTTAAAAACAACAACAACCTCAGCATTGAAAAACACCAACAAATTCAACAACAACCTCAACATTGAAAAACACCAACAAATTCAACAACAACCTCAACATTGAAAAACAACAACAACCTCAACATTGAAAAACACCAACAAATTCAACAGCAACCTCAACATTGAAAAACAACAACAAACTAAACATTGAAAAACACCAACAAATTCAACAACAACCTCAACATTGAAAAACAACAACAACCTCAACATTGAAAAACACCAACAAATTCAACAACAACCTCAACATTGAAATACACCAACAAATTCAACAACAACCTCAACATTGAAAAACACTAACAAATTCAACAAGAACCTCGAAATTGAAAAACACCAACAAATTCAACAACAAACTCAACATTGAAGAACACCAACAAATTCAACAACAACCTCAACATTGAAAAACAACAACAACCTCAACATTGAAAAACACCAACAAATTCAACAACAACTTCAACATTGAAAAACACCAACAAATTCAACAACAACCTCAAAATTGAAAAACACCAACAAATACAACAACAACCTCAACATTGAAAAACAACAACAACCTCAACATTGAAAAACACCAACAAATTCAACAACAACCTCAACATTGAAAAACAACAACAACCTCAACATTGCAAAACACCAGCAAATTCAACAACAACCTCAACATTTAAAAACACCAACAAATTCAACAACAACCCCGACATTGAAAAACACCAACAAATTCAACAACAACCTCAACTTTGAAAAACAACAACAACCTCATCATGGAAAAACACCAACAAATTCAACAACAACCTCAACATTGAAAAACAACAACATCCTCAAAATTGAAAAACACCAACAAATTCAACAACAACCCCAACATTTAAAAACAACAACAACCTCAGCATTGAAAAACACCAACAAATTCAACAACAACCTCAACATTGAAAAACACCAACAAATTCAACAACAACCTCAACATTGAAAAACAACAACAATCTCAACATTGAAAAACACCAACAAATTCAACAGCAACCTCAACATTGAAAAACAACAACAAACTAAACATTGAAAAACACCAACAAATTCAACAACAACCTCAACATTGAAAAACAACAACAACCTCAACATTGAAAAACACCAACAAATTCAACAACAACCTCAACATTGAAATACACCAACAAATTCAACAACAACCTCAACATTGAAAAATACTAACAAATTCAACAACAACCTCGAAATTGAAAAACACCAACAAATTCAACAACAAACTCAACATTGAAGAACACCAACAAATTCAACAACAACCTCAACATTGAAAAACAACAACAACCTCAACATTGAAAAACACCAACAAATTCAACAACAACTTCAACATTGAAAAACACCAACAAATTCAACAACAACCTCGAAATTGAAAAACACCAACAAATACAACAACAACCTCAACATTGAAAAACAACAACAACCTCAACATTGAAAAACACCAACAAATTCAACAACAACCTCAACATTGAAAAACACCAACAAATTCAACAACAACCTCAACATTGAAAAACAACAACAATCTCAACATTGAAAAACACCAACAAATTCAACAACAACCTCAACATTGAAAAGCAACAACAACCTCAACATTGAAAAACACCAACAAATTCAACAACAACCTCAACATTGAAAAACAACAAGAACCTCAACATTGAATAACACCAACAAATTCAACAACAACCTCAACATTGAAAAACACCAACAAATTCAACAACAACCTCGACATGGAAAAACAACAACAACCTCAACATTGAAAAACACCAACAAATTCAACAACAACCTCAACATTGAAAAACAACAACAACCTCAACATTGAAAAACACCAACAAATTCAACAACAACCTCAACATTGAAAAACACCAACAAATTCAACAACAACCTCGACATGGATAAAACAACAACAACCTCAACATTGAAAAACACCAACAAATTCAACAACAACCTCAACATTGAAAAACAACAACAACCTCAACATTGAAAAACACCAACAAATTCAACAACAACCTCAACATTGAAAAACACCAACAAATTCAACAACAACCTCAGCATTGAAAAACAACAACAACCTCAACATTGAAAAACACCAACAAATTCAACAACAACCTCAACATTGAAAAACAACAACTACCTCAACATTGAAATACACCAACAAATTCAACAGCAGACTCAACATTGAAAAACACTAACAAATTGTACAACAACCTCGAAATTGAAAAACACCAACAAATACAACAACAACCTCAACATTGAAAAACAACAACAACTTCAACATTGAAAAACACCAACAAATTCAACAACAACCTCAACATTGAAAAACAACAACAACCTCAACATTGCAAAACTCCAGCAAATTCAACAACAACCTCAACATTTAAAAACACCAAAAAATTCAACAACAAACTCAACATTGAAAAACAACAACAATCTCAACATTGAAAAACACCAACAAATTCAACAACAACCTCAACATTGAAAAACAACAACAACCTCAACATTGAAAAACACCAGCAAATTCAACAACAACTTCAACATTGAAAAACACCAACAAATTCAACAACAACCTCGACATTGAAAAACACCATCAAGTTCAACAACAACCTCAATATTGAAAAACAACAACAACTTCAACATTGAAAAACACCAACAAATTCAACAGAAACTTCAACATTGAAAACACCAACAAATTCAACAACAACCTCAACATTTAAAAAGGCCAACAAATTCAACAACAACCTCAACATTGAAAAACAACAACCTCAACATTGAAAAACACCAACAGATTCAACAAAAAATTCAACATTGAGAAACACCAACAAATTCAACAACAACCCCGACATTGAAAAACAACAACAAATTCAACAATAACCTCAACTTTGAAAAACAACAACAACCTCATCATGGAAAAACACCAACAAATTCAACAACAACCTCAACATTGAAAAACAACAACATCCTCAAAATTGAAAAACACCAACAAATTCAACAACAACCCCAACATTTAAAAACAACAACAACCTCAGCATTGAAAAACACCAACAAATTCAACAACAACCTCAACATTGAAAAACACCAACAAATTCAACAACAACCTCAACATTGAAAAACAACAACAACCTCAACATTGAAAAACACCAACAAATTCAACAGCAACCTCAACATTGAAAAACAACAACAAACTAAACATTGAAAAACACCAACAAATTCAACAACAACCTCAACATTGAAAAACAACAACAACCTCAACATTGAAAAACACCAACAAATTCAACAACAACCTCAACATTGAAATACACCAACAAATTCAACAACAACCTCAACATTGAAAAACACTAACAAATTCAACAACAACCTCGAAATTGAAAAACACCAACAAATTCAACAACAAACTCAACATTGAAGAACACCAACAAATTCAACAACAACCTCAACATTGAAAAACAACAACAACCTCAACATTGAAAAACACCAACAAATTCAACAACAACTTCAACATTGAAAAACACCAACAAATTCAACAACAACCTCAAAATTGAAAAACACCAACAAATACAACAACAACCTCAACATTGAAAAACAACAACAACCTCAACATTGAAAAACACCAACAAATTCAACAACAACCTCAACATTGAAAAAAAAACAACCTCAACATTGCAAAACACCAGCAAATTCAACAACAACCTCAACATTTTAAAACACCAACAAATTCAACAACAACCTCAACATTGAAAAACAACAACAATCTCAACATTGAAAAACACCAACAAATTCAACAACAACCTCAACATTGAAAAGCAACAACAACCTCAACATTGAAAAACACCAACAAATTCAACAACAACCTCGACATTGAAAAACACCCTCAAATTCAAAATCAACCTCAACATTGAACAACACCAACAACGTCAAAATTGAAAAAACACCAACAAATTCAACAACAACCTCAACATTGAAAAACACCAACAAATTCAACAACAACCTCAACATTGAAAAACACCAACAACCTCAACATTGAAAAACACCAACAAATTCAACAACAACCTCAACATTGAAAAACAACAACAACCTAAACATTGAAAAACACGAACAAATTCAACAACAACCTCAACATTGAAAAACAACAACAACCTCAACATTGAATAACACCAACAAATTCAACAACAACCTCAACATTGAAAAACACCAACAAATTCAACAACAACCTCGACATTGAAAAACAACAACAACCTCAACATTGAAAAACACCAACAAATTCAACAACAACCTCAACATTGAAAAACAACAACAACCTCAACATTGAAAAACACCAACAAATTCAACAACAACCTCAACATTGAAAAACACCAACAAATTCAACAACAACCTCAGCAATGAAAAACAACAACAACCTCAACATTGAAAAACACCAACAAATTCAACAACAACCTCAACATTGAAAAACAACAACTACCTCAACATTGAAATACACCAACAAATTCAACAACAAACTCAACATTGAAAAACACTAACAAATTGTACAACAACCTCGAAATTGAAAAACACCAACAAATACAACAACAACCTCAACATTGAAAAACAACAACAACCTCAACATTGAAAAACACCAACAAATTCAACAACAACCTCAACATTGAAAAACAACAACAACCTCAACATTGCAAAACTCCAGCAAATTCAACAACAACCTCAACATTTAAAAACACCAACAAATTCAACAACAAACTCAACATTGAAAAACAACAACAATCTCAACATTGAAAAACACCAACAAATTCAACAACAACCTCAACATTGAAAACAACAACAACCTCAACATTGAAAAACACCAGCTAATTCAACAACAACTTCAACATTGAAAAACACCAACAAATTCAACAACAACCTCGACATTGAAAAACACCATCAAGTTCAACAACAAACTCAATATTGAAAAACAACAACAACCTCAACATTGAAAAACACCAACAAATTCAACAGAAACTTCAACATTGAAAACACCAACAAATTCAACAACAACCTCAACATTTAAAAAGGCCAACAAATTCAACAACAACCTCAACATTGAAAAACAACAACCTCAACATTGAAAAACACCAACAGATTCAACAAAAAATTGAACATTGAGAAACACCAACAAATTCAACAACAACCCCGACATTGAAAAACACCAACAAATTCAACAACAACCTCAACTTTGAAAAACAACAACAACCTCATCATGGAAAAACACCAACAAATTCAACAACAACCTCAACATTGAAAAACAACAACATCCTCAAAATTGAAAAACACCAACAAATTCAACAACAACCCCAACATTTAAAAACAACAACAACCTCAGCATTGAAAAACACCAACAAATTCAACAACAACCTCAACATTGAAAAACACCAACAAATTCAACAACAACCTCAACATTGAAAAACAACAACAACCTCAACATTGAAAAACACCAACAAATTCAACAGCAACCTCAACATTGAAAAACAACAACAAACTAAACATTGAAAAACACCAACAAATTCAACAACAACCTCAACATTGAAAAACAACAACAACCTCAACATTGAAAAACACCAACAAATTCAACAACAACCTCAACATTGAAATACACCAACAAATTCAACAACAACCTCAACATTGAAAAACACTAACAAATTCAACAACAACCTCGAAATTGAAAAACACCAACAAATTCAACAACAAACTCAACATTGAAGAACACCAACAAATTCAACAACAACCTCAACATTGAAAAACAACAACAACCTCAACATTGAAAAACACCAACAAATTCAACAACAACTTCAACATTGAAAAACACCAACAAATTCAACAACAACCTCGAAATTGAAAAACACCAACAAATACAACAACAACCTCAACATTGAAAAAACAACAACAACCTCAACATTGAAAAACACCAACAAATTCAACAACAACCTCAACATTGAAAAACAACAACAACCTCAACATTGCAAAACACCAGCAAATTCAACAACAACCTCAACATTTAAAAACACCAACAAATTCAACAACAACCTCAACATTGAAAAACAACAACAATCTCAACATTGAAAAACACCAACAAATTCAACAACAACCTCAACATTGAAAAGCAACAACAACCTCAACATTGAAAAACACCAACAAATTCAACAACAACCTCGACATTGAAAAACACCCTCAAATTCAAAATCAACCTCAACATTGAACAACACCAACAACCTCAAAATTGAAAAAACTCCAACAAATTCAACAACAACCTCAACATTGAAAAACACCAACAAATTCAACAACAACCTCAACATTGAAAAACACCAACAACCTCAACATTGAAAAACACCAACAAATTCAACAACAACCTCAACATTGAAAAACAACAACAACCTCAACATTGAAAAACACCAACAAATTCAACAGCAACCTCAACATTGAAAAACAACAACAAACTGAACATTGAAAAACACCAACAAATTCAACAACAACCTCAACATTGAAAAACAACAACAACCTCAACATTGAAAAACACCAACAAATTCAACAACAACCTCAACATTGAAATACACCAACAAATTCAACAACAACCTCAACATTGAAAAACACTAACAAATTCAACAACAACCTCGAAATTGAAAAACACCAACAAATTCAACAACAAACTCAACATTGAAAAACACCAACAAATTCAACAACAACCTCAACATTGAAAAACAACAACAACCTCAACATTGAAAAACAACAACAACCTCAACTTTGAAAAACACCAACAAATTCAACAACAACCTCAACATTGAAATACAACAACAACCTCAACATTGAAAAACACCAACAAATTCAACAACAACCTCAACATTGAAAAACAACAACAACCTCAACATTGAAAAACACCAACAAATTCAACAACAACCTCAACATTGAACAACACCAACAAATTCAACAACAACATCAACATTGAAAAACAACAACAACCTAAACATTGAAAAACACGAACAAATTCAAGAACAACCTCAACATTGAAAAACAACAACAACCTCAACATTGAAAAACACCAACAAATTCAACAACAACCTCAACATTGAAAAACACCAACAAATTCAACAACAACCTCAGCATTGAAAAACAACAACAACCTCAACATTGAAAAACACCAACAAATTCAACAACAACCTCAACATTGAAAAACAACAACAACCTCAACATTGAAAAACACCAACAAATTCAACAACAACCTCAACATTGAAAAACACCAACAAATTCAACAACAACCTCAGCATTGAAAAACAACAACAACCTCAACATTGAAAAACACCAACAAATTCAACAACAACCTCAACATTGAAAAACAACAACAACCTCAACATTGAAAAACACCAACAAATTCAACAACAACCTCAACATTGAAAAACAACAACAAACTCAACATTGAAAAACACCAACAAATTCAACAACAACCTCAACATTGAAAAACAACAACAACCTCAACATTGAAAAACACCAACAAATTCAACAACAACCTCAACATTGAACAACACCAACAAATTCAACAACAACCTCAACATTGAAAAACAACAACAACCTAAACATTGAAAAACACGAACAAATTCAACAACAACCTCAACATTGAAAAACAACAACAACCTCAACATTGAATAACACCAACAAATTCAACAACAACCTCAACATTGAAAAACACCAACAAATTCAACAACAACCTCGACATTGAAAAACAACAACATCCTCAACATTGAAAAACACCAACAAATTCAACAACAACGTCAACATTGAAAAACAACAACAACCTCAACATTGAAAAACACCAACAAATTCAACAACAACCTCAACATTGAAAAACACCAACAAATTCAACAACAACCTCAGCATTGAAAAACAACAACAACCTCAACATTGAAAAACACCAACAAATTCAACAACAACCTCAACATTGAAAAACAACAACTACCTCAACATTGAAATACACCAACAAATTCAACAACAACCTCAACATTGAAAAACACTAACAAATTCAACAACAACCTCGAAATTGAAAAACACCAACAAATACAACAACAACCTCAACATTGAAAAACAACAACAACCTCAACATTGAAAAACACCAACAAATTCAACAACAACCTCAACATTGAAAAACAACAACAACCTCAACATTGCAAAACTCCAGCAAATTCAACAACAACCTCAACATTTAAAAACACCAACAAATTCAACAACAATCTCAACATTGAAAAACAACAACAATCTCAACATTGAAAAACACCAACAAATTCAACAACAACCTCAACATTGAAAAACAACAACAACCTCAACATTGAAAAACACCAACAAATTCAACAGAAACTTCAACATTGAAAACACCAACAAATTCAACAACAACCTCAACATTTAAAAAGGCCAACAAATTCAGCAACAACCTCAACATTGAAAAACAACAACCTCAACATTGAAAAACACCAACAGATTCAACAAAAAATTCAGCATTGAGAAACACCAACAAATTCAACAACAACCCCGACATTGAAAAACACCAACAAATTCAACAACAACCTCAACTTTGAAAAACAACAACAACCTCATCATGGAAAAACACCAACAAATTCAACAACAACTTCAACATTGAAAAACAACAACATCCTCAAAATTGAAAAACACCAACAAATTCAACAACAACCCCAACATTTAAAAACAACAACAACCTCAGCATTGAAAAACACCAACAAATTCAACAACAACCTCAACATTGAAAAACACCAACAAATTCAACAACAACCTCAACATTGAAAAACAACAACAACCTCAACATTGAAAAACACCAAGAAATTCAACAGCAACCTCAACATTGAAAAACAACAACAAACTAAACATTGAAAAACACCAACAAATTCAACAACAACCTCAACATTGAAAAACAACAACAACCTCAACATTGAAAAACACCAACAAATTCAACAACAACCTCAACATTGAAATACACCAACAAATTCAACAACAACCTCAACATTTAAAAACACTAACAAATTCAACAACAACCTCGAAATTGAAAAACACCAACAAATTCAACAACAAACTCAACATTGAAGAACACCAACAAATTCAACAACAACCTCAACATTGAAAAACAACAACAACCTCAACATTGAAAAGCAACAACAACCTCAACATTGAAAAACACCAACAAATTCAACAACAACCTCAACATTGAAATACAACAACAACCTCAACATTGAAAAACACCAACAAATTCAACAACAACCTCAACATTGAAAAACAACAACAAACTCAACATTGAAAAACACCAACAAATACAACAATAACCTCAACTTTGAAAAACAACAACAACCTCAACATTGAAAAACACCAACAAATTCAACAACAACCTCAACATTGAAAAACAACAACAACCTCAACATTGCAAAACACCAGCAAATTCAACAACAACCTCAACATTTAAAAACACCAACAAATTCAACAACAACCTCAACATTGAAAAACAACAACAATCTCAACATTGAAAAACACCATCAAATTCAACAACAACCTCAACATTGAAAAGCAACAACAACCTCAACATTGAAAAACACCAACAAATTCAACAACAACCTCGACATTGAAAAACACCCTCAAATTCAAAATCAACCTCAACATTGAACAACACCAACAACCTCAAAATTGAACAAACACCAACAAATTCAACAACAACCTCAACATTGAAAAACACCAACAAATTCAACAACAACCTCAACATTGAAAAACACCAACAACCTCAACATTGAAAAACACCAACAAATTCAACAACAACCTCAACATTGAAAAACAACAACAACCTCAACATTGAAAAACACCAACAAATTCAACAGCAACCTCAACATTGAAAAACAACAACAAACTAAACATTGAAAAACACCAACAAATTCAACAACAACCTCAACATTGAAAAACAACAACAACCTCAACATTGAAAAACACCAACAAATTCAACAACAACCTCAACATTGAAATACACCAACAAATTCAACAACAACCTCAACATTGAAAAACACTAACAAATTCAACAACAACCTCGAAATTGAAAAACACCAACAAATTCAACAACAAACTCAACATTGAAAAACACCAACAAATTCAACAACAACCTCAACATTGAAATACAACAACAACCTCAACATTGAAAAACACCAACAAATTCAACAACAACCTCAACATTGAAAAACAATAACAACCTCAACATTGAAAAACACCAACAAATTCAACAACAACCTCAACATTGAACAACACCAACAAATTCAACAACAACCTCAACATTGAAAAACAACAACAACCTAAACATTGAAAAACATGAACAAATTCAACAACAACCTCAACATTGAAAAACAACAACAACCTCAACATTGAAAAACACCAACAAATATAACAACAACCTCAACATTGAAAAACACCAACAAATTCAACAACAACCTCAGCATTGAAAAACAACAACAACCTCAACATTGAAAAACACCAACAAATTCAACAACAACCTCAACATTGAAAAACAACAACAACCTCAACATTGAAAAACACCAACAAATTCAACAACAACCTCAACATTGAAAAACACCAACAAATTCAACAACAACCTCAGCATTGAAAAACAACAACAACCTCAACATTGAAAAACACCAACAAATTCAACAACAACCTCAACATTGAAAAACAACAACAACCTCAACATTGAAAAACACCAACAAATTCAACAACAACCTCAACATTGAAAAACAACAACAAACTCAACATTGAAAAACACCAACAAATTCAACAACAACCTCAACATTGAAAAACAACAACAACCTCAACATTGAAAAACACCAACAAATTCAACAACAACCTCAACATTGAACAAAACCAACAAATTCAACAACAACCTCAACATTGAAAAACAACAACAACCTAAACATTGAAAAACACGAACAAATTCAACAACAACCTCAACATTGAAAAACAACAACAACCTCAACATTGAATAACACCAACAAATTCAACAACAACCTCAACATTGAAAAACACCAACAAATTCAACAACAACCTCGACATTGAAAAACAACAACAACCTCAACATTGAAAAACACCAACAAATTCAACAACAACCTCAACATTGAAAAACAACAACAACCTCAACATTGAAAAACACCAACAAATTCAACAACAACCTCAACATTGAAAAACACCAACAAATTCAACAACAACCTCAGCATTGAAAAACAACAACAACCTCAACATTGAAAAACACCAACAAATTCAACAACAACCTCAACATTGAAAAACAACAACAACCTCAACATTGAAAAACCCCAACAAATTCAACAACAACCTCAACATTGAAAAACAACAACAAACTCAACATTGAAAAACACCAACAAATTCAACAACAACCTCAACATTGAAAAACAACAACAACCTCAACATTGAAAAACACCAACAAATTCAACAACAACCTCAACATTGAACAACACCAACAAATTCAACAACAACCTCAACATTGAAAAACAACAACAACCTAAACATTGAAAAACACGAACAAATTCAACAACAACCTCAACATTGAAAAACAACAACAACCTCAACATTGAATAGCACCAACAAATTCAACAACAACCTCAACATTGAAAAACACCAACAAATTCAACAACAACCTCGACATTGAAAAACAACAACAACCTCAACATTGAAAAACACCAACAAATTCAACAACAACCTCAACATTGAAAAACAACAACAACCTCAACATTGAAAAACACCAACAAATTCAACAACAACCTCAACATTGAAAAACACCAACAAATTCAACAACAACCTCAGCATTGAAAAACAACAACAACCTCAACATTGAAAAACACCAACAAATTCAACAACAACCTCAACATTGAAAAACAACAACTACCTCAACATTGAAATACACCAACAAATTCAACAACAACCTCAACATTGAAAAACACTAACAAATTCAACAACAACCTCGAAATTGAAAAACACCAACAAATACAACAACATCCTCAACATTGAAAAACAACAACAACCTCAACATTGAAAAACACCAACAAATTCAACAACAACCTCAACATTGAAAAACAACAACAACCTCAACATTGCAAAACTCCAGCAAATTCAACAACAACCTCAACATTTAAAAACACCAACAAATTCAACAACAATCTCAACATTGAAAAACAACAACAATCTCAACATTGAAAAACACCAACAAATTCAACAACAACCTCAACATTGAAAAACAACAACAACCTCAACATTGAAAAACACCAACAAATTCAACAGAAACTTCAACATTGAAAACACCAACAAATTCAACAACAACCTCAACATTTAAAAAGGCCAACAAATTCAGCAACAACCACAACATTGAAAAACAACAACCTCAACATTGAAAAACACCAACAGATTCAACAAAAAATTCAACATTGAGAAACACCAACAAATTCAACAACAACCCCGACATTGAAAAACACCAACCAATTCAACAACAACCTCAACTTTGAAAAACAACAACAACCTCATCATGGAAAAACACCAACAAATTCAACAACAACTTCAACATTGAAAAACAACAACATCCTCAAAATTGAAAAACACCAACAAATTCAACAACAACCCCAACATTTAAAAACAACAACAACCTCAGCATTGAAAAACACCAACAAATTCAACAACAACCTCAACATTGAAAAACACCAACAAATTCAACAACAACCTCAACATTGAAAAACAACAACAACCTCAACATTGAAAAACACCAACAAATTCAACAGCAACCTCAACATTGAAAAACAACAACAAACTAAACATTGAAAAACACCAACAAATTCAACAACAACCTCAACATTGAAAAACAACAACAACCTCAACATTGAAAAACACCAACAAATTCAACAACAACCTCAACATTGAAATACACCAACAAATTCAACAACAACCTCAACATTTAAAAACACGAACAAATTCAACAACAACCTCGAAATTGAAAAACACCAACAAATTCAACAACAAACTCAACATTGAAGAACACCAACAAATTCAACAACAACCTCAACATTGAAAAACAACAACAACCTCAACATTGAAAAACAACAACAACCTCAACATTGAAAAACACCAACAAATTCAACAACAACCTCAACATTGAAATACAACAACAACCTCAACATTGAAAAACACCAACAAATTCAACAACAACCTCAACATTGAAAAACAACAACAAACTCAACATTGAAAAACACCAACAAATACAACAACAACCTCAACATTGAAAAACAACAACAACCTCAACATTGAAAAACACCAACAAATTCAACAACAACATCAACATTGAAAAACAACAACAACCTCAACATTGCAAAACACCAGCAAATTCAACAACAACCTCAACATTTAAAAACACCAACAAATTCAACAACAACCTCAACATTGAAAAACAACAACAATCTCAACATTGAAAAACACCAACAAATTCAACAACAACCTCAACATTGAAAAGCAACAACAACCCCAACATTGAAAAACACCAACAAATTCAACAACAACCTCGACATTGAAAAACACCCTCAAATTCAAAATCAACCTCAACATTGAACAACACCAACAACCTCAAAATTGAAAAAACACCAACAAATTCAACAACAACCTCAACATTGAAAAACACCAACAAATTCAACAACAACCTCAACATTGAAAAACACCAACAACCTCAACATTGAAAAACACCAACAAATTCAACAACAACCTCAACATTGAAAAACAACAACAACCTCAACATTGAAAAACACCAACAAATTCAACAGCAACCTCAATATTGAAAAACAACAACAAACTACACATTGAAAAACACCAACAAATTCAACAACAACCTCAACATTGAAAAACAACAACAACCTCAACATTGAAAAACACCAACAAATTCAACAACAACCTCAACATTGAAATACACCAACAAATTCAACAACAACCTCAACATTGAAAAACACTAACAAATTCAACAACAACCTCGAAATTGAAAAACACCAACAAATTCAACAACAAACTCAACATTGAAAAACACCAACAAATTCAACAACAACCTCAACATTGAAAAACAACAACAACCTCAACATTGAAAAACAACAACAACCTCAACATTGAAAAACACCAACAAATTCAACAACAACCTCAACATTGAAATACAACAACAACCTCAACATTGAAAAACACCAACAAATTCAACAACAACCTCAACATTGAAAAACAACAACAACCTCAACATTGAAAAACACCAACAAATTCAACAACAACCTCAACATTGAACAACACCAACAAATTCAACAACAACCTCAACATTGAAAAACAACAACAACCTAAACATTGAAAAACATGAACAAATTCAACAGCAACCTCAACATTGAAAAACAACAACAACCTCAACATTGAAAAACACCAACAAATTCAACAACAACCTCAACATTGAAAAACACCAACAAATTCAACAACAACCTCAGCATTGAAAAACAACAACAACCTCAACATTGAAAATCACCAACAAATTCAACAACAACCTCAACATTGAAAAACAACAACAACCTCAACATTGAAAAACACCAACAAATTCAACAACAACCTCAACATTGAAAAACACCAACAAATTCAACAACAACCTCAGCATTGAAAAACAACAACAACCTCAACATTGAAAAACACCAACAAATTCAACAACAACCTCAACATTGAAAAACAACAACAACCTCAACATTGAAAAACACCAACAAATTCAACAACAACCTCAACATTGAAAAACAACAACAAACTCAACATTGAAAAACACCAACAAATTCAACAACAACCTCAACATTGAAAAACAACAACAACCTCAACATTGAAAAACACCAACAAATTCAACAACAACCTCAACATTGAACAACACCAACAAATTCAACAACAACCTCAACATTGAAAAACAACAACAACCTAAACATTGAAAAACACGAACAAATTCAACAACAACCTCAACATTGAAAAACAACAACAACCTCAACATTGAATAACACCAACAAATTCAACAACAACCTCAACATTGAAAAACACCAACAAATTCAACAACAACCTCGACATTGAAAAACAACAACAACCTCAACATTGAAAAACACCAACAAATTCAACAACAACCTCAACATTGAAAAACAACAACAACCTCAACATTGAAAAACACCAACAAATTCAACAACAACCTCAACATTGAAAAACAACAACAAATTCAACAACAACCTCAGCATTGAAAAACAACAACAACCTCAACATTGACAAACACCAACAAATTCAACAACAACCTCAACATTGAAAAACAACAACTACCTCAACATTGAAATACACCAACAAATTCAACAACAACCTCAACATTGAAAAACACTAACAAATTCAACAGCAACCTCGAAATTGAAAAACACCAACAAATACAACAACACCCTCAACATTGAAAAACAACAACAACCTCAACATTGAAAAACACCAACAAATTCAACAACAACCTCAACATTGAAAAACAACAACAACCTCAACATTGCAAAACTCCAGCAAATTCAACAACAACCTCAACATTTAAAAACACCAACAAATTCAACAACAATCTCAACATTGAAAAACAACAACAATCTCAACATTGAAAAACACCAACAAATTCAACAACAACCTCAACATTGAAAAACAACAACAACCTCAACATTGAAAAACACCAACAAATTCAACAGAAACTTCAACATTGAAAACACCAACAAATTCAACAACAACCTCAACATTTAAAAAGGCCAACAAATTCAGCAACAACCTCAACATTGAAAAACAACAACCTCAACATTGAAAAACACCAACAGATTCAACAAAAAATTCAACATTGAGAAACACCAACAAATTCAAAAACAACCCCGACATTGAAAAACACCAACAAATTCAACAAAAACCTCAACTTTGAAAAACAACAACAACCTCATCATGGAAAAACACCAACAAATTCAACAACAACTTCAACATTGAAAAACAACAACATCCTCAAAATTGAAAAACACCAACAAATTCAACAACAACCCCAACATTTAAAAACAACAACAACCTCAGCATTGAAAAACACCAACAAATTCAACAACAACCTCAACATTGAAAAACACCAACAAATTCAACAACAACCTCAACATTGAAAAACAACAACAACCTCAACATTGAAAAACACCAACAAATTCAACAGCAACCTCAACATTGAAAAACAACAACAAACTAAACATTGAAAAACACCAACAAATTCAACAACAACCTCAACATTGAAAAACAACAACAACCTCAACATTGAAAAACACCAACAAATTCAACAACAACCTCAACATTGAAATACACCAACAAATTCAACAACAACCTCAACATTTAAAAACACTAACAAATTCAACAACAACCTCGAAATTGAAAAACACCAACAAATTCAACAACAAACTCAACATTGAAGAACACCAACAAATTCAACAACAACCTCAACATTGAAAAACAACAACAACCTCAACATTGAAAAACAACAACAACCTCAACATTGAAAAACACCAACAAATTCAACAACAACCTCAACATTGAAATACAACAACAACCTCAACATTGAAAAACACCAACAAATTCAACAACAACCTCAACATTGAAAAACAACAACAAACTCAACATTGAAAAACACCAACAAATTCAACAACAACCTCAACATTGAAAAACAACAACAACCTCAACATTGAAAAACACCAACAAATTCAACAACAACCTCAACATTGAACAACACCAACAAATTCAACAACAACCTGAACATTGAAAAACAACAACAACCTAAACATTGAAAAACACCAACAAATTCAACAACAACCTCAACATTGAAAAACAACAACAACCTCAACATTGAAAAACACCAACAAATTCAACAACAACCTCAACATTGAAAAACACCAACAAATTCAACAACAACCTCAGCATTGAAAAACAACAACAACCTCAACATTGAAAAACACCAACAAATTCAACAACAACCTCAACATTGAAAAACAACAACAACCTCAACATTGAAAAACACCAACAAATTCAACAACATCCTCAACATTGAAAAACACCAACAAATTCAACAACAACCTCAGCATTGAAAAACAACAACAACCTCAACATTGAAAAACACCAACAAATTCAACAACAACCTCAACATTGAAAAACAACAACAACCTCAACATTGAAAAACACCAACAAATTCAACAGCAACTTCAACATTGAAAAACACCAACAAATTCAACAACAACCTCGAAATTGAAAAACACCAACAAATACAACAACAACCTCAACATTGAAAAACAACAACAACCTCAACATTGAAAAACACCAACAAATTCAACAACAACCTCAACATTGAAAAACAACAACAACCTCAACATTGCAAAACTCCAGCAAATTCAACAACAACCTCAACATTTAAAAACACCAACAAATTCAACAACAAACTCAACATTGAAAAACAACAACAATCTCAACATTGAAAAACACCAACAAATTCAACAACAACCTCAACATTGAAAAACAACAACAACCTCAACATTGAAAAACACCAGCAAATTCAACAACAACTTCAACATTGAAAAACACCAACAAATTCAACAACAACCTCAACATTGAAAAACACCAACAAATTCAACAACAACCTCAGCATTGAAAAAGAACAACAACCTCAACATTGAAAAACACCAACAAATTCAACAACAACCTCAACATTGAAAAACAACAACAACCTCAACATTGAAAAACACCAACAAATTCAACAACAACTTCAACATTGAAAAACACCAACAAATTCAACAACAACCTCGAAATTGAAAAACACCAACAAATACAACAACAACCTCAACATTGAAAAACAACAACAACCTCAACATTGAAAAACACCAACAAATTCAACAACAACCTCAACATTGAAAAACAACAACAACCTCAACATTGCAAAACACCAGCAAATTCAACAACAACCTCAACATTTAAAAACAGCAACAAATTCAACAACAACCTCAACATTGAAAAACAACAACAATCTCAACATTGAAAAACACCAACAAATTCAACAACAACCTCAACATTGAAAAGCAACAACAACCTCGACATTGAAAAACACCCTCAAATTCAAAATCAAACTCAACATTGAACAACACCAACAACCTCAAAATTGAAAAAACACCCACAAATTCAACAACAACCTCAACATTGAAAAACACCAACAAATTCAACAACAACCTCAACATTGAAAAACACCAACAACCTCAACATGGAAAAACACCAACAAATTCAACAACAACCTCAACATTGAAAAACAACAACAACCTCAACATTGAAAAACAACAACAACCTCAACATTGAAAAACACCAACAAATTCAACAACAACCTCAACATTGAAATACAACAACAACCTCAACATTGAAAAACACCAACAAATTCAACAACAACCTCAACATTGAAAAACAACAACAAACTCAACATTGAAAAACACCAACAAATTCAACAACAACCTCAACATTGAAAAACAACAACAACCTCAACATTGAAAAACACCAACAAATTCAACAACAACCTCAACATTGAACAACACCAACAAATTCAACAACAACCTGAACATTGAAAAACAACAACAACCTAAACATTGAAAAACACCAACAAATTCAACAACAACCTCAACATTGAAAAACAACAACAACCTCAACATTGAAAAACACCAACAAATTCAACAACAACCTCAACATTGAAAAACACCAACAAATTCAACAACAACCTCAGCATTGAAAAACAACAACAACCTCAACATTGAAAAACACCAACAAATTCAACAACAACCTCAACATTGAAAAACAACAACAACCTCAACATTGAAAAACACCAACAAATTCAACAACATCCTCAACATTGAAAAACACCAACAAATTCAACAACAACCTCAGCATTGAAAAACAACAACAACCTCAACATTGAAAAACACCAACAAATTCAACAACAACCTCAACATTGAAAAACAACAACAACCTCAACATTGAAAAACACCAACAAATTCAACAGCAACTTCAACATTGAAAAACACCAACAAATTCAACAACAACCTCGAAATTGAAAAACACCAACAAATACAACAACAACCTCAACATTGAAAAACAACAACAACCTCAACATTGAAAAACACCAACAAATTCAACAACAACCTCAACATTGAAAAACAACAACAACCTCAACATTGCAAAACTCCAGCAAATTCAACAACAACCTCAACATTTAAAAACACCAACAAATTCAACAACAAACTCAACATTGAAAAACAACAACAATCTCAACATTGAAAAACACCAACAAATTCAACAACAACCTCAACATTGAAAAACAACAACAACCTCAACATTGAAAAACACCAGCAAATTCAACAACAACTTCAACATTGAAAAACACCAACAAATTCAACAACAACCTCAACATTGAAAAACACCAACAAATTCAACAACAACCTCAGCATTGAAAAACAACAACAACCTCAACATTGAAAAACACCAACAAATTCAACAACAACCTCAACATTGAAAAACAACAACAACCTCAACATTGAAAAACACCAACAAATTCAACAACAACTTCAACATTGAAAAACACCAACAAATTCAACAACAACCACGAAATTGAAAAACACCAACAAATACAACAACAACCTCAACATTGAAAAACAACAACAACCTCAACATTGAAAAACACCAACAAATTCAACAACAACCTCAACATTGAAAAACAACAACAACCTCAACATTGCAAAACACCAGCAAATTCAACAACAACCTCAACATTTAAAAACACCAACAAATTCAACAACAACCTCAACATTGAAAAACAACAACAATCTCAACATTGAAAAACACCAACAAATTCAACAACAACCTCAACATTGAAAAGCAACAACAACCTCAACATTGAAAAACACCAACAAATTCAACAGAACCTCGACATTGAAAAACACCCTCAAATTCAAAATCAACCTCAACATTGAACAACACCAACAACCTCAAAATTGAAAAAACACCCACAAATTCAACAACAACCTCAACATTGAAAAACACCAACAAATTCAACAACAACCTCAACATTGAAAAACACCAACAACCTCAACATGGAAAAACACCAACAAATTCAACAACAACCTCAACATTGAAAAACAACAACAACCTCAACATTGAAAAACACCAACAAATTCAACAGCAACCTCAACATTGAAAAACAACAACAAACTAAACATTGAAAAACACCAACAAATTCAACAACAACCTCAACATTGAAAAACAACAACAAATTCAACAACAACCTCAACATTGAAATACACCAACAAATTCAACAACAACCTCAACATTGAAAAACACTAACAAATTCAACAACAACCTCAACATTGAAAAACAACAACAAACTCAACATTGAGAAACACCAACAAATTCAACAACAACCTCAACATTGAAAAACACCAACATATTCAACAACAACCTCAACGTTGAAAAACACCAACAAATTCAACAACAACCTCAACATTGAAAAACAACAACAACCTCAACATTGAATAACACCAACAAATTCAACAACAACCTCAACATTGAAAAACAACAACAACCTCAACATTGAAAAACACCAACAAATTCAACAGCAACCTCAACATTGAAAAACAACAACAAACTAAACATTGAAAAACACCAACAAATTCAACAACAACCTCAACATTGAAAAACAACAACAAATTCAACAACAACCTCAACCTTGAAATACACCAACAAATTCAACAACAACCTCAACATTGAAAAACACTAACAAATTCAACAACAACCTCAACATTGAAAAACAACAACAACCTCAACATTGAAAAACACCAACAAATTCAACAACAACCTCAACATTTAAAAACACCAACAAATTCAACAACAACCTCAGCATTGAAAAACAACAACAACCTCAACATTGAAAAACACCAACAAATTCAACAACAACCTCAACATTGAAAAACAACAACAACCTCAACATTGAAAAACACCAACAAATTCAACAACAACCTCAACATTGAAAAACACCAACAAATTCAACAACAACCTCAGCATTGAAAAACAACAACAACCTCAACATTGAAAAACACCAACAAATTCAACAACAACCTCAACATTGAAAAACAACAACAACCTCAACATTGAAAAACACCAACAAATTCAACAACAACTTCAACATTGAAAAACACCAACAAATTCAACAACAACCTCGAAATTGACAAAACACCAACAAATACAACAACAACCTCAACATTGAAAAACAACAGCAACCTCAACATTGAAAAACACCAACAAATTCAACAACAACCTCAACATTGAAAAACAACAACAACCTCAACATTGCAAAACTCCAGCAAATTCAACAACAACCTCAACATTTAAAAACACCAACAAATTCAACAACAAACTCAACATTGAAAAACAACAACAATCTCAACATTGAAAAACACCAACAAATTCAACAACAACCTCAACATTGAAAAACAACAACAACCTCAACATTGAAAAACACCAGCAAATTCAACAACAACTTCAACATTTAAAAACACCAACAAATTCAACAACAACCTCGACATTGAAAAACACCATCAAGTTCAACAACAACCTCAATATTGAAAAACAACAACAACCTCAACATTGAAAAACACCAACAAATTCAACAGCAACTTCAACATTGAAAAACACCAACAAATTCAACAACAACCTCGAAATTGAAAAACACCAACAAATACAACAACAACCTCAACATTGAAAAACAACAACAACCTCAACATTGAAAAACACCAACAAATTCAAAAACAACCTCAACATTGAAAAACAACAACAACCTCAACATTGCAAAACTCCAGCAAATTCAACAACAACCTCAACATTTAAAAACACCAACAAATTCAACAACAAACTCAACATTGAAAAACAACAACAATCTCAACATTGAAAAACACCAACAAATTCAACAACAACCTCAACATTGAAAAACAACAACAACCTCAACATTGAAAAACACCAGCAAATTCAACAACAACTTCAACATTGAAAAACACCAACAAATTCAACAACAACCTCAACATTGAAGAACACCAACAAATTCAACAACAACCTCAGCATTGAAAAACAACAACAACCTCAACATTGAAAAACACCAACAAATTCAACAACAACCTCAACATTGAAAAACAACAACAACCGCAACATTGAAAAACACCAACAAATTCAACAACAACTTCAACATTGAAAAACAGCAACAAATTCAACAACAACCTCGAAATTGAAAAACACCAACAAATACAACAACAACCTCAACATTGAAAAACAACAACAACCTCAACATTGAAAAACACCAACAAATTCAACAACAACCTCAACATTGAAAAACAACAACAACCTCAACATTGCAAAACACCAGCAAATTCAACAACAACCTCAACATTTAAAAACACCAACAAATTCAACAACAACCTCAACATTGAAAAACAACAAAAATCTCAACATTGAAAAACACCAACAAATTCAACAACAACCTCAACATTGAAAAGCAACAACAACCTCAACATTGAAAAACACCAACAAATTCAACAACAACCTCGACATTGAAAAACACCCTCAAATTCAAAATCAACCTCAAGATTGAACAACACCAACAACCTCAAAATTGAAAAAACACCAACAAATTCAACAACAACCTCAACATTGAAAAACACCAACAAATTCAACAACAACCTCAACATTGAAAAACACCAACAACCTCAACATTGAAAAACACCAACAAATTCAACAACAACCTCAACATTGAAAAACAACAACAACCTCAACATTGAAAAACACCAACAAATTCAACAACAACCTCAACATTGAAAAACACCAACAAATTCAACAACAACCTCAGCATTGAAAAACAACAACAACCTCAACATTGAAAAACACCAACAAATTCAACAACAACCTCAACATTGAAAAACAACAACAACCTCAACATTGAAAAACACCAACAAATTCAACAACAACCTCAACATTGAAAAACACCAACAAATTCAACAACAACCTCAGCATTGAAAAACAACAACAACCTCAACATTGAAAAACACCAACAAATTCAACAACAACCTCAACATTGAAAAACAACAACAACCTCAACATTGAAAAACACCAACAAATTCAACAACAACCTCGACATTGAAAAACAACAACAAACTCAACATTGAAAAACACCAACAAATTCAACAACAACCTCAACATTGAAAAACAACAACAACCTCAACATTGAAAAACACCAACAAATTCAACAACAACCTCAACATTGAACAACACCAAGAAATTCAACAACAACCTCAACATTGAAAAACAACAAGAACCTAAACATTGAAAAACACGAACAAATTCAACAACAACCTCAACATTGAAAAACAACAACAACCTCAACATTGAATAACACCAACAAATTCAACAACAACCTCAACATTGAAAAACACCAACAAATTCAACAACAACCTCAACATTGAAAAACACCAACAAATTCAACAACAACCTCAACATTGAACAACACCAAGAAATTCAACAACAACCTCAACATTGAAAAACAACAACAACCTAAACATTGAAAAACACGAACAAATTCAACAACAACCTCAACATTGAAAAACAACAACAACCTCAACATTGAAAAACACCAACAAATTCAACAACAACCTCAACATTGAAAAACACCAACAAATTCAACAACAACCTCAGCATTGAAAAACAACAACAACCTCAACATTGAAAAACACCAACAAATTCAACAACAACCTCAACATTGAAAAACAACAACTACCTCAACATTGAAATACACCAACAAATTCAACAACAACCTCAACATTGAAAAACACTAACAAATTCAACAACAACCTCGAAATTGAAAAACACCAACAAATACAACAACAACCTCAACATTGAAAAACAACAACGACCTCAACATTGAAAAACACCAACAAATTCAACAACAACCTCAACATTGAAAAACAACAACAACCTCAACATAGCAAAACTCCAGCAAATTCATCAACAACCTCAACATTTAAAAACACCAGCAAATTCAACAACAAACTCAACATTGAAAAACAACAACAATCTCAACATTGAAAAACACCAACAAATTCAACAACAACCTCAACATTGAAAAACAACAACAACCTCAACATTGAAAAACACCAACAAATTCAACAGAAACTTCAACATTGAAAACACCAACAAATTCAACAACAACCTCAACATTTAAAAAGGCCAACAAATTCAACAACAACCTCAACATTGAAAAACAACAACCTCAACATTGAAAAACACCAACAGATTCAACAAAAAATTCAACATTGAAAAACAACAACAACCTCAACATTGCAAAACTCCAGCAAATTCAACAACAACCTCAACATTTAAAAACACCAACAAATTCAACAACAAACTCAACATTGAAAAACAACAACAATCTCAACATTGAAAAACACCAACAAATTCAACAACAACCTCAACATTGAAAAACAACAACAACCTCAACATTGAAAAACACCAGCAAATTCAACAACAACTTCAACATTGAAAAACACCAACAAATTCAACAACAACCTCAACATTGAAAAACACCAACAAATTCAACAACAACCTCAGCATTGAAAAAGAACAACAACCTCAACATTGAAAAACACCAACAAATTCAACAACAACCTCAACATTGAAAAACAACAACAACCTCAACATTGAAAAACACCAACAAATTCAACAACAACTTCAACATTGAAAAACACCAACAAATTCAACAACAACCTCGAAATTGAAAAACACCAACAAATACAACAACAACCTCAACATTGAAAAACAACAACAACCTCA
The DNA here is from genome assembly GCA_026770705.1 of Isurus oxyrinchus. NCBI lineage: Eukaryota > Metazoa > Chordata > Chondrichthyes > Lamniformes > Lamnidae > Isurus > Isurus oxyrinchus. Next base: position 308,560 of record JANJGN010000420.1, read on the forward strand.
ACATTGAAAAACACCAACAAATTCAACAACAACCTCAACATTGAAAAACAACAACAACCTCAACATTGCAAAACACCAGCAAATTCAACAACAACCTCAACATTTAAAAACAGCAACAAATTCAACAACAACCTCAACATTGAAAAACAACAACAATCTCAACATTGAAAAACACCAACAAATTCAACAACAACCTCAACATTGAAAAGCAACAACAACCTCGACATTGAAAAACACCCTCAAATTCAAAATCAAACTCAACATTGAACAACACCAACAACCTCAAAATTGAAAAAACACCCACAAATTCAACAACAACCTCAACATTGAAAAACACCAACAAATTCAACAACAACCTCAACATTGAAAAACACCAACAACCTCAACATGGAAAAACACCAACAAATTCAACAACAACCTCAACATTGAAAAACAACAACAACCTCAACATTGAAAAACAACAACAACCTCAACATTGAAAAACACCAACAAATTCAACAACAACCTCAACATTGAAATACAACAACAACCTCAACATTGAAAAACACCAACAAATTCAACAACAACCTCAACATTGAAAAACAACAACAAACTCAACATTGAAAAACACCAACAAATTCAACAACAACCTCAACATTGAAAAACAACAACAACCTCAACATTGAAAAACACCAACAAATTCAACAACAACCTCAACATTGAACAACACCAACAAATTCAACAACAACCTGAACATTGAAAAACAACAACAACCTAAACATTGAAAAACACCAACAAATTCAACAACAACCTCAACATTGAAAAACAACAACAACCTCAACATTGAAAAACACCAACAAATTCAACAACAACCTCAACATTGAAAAACACCAACAAATTCAACAACAACCTCAGCATTGAAAAACAACAACAACCTCAACATTGAAAAACACCAACAAATTCAACAACAACCTCAACATTGAAAAACAACAACAACCTCAACATTGAAAAACACCAACAAATTCAACAACATCCTCAACATTGAAAAACACCAACAAATTCAACAACAACCTCAGCATTGAAAAACAACAACAACCTCAACATTGAAAAACACCAACAAATTCAACAACAACCTCAACATTGTAAAACAACAACAACCTCAACATTGAAAAACACCAACAAATTCAACAGCAACTTCAACATTGAAAAACACCAACAAATTCAACAACAACCTCGAAATTGAAAAACACCAACAAATACAACAACAACCTCAACATTGAAAAACAACAACAACCTCAACATTGAAAAACACCAACAAATTCAACAACAACCTCAACATTGAAAAACAACAACAACCTCAACATTGCAAAACTCCAGCAAATTCAACAACAACCTCAACATTTAAAAACACCAACAAATTCAACAACAAACTCAACATTGAAAAACAACAACAATCTCAACATTGAAAAACACCAACAAATTCAACAACAACCTCAACATTGAAAAACAACAACAACCTCAACATTGAAAAACACCAGCAAATTCAACAACAACTTCAACATTGAAAAACACCAACAAATTCAACAACAACCTCAACATTGAAAAACACCAACAAATTCAACAACAACCTCAGCATTGAAAAACAACAACAACCTCAACATTGAAAAACACCAACAAATTCAACAACAACCTCAACATTGAAAAACAACAACAACCTCAACATTGAAAAACACCAACAAATTCAACAACAACTTCAACATTGAAAAACACCAACAAATTCAACAACAACCTCAACATTGAAAAACACCAACAAATTCAACAACAACCTCAGCATTGAAAAACAACAACAACCTCAACATTGAAAAACACCAACAAATACAACAACAACCTCAACATTGAAAAACAACAACAACCTCAACATTGAAAAACACCAACAAATTCAACAACAACCTCAACATTGAAAAACAACAACAACCTCAACATTGCAAAACACCAGCAAATTCAACAACAACCTCAACATTTAAAAACACCAACAAATTCAACAACAACCTCAACATTGAAAAACAACAACAATCTCAACATTGAAAAACACCAACAAATTCAACAACAACCTCAACATTGAAAAGCAACAACAACCTCAACATTGAAAAACACCAACAAATTCAACAGAACCTCGACATTGAAAAACACCCTCAAATTCAAAATCAACCTCAACATTGAACAACACCAACAACCTCAAAATTGAAAAAACACCCACAAATTCAACAACAACCTCAACATTGAAAAACACCAACAAATTCAACAACAACCTCAACATTGAAAAACACCAACAACCTCAACATGGAAAAACACCAACAAATTCAACAACAACCTCAACATTGAAAAACAACAACAACCTCAACATTGAAAAACACCAACAAATTCAACAGCAACCTCAACATTGAAAAACAACAACAAACTAAACATTGAAAAACACCAACAAATTCAACAACAACCTCAACATTGAAAAACAACAACAAATTCAACAACAACCTCAACATTGAAATACACCAACAAATTCAACAACAACCTCAACATTGAAAAACACTAACAAATTCAACAACAACCTCAACATTGAAAAACAACAACAAACTCAACATTGAGAAACACCAACAAATTCAACAACAACCTCAACATTGAAAAACACCAACATATTCAACAACAACCTCAACGTTGAAAAACACCAACAAATTCAACAACAACCTCAACATTGAAAAACAACAACAACCTCAACATTGAATAACACCAACAAATTCAACAACAACCTCAACATTGAAAAACAACAACAACCTCAACATTGAAAAACACCAACAAATTCAACAGCAACCTCAACATTGAAAAACAACAACAAACTAAACATTGAAAAACACCAACAAATTCAACAACAACCTCAACATTGAAAAACAACAACAAATTCAACAACAACCTCAACATTGAAATACACCAACAAATTCAACAACAACCTCAACATTGAAAAACACTAACAAATTCAACAACAACCTCAACATTGAAAAACAACAACAACCTCAACATTGAAAAACACCAACAAATTCAACAACAACCTCAACATTTAAAAACACCAACAAATTCAACAACAACCTCAGCATTGAAAAACAACAACAACCTCAACATTGAAAAACACCAACAAATTCAACAACAACCTCAACATTGAAAAACAACAACAACCTCAACATTGAAAAACACCAACAAATTCAACAACAACCTCAACATTGAAAAACACCAACAAATTCAACAACAACCTCAGCATTGAAAAACAACAACAACCTCAACATTGAAAAACACCAACAAATTCAACAACAACCTCAACATTGAAAAACAACAACAACCTCAACATTGAAAAACACCAACAAATTCAACAACAACTTCAACATTGAAAAACACCAACAAATTCAACAACAACCTCGAAATTGACAAAACACCAACAAATACAACAACAACCTCAACATTGAAAAACAACAGCAACCTCAACATTGAAAAACACCAACAAATTCAACAACAACCTCAACATTGAAAAACAACAACAACCTCAACATTGCAAAACTCCAGCAAATTCAACAACAACCTCAACATTTAAAAACACCAACAAATTCAACAACAAACTCAACATTGAAAAACAACAACAATCTCAACATTGAAAAACACCAACAAATTCAACAACAACCTCAACATTGAAAAACAACAACAACCTCAACATTGAAAAACACCAGCAAATTCAACAACAACTTCAACATTTAAAAACACCAACAAATTCAACAACAACCTCGACATTGAAAAACACCATCAAGTTCAACAACAACCTCAATATTGAAAAACAACAACAACCTCAACATTGAAAAACACCAACAAATTCAACAGCAACTTCAACATTGAAAAACACCAACAAATTCAACAACAACCTCGAAATTGAAAAACACCAACAAATACAACAACAACCTCAACATTGAAAAACAACAACAACCTCAACATTGAAAAACACCAACAAATTCAAAAACAACCTCAACATTGAAAAACAACAACAACCTCAACATTGCAAAACTCCAGCAAATTCAACAACAACCTCAACATTTAAAAACACCAACAAATTCAACAACAAACTCAACATTGAAAAACAACAACAATCTCAACATTGAAAAACACCAACAAATTCAACAACAACCTCAACATTGAAAAACAACAACAACCTCAACATTGAAAAACACCAGCAAATTCAACAACAACTTCAACATTGAAAAACACCAACAAATTCAACAACAACCTCAACATTGAAGAACACCAACAAATTCAACAACAACCTCAGCATTGAAAAACAACAACAACCTCAACATTGAAAAACACCAACAAATTCAACAACAACCTCAACATTGAAAAACAACAACAACCTCAACATTGAAAAACACCAACAAATTCAACAACAACTTCAACATTGAAAAACAGCAACAAATTCAACAACAACCTCGAAATTGAAAAACACCAACAAATACAACAACAACCTCAACATTGAAAAACAACAACAACCTCAACATTGAAAAACACCAACAAATTCAACAACAACCTCAACATTGAAAAACAACAACAACCTCAACATTGCAAAACACCAGCAAATTCAACAACAACCTCAACATTTAAAAACACCAACAAATTCAACAACAACCTCAACATTGAAAAACAACAACAATCTCAACATTGAAAAACACCAACAAATTCAACAACAACCTCAACATTGAAAAGCAACAACAACCTCAACATTGAAAAACACCAACAAATTCAACAACAACCTCGACATTGAAAAACACCCTCAAATTCAAAATCAACCTCAAGATTGAACAACACCAACAACCTCAAAATTGAAAAAACACCAACAAATTCAACAACAACCTCAACATTAAAAAACACCAACAAATTCAACAACAACCTCAACATTGAAAAACACCAACAACCTCAACATTGAAAAACACCAACAAATTCAACAACAACCTCAACATTGAAAAACAACAACAACCTCAACATTGAAAAACACCAACAAATTCAACAACAACCTCAACATTGAAAAACACCAACAAATTCAACAACAACCTCAGCATTGAAAAACAACAACAACCTCAACATTGAAAAACACCAACAAATTCAACAACAACCTCAACATTGAAAAACAACAACAACCTCAACATTGAAAAACACCAACAAATTCAACAACAACCTCAACATTGAAAAACACCAACAAATTCAACAACAACCTCAGCATTGAAAAACAACAACAACCTCAACATTGAAAAACACCAACAAATTCAACAACAACCTCAACATTGAAAAACAACAACAACCTCAACATTGAAAAACACCAACAAATTCAACAACAACCTCGACATTGAAAAACAACAACAAACTCAACATTGAAAAACACCAACAAATTCAACAACAACCTCAACATTGAAAAACAACAACAACCTCAACATTGAAAAACACCAACAAATTCAACAACAACCTCAACATTGAACAACACCAAGAAATTCAACAACAACCTCAACATTGAAAAACAACAAGAACCTAAACATTGAAAAACACGAACAAATTCAACAACAACCTCAACATTGAAAAACAACAACAACCTCAACATTGAATAACACCAACAAATTCAACAACAACCTCAACATTGAAAAACACCAACAAATTCAACAACAACCTCAACATTGAAAAACACCAACAAATTCAACAACAACCTCAACATTGAACAACACCAAGAAATTCAACAACAACCTCAACATTGAAAAACAACAACAACCTAAACATTGAAAAACACGAACAAATTCAACAACAACCTCAACATTGAAAAACAACAACAACCTCAACATTGAAAAACACCAACAAATTCAACAACAACCTCAACATTGAAAAACACCAACAAATTCAACAACAACCTCAGCATTGAAAAACAACAACAACCTCAACATTGAAAAACACCAACAAATTCAACAACAACCTCAACATTGAAAAACAACAACTACCTCAACATTGAAATACACCAACAAATTCAACAACAACCTCAACATTGAAAAACACTAACAAATTCAACAACAACCTCGAAATTGAAAAACACCAACAAATACAACAACAACCTCAACATTGAAAAACAACAACGACCTCAACATTGAAAAACACCAACAAATTCAACAACAACCTCAACATTGAAAAACAACAACAACCTCAACATAGCAAAACTCCAGCAAATTCATCAACAACCTCAACATTTAAAAACACCAGCAAATTCAACAACAAACTCAACATTGAAAAACAACAACAATCTCAACATTGAAAAACACCAACAAATTCAACAACAACCTCAACATTGAAAAACAACAACAACCTCAACATTGAAAAACACCAACAAATTCAACAGAAACTTCAACATTGAAAACACCAACAAATTCAACAACAACCTCAACATTTAAAAAGGCCAACAAATTCAACAACAACCTCAACATTGAAAAACAACAACCTCAACATTGAAAAACACCAACAGATTCAACAAAAAATTCAACATTGAGAAACACCAACAAATTCAACAACAACCCCGACATTGAAAAACACCAACAAATTCAACAACAACCTCAACTTTGAAAAACAACAACAACCTCATCATGGAAAAACACCAACAAATTCAACAACAACTTCAACATTGAAAAACAACAACATCCTCAAAATTGAAAAACACCAACAAATTCAACAACAACCCCAACATTTAAAAACAACAACAACCTCAGCATTGAAAAACACCAACAAATTCAACAACAACCTCAACATTGAAAAACACCAACAAATTCAAGAACAACCTCAACATTGAAAAACAACAACAACCTCAACATTGAAAAACACCAAAAAATTCAACAGCAACCTCAACATTGAAAAACAACAACAAACTAAACATTGAAAAACACCAGCAAATTCAACAACAACCTCAACATTGAAAAACAACAACAACCTCAACATTGAAAAACACCAACAAATTCAACAACAACCTTAACATTGAAATACACCAACAAATTCAACAACAACCTCAACATTGAAAAACACTAACAAATTCAACAACAACCTCGAAATTGAAAAACACCAACAAATTCAACAACAAACTCAACATTGAAGAACACCAACAAATTCAACAACAACCTCAACATTGAAAAACAACAACAACCTCAACATTGAAAAACAACAACAACCTCAACATTGAAAAACACCAACAAATTCAACAACAACCTCAACATTGAAATACAGCAACAACCTCAACATTGAAAAACACCAACAATTTCAACAACAACCTCAACATTGAAAAACAACAACAAACTCAACATTGAAAAACACCAACAAATTCAACAACAACCTCAACATTGAAAAACAACAACAACCTCAACATTGAAAAACACCAACAAATTCAACAACAACCTCAACATTGAACAACACCAACAAATTCAACAACAACCTGAACATTGAAAAACAACAACAACCTAAACATAGAAAAACACCAACAAATTCAACAACAACCTCAACATTGAAAAACAACAACAACCTCAACATTGAAAAACACCAACAAATTCAACAACAACCTCAACATTGAAAAACACCAACAAATTCAACAACAACCTCAGCATTGAAAAACAACAACAACCTCAACATTGAAAAACACCAACAAATTCAACAACAACCTCAACATTGAAAAACAACAACAACCTCAACATTGAAAAACACCAACAAATTCAACAACATCCTCAACATTGAAAAACACCAACAAATTCAACAACAACCTCAACATTGAAAAACAACAACAACCTCAACATTGAAAAACACCAACAAATTCAACAGCAACTTCAACATTGAAAAACACCAACAAATTCAACAACAACCTCGAAATTGAAAAGCACCAACAAATACAACAACAGCCTCAACATTGAAAAACAACAACAACCTCAACATTGAAAAACACCAACAAATTCAACAACAACCTCAACATTGAAAAACAACAACAACCTCAACATTGCAAAACTCCAGCAAATTCAACAACAACCTCAACATTTAAAAACACCAACAAATTCAACAACAAACTCAACATTGAAAAACAACAGCAACCTCAACATTGAAAAACACCAGCAAATTCAACAACAACTTCAACATTGAAAAACACCAACAAATTCAACAACAACCTCAACATTGAAAAACACCAACAAATTCAACAACAACCTCAGCATTGAAAAACAACAACAACCTCAACATTGAAAAACACCAACAAATTCAACAACAACCTCAACATTGAAAAACAACAACAACCTCAACATTGAAAAACACCAACAAATTCAACAACAACTTCAACATTGAAAAACACCAACAAATTCAACAACAACCTCGAAAGTGAAAAACACCAACAAATACAACAACAACCTCAACATTGAAAAACAACAACAACCTCAACATTGAAAAACACCAACAAATTCAACAACAACCTCAACATTGAAAAACAACAACAACCTCAACATTGCAAAACACCAGCAAATTCAACAACAACCTCAACATTTAAAAACACCAACAAATTCAACAACAACCTCAACATTGAAAAACAACAACAATCTCAACATTGAAAAACACCAACAAATTCAACAACAACCTCAACATTGAAAAGCAACAACAACCTCAACATTGAAAAACACCAACAAATTCAACAACAACCTCGACATTGAAAAACACCCTCAAATTCAAAATCAACCTCAACATTGAACAACACCAACAACCTCAAAATTGAAAAAACACCCACAAATTCAACAACAACCTCAACATTGAAAAACACCAACAAATTCAACAACAACCTCAACATTGAAAAACACCAACAACCTCAACATTGAAAAACACCAACAAATTCAACAACAACCTCAACATTGAAAAACACCAACAAATTCAACAACAACCTCAACATTGAAAAACAACAACAACCTCAACATTGAAAAACACCAACAAATTCAACAGCAACCTCAACATTGAAAAACAACAACAAACTAAACATTGAAAAACACCAACAAATTCAACAACAACCTCAACATTGAAAAACAACAACCTCAACATTGAAAAACACCAACAAATTCAACAACAACCTCAACATTGAAATACACCAACAAATTCAACAACAACCTCAACATTGAAAAACACTAACAAATTCAACAACAACCTCGAAATTGAAAAACACCAACAAATTCAACAACAAACTCAACATTGAAAAACACCAACAAATTCAACAACAACCTCAACATTGAAAAACAACAACAACCTCAACATTGAAAAACAGCAACAACCTCAACATTGAAAAACACCAACAAATTCAACAACAACCTCAACATTGAAATACAACAACAACCTCAACATTGAAAAACACCAACAAACTCAACAACAACCTCAACATTGAAAAACAACAACAACCTCAACATTGAAAAACACCAACAAATTCAACAACAACCTCAACATTGAACAACACCAACAAATTCAACAACAACCTCAACATTGAAAAACAGCAACAACCTAAACATTGAAAAACACGAACAAATTCAACAACAACCTCAACATTGAAAAACAACAACAACCTCAACATTGAAAAACACCAACAAATTCAACAACAACCTCAACATTGAAAAACACCAACAAATTCAACAACAACCTCAGCATTGAAAAACAACAACAACCTCAACATTGAAAAACACCAACAAATTCAACAACAACCTCAACATTGAAAAACAACAACAACCTCAACATTGAAAAACACCAACAAATTCAACAACAACCTCAACATTTAAAAACACCAACAAATTCAACAACAACCTCAGCACTGAAAAACAACAACAACCTCAACATTGAAAAACACCAACAAATTCAACAACATCCTCAACATTGAAAAACAACAACAACCTCAACATTGAAAAACACCAACAAATTCAACAACAACTTCAACATTGTAAAACACCAACAAATTCAACAACAACCTCGAAATTGAAAAACACCAACAAATACAACAACAACCTCAACATTGAAAAACAACAACAACCTCAACATTGAAAAACACCAACAAATTCAACAACAACCTCAACATTGAAAAACAACAACAACCTCAACATTGCAAAACTCCAGCAAATTCAACAACAACCTCAACATTTAAAAACACCAACAAATTCAACAACAAACTCAACATTGAAAAACAACAGCAATCTCAACATTGAAAAACACCAACAAATTCAACAACAACCTCAACATTGAAAAACAACAACAACCTCAACATTGAAAAACACCAGCAAATTCAACAACAACTTCAACATTTAAAAACACCAACAAATTCAACAACAACCTCGACATTGAAAAACACCATCAAGTTCAACAACAACCTCAATATTGAAAAACAACAACAACCTCAACATTGAAAAACACCAACAAATTCAACAACAACCTCAACATTGAAAAACAACAACAACCTCAACATTGCAAAACTCCAGCAAATTCAACAACAACCTCAACATTTAAAAACACCAACAAATTCAACAACAACCTCAGCATTGAAAAACAACAACAACCTCAACATTGAAAAACACCAACAAATTCAACAACAACCTCAACATTGAAAAACAACAACAACCTCAACATTGAAAAACACCAACAAATTCAACAACATCCTCAACATTGAAAAACACCAACAAATTCAACAACAACCTCAACATTGAAAAACAACAACAACCTCAACATTGAAAAACACCAACAAATTCAACAACAACCTCAGCATTGAAAAACAACAACAACCTCAACATTGAAAAACACCAACAAATTCAACAACAACCTCAACATTGAAAAACAACAACAACCTCAACATTGAAAAACACCAACAAATTCAACAACAACTTCAACATTGAAAAACACCAACAAATTCAACAACAACCTCGAAATTGAAAAACACCAACAAATACAACAACAACCTCAACATTGAAAAACAACAACAACCTCAACATTGAAAAACACCAACAAATTCAACAACAACCTCAACATTGAATAACAACAACAACCTCAACATTGCAAAACACCAGCAAATTCAACAACAACCTCAACATTTAAAAACACCAACAAATTCAACAACAACCTCAACATTGAAAAACAACAACAATCTCAACATTGAAAAACACCAACAAATTCAACAACAACCTCAACATTGAAAAGCAACAACAACCTCAACATTGAAAAACACCAACAAATTCAACAACAACCTCGACATTGAAAAACACCCTCAAATTCAAAATCAACCTCAACATTGAACAACACCAACAACCTCAAAATTGAAAAAACACCCACAAATTCAACAACAACCTCAACATTGAAAAACACCAACAAATTCAACAACAACCTCAACATTGAAAAACACCAACAACCTCAACATTGAAAAACACCAACAAATTCAACAACAACCTCAACATTGAAAAACACCAACAAATTCAACAACAACCTCAACATTGAAAAACAACAACAACCTCAACATTGAAAAACACCAACAAATTCAACAGCAACCTCAACATTGAAAAACAACAACAAACTAAACATTGAAAAACACCAACAAATTCAACAACAACCTCAACATTGAAAAACAACAACCTCAACATTGAAAAACACCAACAAATTCAACAACAACCTCAACATTGAAATACACCAACAAATTCAACAACAACCTCAACATTGAAAAACACTAACAAATTCAACAACAACCTCGAAATTGAAAAACACCAACAAATTCAACAACAAACTCAACATTGAAAAACACCAACAAATTCAACAACAACCTCAACATTGAAAAACAACAACAACCTCAACATTGAAAAACAGCAACAACCTCAACATTGAAAAACACCAACAAATTCAACAACAACCTCAACATTGAAATACAACAACAACCTCAACATTGAAAAACACCAACAAACTCAACAACAACCTCAACATTGAAAAACAACAACAACCTCAACATTGAAAAACACCAACAAATTCAACAACAACCTCAACATTGAACAACACCAACAAATTCAACAACAACCTCAACATTGAAAAACAGCAACAACCTAAACATTGAAAAACACGAACAAATTCAACAACAACCTCAACATTGAAAAACAACAACAACCTCAACATTGAAAAACACCAACAAATTCAACAACAACCTCAACATTGAAAAACACCAACAAATTCAACAACAACCTCAGCATTGAAAAACAACAACAACCTCAACATTGAAAAACACCAACAAATTCAACAACAACCTCAACATTGAAAAACAACAACAACCTCAACATTGAAAAACACCAACAAATTCAACAACAACCTCAACATTGAAAAACACCAACAAATTCAACAACAACCTCAGCACTGAAAAACAACAACAACCTCAACATTGAAAAACACCAACAAATTCAACAACATCCTCAACATCGAAAAACAACAACAACCTCAACATTGAAAAACACCAACAAATTCAACAACAACTTCAACATTGTAAAACACCAACAAATTCAACAACAACCTCGAAATTGAAAAACACCAACAAATACAACAACAACCTCAACATTGAAAAACAACAACAACCTCAACATTGAAAAACACCAACAAATTCAACAACAACCTCAACATTGAAAAACAACAACAACCTCAACATTGCAAAACTCCAGCAAATTCAACAACAACCTCAACATTTAAAAACACCAACAAATTCAACAACAAACTCAACATTGAAAAACAACAGCAATCTCAACATTGAAAAACACCAACAAATTCAACAACAACCTCAACATTGAAAAACAACAACAACCTCAACATTGAAAAACACCAGCAAATTCAACAACAACTTCAACATTTAAAAACACCAACAAATTCAACAACAACCTCGACATTGAAAAACACCATCAAGTTCAACAACAACCTCAATATTGAAAAACAACAACAACCTCAACATTGAAAAACACCAACAAATTCAACAACAACCTCAACATTGAAAAACAACAACAACCTCAACATTGCAAAACTCCAGCAAATTCAACAACAACCTCAACATTTAAAAACACCAACAAATTCAACAACAACCTCAGCATTGAAAAACAACAACAACCTCAACATTGAAAAACACCAACAAATTCAACAACAACCTCAACATTGAAAAACAACAACAACCTCAACATTGAAAAACACCAACAAATTCAACAACATCCTCAACATTGAAAAACACCAACAAATTCAACAACAACCTCAACATTGAAAAACAACAACAACCTCAACATTGAAAAACACCAACAAATTCAACAGCAACTTCAACATTGAAAAACACCAACAAATTCAACAACAACCTCGAAATTGAAAAGCACCAACAAATACAACAACAGCCTCAACATTGAAAAACAACAACAACCTCAACATTGAAAAACACCAACAAATTCAACAACAACCTCAACATTGAAAAACAACAACAACCTCAACATTGCAAAACTCCAGCAAATTCAACAACAACCTCAACATTTAAAAACACCAACAAATTCAACAACAAACTCAACATTGAAAAACAACAGCAACCTCAACATTGAAAAACACCAGCAAATTCAACAACAACTTCAACATTGAAAAACACCAACAAATTCAACAACAACCTCAACATTGAAAAACACCAACAAATTCAACAACAACCTCAGCATTGAAAAACAACAACAACCTCAACATTGAAAAACACCAACAAATTCAACAACAACCTCAACATTGAAAAACAACAACAACCTCAACATTGAAAAACACCAACAAATTCAACAACAACTTCAACATTGAAAAACACCAACAAATTCAACAACAACCTCGAAATTGAAAAACACCAACAAATACAACAACAACCTCAACATTGAAAAACAACAACAACCTCAACATTGAAAAACACCAACAAATTCAACAACAACCTCAACATTGAAAAACAACAACAACCTCAACATTGCAAAACACCAGCAAATTCAACAACAACCTCAACATTTAAAAACACCAACAAATTCAACAACAACCTCAACATTGAAAAACAACAACAATCTCAACATTGAAAAACACCAACAAATTCAACAACAACCTCAACATTGAAAAGCAACAACAACCTCAACATTGAAAAACACCAACAAATTCAACAACAACCTCGACATTGAAAAACACCCTCAAATTCAAAATCAACCTCAACATTGAACAACACCAACAACCTCAAAATTGAAAAAACACCCACAAATTCAACAACAACCTCAACATTGAAAAACACCAACAAATTCAACAACAACCTCAACATTGAAAAACACCAACAACCTCAACATTGAAAAACACCAACAAATTCAACAACAACCTCAACATTGAAAAACAACAACAAATTCAACAACAACCTCAACATTGAAAAACAACAACAACCTCAACATTGAAAAACACCAACAAATTCAACAGCAACCTCAACATTGAAAAACAACAACAAACTAAACATTGAAAAACACCAACAAATTCAACAACAACCTCAACATTGAAAAACAACAACCTCAACATTGAAAAACACCAACAAATTCAACAACAACCTCAACATTGAAATACACCAACAAATTCAACAACAACCTCAACATTGAAAAACACTAACAAATTCAACAACAACCTCGAAATTGAAAAACACCAACAAATTCAACAACAAACTCAACATTGAAAAACACCAACAAATTCAACAACAACCTCAACATTGAAAAACAACAACAACCTCAACATTGAAAAACAGCAACAACCTCAACATTGAAAAACACCAACAAATTCAACAACAACCTCAACATTGAAATACAACAACAACCTCAACATTGAAAAACACCAACAAACTCAACAACAACCTCAACATTGAAAAACAACAACAACCTCAACATTGAAAAACACCAACAAATTCAACAACAACCTCAACATTGAACAACACCAACAAATTCAACAACAACCTCAACATTGAAAAACAGCAACAACCTAAACATTGAAAAACACGAACAAATTCAACAACAACCTCAACATTGAAAAACAACAACAACCTCAACATTGAAAAACACCAACAAATTCAACAACAACCTCAACATTGAAAAACACCAACAAATTCAACAACAACCTCAGCATTGAAAAACAACAACAACCTCAACATTGAAAAACACCAACAAATTCAACAACAACCTCAACATTGAAAAACAACAACAACCTCAACATTGAAAAACACCAACAAATTCAACAACAACCTCAACATTGAAAAACACCAACAAATTCAACAACAACCTCAGCACTGAAAAACAACAACAACCTCAACATTGAAAAACACCAACAAATTCAACAACAACCTCAACATTGAAAAACAACAACAACCTCAACATTGAAAAACACCAACAAATTCAACAACAACTTCAACATTGTAAAACACCAACAAATTCAACAACAACCTCGAAATTGAAAAACACCAACAAATACAACAACAACCTCAACATTGAAAAACAACAACAACCTCAACATTGAAAAACACCAACAAATTCAACAACAACCTCAACATTGAAAAACAACAACAACCTCAACATTGCAAAACTCCAGCAAATTCAACAACAACCTCAACATTTAAAAACACCAACAAATTCAACAACAAACTCAACATTGAAAAACAACAGCAATCTCAACATTGAAAAACACCAACAAATTCAACAACAACCTCAACATTGAAAAACAACAACAACCTCAACATTGAAAAACACCAGCAAATTCAACAACAACTTCAACATTTAAAAACACCAACAAATTCAACAACAACCTCGACATTGAAAAACACCATCAAGTTCAACAACAACCTCAATATTGAAAAACAACAACAACCTCAACATTGAAAAACACCAACAAATTCAACAACAACCTCAACATTGAAAAACAACAACAACCTCAACATTGCAAAACTCCAGCAAATTCAACAACAACATCAACATTTAAAAACACCAACAAATTCAACAACAAACTCAACATTGAAAAACAACAACAATCTCAACATTGAAAAACACCAACAAATTCAACAACAACCTCAACATTGAAAAACAACAACAACCTCAACATTGAAAAACACCAGCAAATTCAACAACAACTTCAACATTGAAAAACACCAACAAATTCAACAACAACCTCAACATTGAAAAACACCAACAAATTCAACAACAACCTCAGCATTGAAAAACAACAACAACCTCAACATTGAAAAACACCAACAAATTCAACAACAACCTCAACATTGAAAAACAACAACAACCTCAACATTGAAAAACACCAACAAATTCAACAACAACTTCAACATTGAAAAACACCAACAAATTCAACAACAACCTCGAAATTGAAAAACACCAACAAATACAACAACAACCTCAACATTGAAAAACAACAACAACCTCAACATTGGAAAACACCAACAAATTCAACAACAACCTCAACATTGAAAAACAACAACAACCTCAACATTGCAAAACACCAGCAAATTCAACAACAACCTCAACATTTAAAAACACCAACAAATTCAACAACAACCTCAACATTGAAAAACAACAACAATCTCAACATTGAAAAACACCAACAAATTCAACAACAACCTCAACATTGAAAAGCAACAACAACCTCGACATTGAAAAACACCAACAAATTCAAAATCAAACTCAACATTGAACAACACCAACAACCTCAAAATTGAAAAAACACCCACAAATTCAACAACAACCTCAACATTGAAAAACACCAACAAATTCAACAACAACCTCAACATTGAAAAACACCAACAACCTCAACATGGAAAAACACCAACAAATTCAACAACAACCTCAACATTGAAAAACAACAACAACCTCAACATTGAAAAACAACAACAACCTCAACATTGAAAAACACCAACAAATTCAACAACAACCTCAACATTGAAATACAACAACAACCTCAACATTGAAAAACACCAACAAATTCAACAACAACCTCAACATTGAAAAACAACAACAAACTCAACATTGAAAAACACCAACAAATTCAACAACAACCTCAACATTGAAAAACAACAACAACCTCAACATTGAAAAACACCAACAAATTCAACAACAACCTCAACATTGAACAACACCAACAAATTCAACAACAACCTGAACATTGAAAAACAACAACAACCTAAACATTGAAAAACACCAACAAATTCAACAACAACCTCAACATTGAAAAACAACAACAACCTCAACATTGAAAAACACCAACAAATTCAACAACAACCTCAACATTGAAAAACACCAACAAATTCAACAACAACCTCAGCATTGAAAAACAACAACAACCTCAACATTGAAAAACACCAACAAATTCAACAACAACCTCAACATTGAAAAACAACAACAACCTCAACATTGAAAAACACCAACAAATTCAACAACATCCTCAACATTGAAAAACACCAACAAATTCAACAACAACCTCAGCATTGAAAAACAACAACAACCTCAACATTGAAAAACACCAACAAATTCAACAACAACCTCAACATTGAAAAACAACAACAACCTCAACATTGAAAAACACCAACAAATTCAACAGCAACTTCAACATTGAAAAACACCAACAAATTCAACAACAACCTCGAAATTGAAAAACACCAACAAATACAACAACAACCTCAACATTGAAAAACAACAACAACCTCAACATTGAAAAACACCAACAAATTCAACAACAACCTCAACATTGAAAAACAACAACAACCTCAACATTGCAAAACTCCAGCAAATTCAACAACAACCTCAACATTTAAAAACACCAACAAATTCAACAACAAACTCAACATTGAAAAACAACAACAATCTCAACATTGAAAAACACCAACAAATTCAACAACAACCTCAACATTGAAAAACAACAACAACCTCAACATTGAAAAACACCAGCAAATTCAACAACAACTTCAACATTGAAAAACACCAACAAATTCAACAACAACCTCAACATTGAAAAACACCAACAAATTCAACAACAACCTCAGCATTGAAAAACAACAACAACCTCAACATTGAAAAACACCAACAAATTCAACAACAACCTCAACATTGAAAAACAACAACAACCTCAACATTGAAAAACACCAACAAATTCAACAACAACTTCAACATTGAAAAACACCAACAAATTCAACAACAACCACGAAATTGAAAAACACCAACAAATACAACAACAACCTCAACATTGAAAAACAACAACAACCTCAACATTGAAAAACACCAACAAATTCAACAACAACCTCAACATTGAAAAACAACAACAACCTCAACATTGCAAAACACCAGCAAATTCAACAACAACCTCAACATTTAAAAACACCAACAAATTCAACAACAACCTCAACATTGAAAAACAACAACAATCTCAACATTGAAAAACACCAACAAATTCAACAACAACCTCAACATTGAAAAGCAACAACAACCTCAACATTGAAAAACACCAACAAATTCAACAACAACCTCGACATTGAAAAACACCCTCAAATTCAAAATCAACCTCAACATTGAACAACACCAACAACCTCAAAATTGAAAAAACACCCACAAATTCAACAACAACCTCAACATTGAAAAACACCAACAAATTCAACAACAACCTCAACATTGAAAAACACCAACAACCTCAACATGGAAAAACACCAACAAATTCAACAACAACCTCAACATTGAAAAACAACAACAACCTCAACATTGAAAAACACCAACAAATTCAACAGCAACCTCAACATTGAAAAACAACAACAAACTAAACATTGAAAAACACCAACAAATTCAACAACAACCTCAACATTGAAAAACAACAACAAATTCAACAACAACCTCAACATTGAAATACACCAACAAATTCAACAACAACCTCAACATTGAAAAACACTAACAAATTCAACAACAACCTCAACATTGAAAAACAACAACAACCTCAACATTGAAAAACACCAACAAATTCAACAACAACCTCAACATTTAAAAACACCAACAAATTCAACAACAACCTCAGCATTGAAAAACAACAACAACCTCAACATTCAAAAACACCAACAAATTCAACAACAACCTCAACATTGAAAAACAACAACAACCTCAACATTGAAAAACACCAACAAATTCAACAACAACCTCAACATTGAAAAACACCAACAAATTCAACAACAACCTCAGCATTGAAAAACAACAACAACCTCAACATTGAAAAACACCAACAAATTCAACAACAACCTCAACATTGAAAAACAACAACAACCTCAACATTGAAAAACACCAACAAATTCAACAACAACTTCAACATTGAAAAACACCAACAAATTCAACAACAACCTCGAAATTGACAAAACACCAACAAATACAACAACAACCTCAACATTGAAAAACAACAGCAACCTCAACATTGAAAAACACCAACAAATTCAACAACAACCTCAACATTGAAAAACAACAACAACCTCAACATTGCAAAACTCCAGCAAATTCAACAACAACCTCAACATTTAAAAACACCAACAAATTCCACAACAAACTCAACATTGAAAAACAACAACAATCTCAACATTGAAAAACACCAACAAATTCAACAACAACCTCAACATTGAAAAACAACAACAACCTCAACATTGAAAAACACCAGCAAATTCAACAACAACTTCAACATTTAAAAACACCAACAAATTCAACAACAACCTCGACATTGAAAAACACCATCAAGTTCAACAACAACCTCAATATTGAAAAACAACAACAACCTCAACATTGAAAAACACCAACAAATTTAACAGCAACTTCAACATTGAAAAACACCAACAAATTCAACAACAACCTCGAAATTGAAAAACACCAACAAATACAACAACAACCTCAACATTGAAAAACAACAACAACCTCAACATTGAAAAACACCAACAAATTCAAAAACAACCTCAACATTGAAAAACAACAACAACCTCAACATTGCAAAACTCCAGCAAATTCAACAACAACCTCAACACTTAAAAACACCAACAAATTCAACAACAAACTCAACATTGAAAAACAACAACAATCTCAACATTGAAAAACACCAACAAATTCAACAACAACCTCAACATTGAAAAACAACAACAACCTCAACATTGAAAAACACCAGCAAATTCAACAACAACTTCAACATTGAAAAACACCAACAAATTCAACAACAACCTCAACATTGAAAAACACCAACAACCTCAACATGGAAAAACACCAACAAATTCAACAACAACCTCAACATTGAAAAACAACAACAACCTCAACATTGAAAAACACCAACAAATTCAACAGCAACCTCAACATTGAAAAACAACAACAAACTAAACATTGAAAAACACCAAAAATTCAACAACAACCTCAACATTGAAAAACAACAACAAATTCAACAACAACCTCAACATTGAAATACACCAACAAATTCAACAACAACCTCAACATTGAAAAACACTAACAAATTCAACAACAACCTCAACATTGAAAAACAACAACAACCTCAACATTGAAAAACACCAACAAATTCAACAACAACCTCAACATTTAAAAACACCAACAAATTCAACAACAACCTCAGCATTGAAAAACAACAACAACCTCAACATTGAAAAACACCAACAAATTCAACAACAACCTCAACATTGAAAAACAACAACAACCTCAACATTGAAAAACACCAACAAATTCAACAACAACCTCAACATTGAAAAACACCAACAAATTCAACAACAACCTCAGCATTGAAAAACAACAACAACCTCAACATTGAAAAACACCAACAAATTCAACAACAACCTCAACATTGAAAAACAACAACAACCTCAACATTGAAAAACACCAACAAATTCAACAACAACTTCAACATTGAAAAACACCAACAAATTCAACAACAACCTCGAAATTGACAAAACACCAACAAATACAACAACAACCTCAACATTGAAAAACAACAGCAACCTCAACATTGAAAAACACCAACAAATTCAACAACAACCTCAACATTGAAAAACAACAACAACCTCAACATTGCAAAACTCCAGCAAATTCAACAACAACCTCAACATTTAAAAACACCAACAAATTCAACAACAAACTCAACATTGAAAAACAACAACAATCTCAACATTGAAAAACACCAACAAATTCAACAACAACCTCAACATTGAAAAACAACAACAACCTCAACATTGAAAAACACCAGCAAATTCAACAACAACTTCAACATTTAAAAACACCAACAAATTCAACAACAACCTCGACATTGAAAAACACCATCAAGTTCAACAACAACCTCAATATTGAAAAACAACAACAACCTCAACATTGAAAAACACCAACAAATTCAACAGCAACTTCAACATTGAAAAACACCAACAAATTCAACAACAACCTCGAAATTGAAAAACACCAACAAATACAACAACAACCTCAACATTGAAAAACAACAACAACCTCAACATTGAAAAACACCAACAAATTCAAAAACAACCTCAACATTGAAAAACAACAACAACCTCAACATTGCAAAACTCCAGCAAATTCAACAACAACCTCAACATTTAAAAACACCAACAAATTCAACAACAAACTCAACATTGAAAAACAACAACAATCTCAACATTGAAAAACACCAACAAATTCAACAACAACCTCAACATTGAAAAACAACAACAACCTCAACATTGAAAAACACCAGC
Source organism: Isurus oxyrinchus (assembly GCA_026770705.1). Classification (NCBI taxonomy): domain Eukaryota; kingdom Metazoa; phylum Chordata; class Chondrichthyes; order Lamniformes; family Lamnidae; genus Isurus; species Isurus oxyrinchus. Next base: position 330,401 of record JANJGN010000420.1, read on the forward strand.
AAATTCAACAACAACTTCAACATTGAAAAACACCAACAAATTCAACAACAACCTCAACATTGAAGAACACCAACAAATTCAACAACAACCTCAGCATTGAAAAACAACAACAACCTCAACATTGAAAAACACCAACAAATTCAACAACAACCTCAACATTGAAAAACAACAACAACCTCAACATTGAAAAACACCAACAAATTCAACAACAACTTCAACATTGAAAAACAGCAACAAATTCAACAACAACCTCGAAATTGAAAAACACCAACAAATACAACAACAACCTCAACATTGAAAAACAACAACAACCTCAACATTGAAAAACACCAACAAATTCAACAACAACCTCAACATTGAAAAACAACAACAACCTCAACATTGCAAAACACCAGCAAATTCAACAACAACCTCAACATTTAAAAACACCAACAAATTCAACAACAACCTCAACATTGAAAAACAACAACAATCTCAACATTGAAAAACACCAACAAATTCAACAACAACCTCAACATTGAAAAGCAACAACAACCTCAACATTGAAAAACACCAACAAATTCAACAACAACCTCGACATTGAAAAACACCCTCAAATTCAAAATCAACCTCAAGATTGAACAACACCAACAACCTCAAAATTGAAAAAACACCAACAAATTCAACAACAACCTCAACATTGAAAAACACCAACAAATTCAACAACAACCTCAACATTGAAAAACACCAACAACCTCAACATTGAAAAACACCAACAAATTCAACAACAACCTCAACATTGAAAAACAACAACAACCTCAACATTGAAAAACACCAACAAATTCAACAACAACCTCAACATTGAAAAACACCAACAAATTCAACAAGAACCTCAGCATTGAAAAACAACAACAACCTCAACATTGAAAAACACCAACAAATTCAACAACAACCTCAACATTGAAAAACAACAACAACCTCAACATTGAAAAACACCAACAAATTCAACAACAACCTCAACATTGAAAAACACCAACAAATTCAACAACAACCTCAGCATTGAAAAACAACAACAACCTCAACATTGAAAAACACCAACAAATTCAACAACAACCTCAACATTGAAAAACAACAACAACCTCAACATTGAAAAACACCAACAAATTCAACAACAACCTCGACATTGAAAAACAACAACAAACTCAACATTGAAAAACACCAACAAATTCAACAACAACCTCAACATTGAAAAACAACAACAACCTCAACATTGAAAAACACCAACAAATTCAACAACAACCTCAACATTGAACAACACCAAGAAATTCAACAACAACCTCAACATTGAAAAACAACAACAACCTAAACATTGAAAAACACGAACAAATTCAACAACAACCTCAACATTGAAAAACAACAACAACCTCAACATTGAATAACACCAACAAATTCAACAACAACCTCAACATTGAAAAACACCAACAAATTCAACAACAACCTCAACATTGAAAAACACCAACAAATTCAACAACAACCTCAACATTGAACAACACCAAGAAATTCAACAACAACCTCAACACTGAAAAACAACAACAACCTAAACATTGAAAAACACGAACAAATTCAACAACAACCTCAACATTGAAAAACAACAACAACCTCAACATTGAAAAACACCAACAAATTCAACAACAACCTCAACATTGAAAAACACCAACAAATTCAACAACAACCTCAGCATTGAAAAACAACAACAACCTCAACATTGAAAAACACCAACAAATTCAACAACAACCTCAACATTGAAAAACAACAACTACCTCAACATTGAAATACACCAACAAATTCAACAACAACCTCAACATTGAAAAACACTAACAAATTCAACAACAACCTCGAAATTGAAAAACACCAACAAATACAACAACAACCTCAACATTGAAAAACAACAACGACCTCAACATTGAAAAACACCAACAAATTCAACAACAACCTCAACATTGAAAAACAACAACAACCTCAACATAGCAAAACTCCAGCAAATTCATCAACAACCTCAACATTTAAAAACACCAGCAAATTCAACAACAAACTCAACATTGAAAAACAACAACAATCTCAACATTGAAAAACACCAACAAATTCAACAACAACCTCAACATTGAAAAACAACAACAACCTCAACATTGAAAAACACCAACAAATTCAACAGAAACTTCAACATTGAAAACACCAACAAATTCAACAACAACCTCAACATTTAAAAAGGCCAACAAATTCAACAACAACCTCAACATTGAAAAACAACAACCTCAACATTGAAAAACACCAACAGATTCAACAAAAAATTCAACATTGAGAAACACCAACAAATTCAACAACAACCCCGACATTGAAAAACACCAACAAATTCAACAACAACCTCAACTTTGAAAAACAACAACAACCTCATCATGGAAAAACACCAACAAATTCAACAACAACTTCAACATTGAAAAACAACAACATCCTCAAAATTGAAAAACACCAACAAATTCAACAACAACCCCAACATTTAAAAACAACAACAACCTCAGCATTGAAAAACACCAACAAATTCAACAACAACCTCAACATTGAAAAACACCAACAAATTCAAGAACAACCTCAACATTGAAAAACAACAACAACCTCAACATTGAAAAACACCAAAAAATTCAACAGCAACCTCAACATTGAAAAACAACAACAAACTAAACATTGAAAAACACCAACAAATTCAACAACAACCTCAACATTGAAAAACAACAACAACCTCAACATTGAAAAACACCAACAAATTCAACAACAACCTTAACATTGAAATACACCAACAAATTCAACAACAACCTCAACATTGAAAAACACTAACAAATTCAACAACAACCTCGAAATTGAAAAACACCAACAAATTCAACAACAAACTCAACATTGAAGAACACCAACAAATTCAACAACAACCTCAACATTGAAAAACAACAACAACCTCAACATTGAAAAACAACAACAACCTCAACATTGAAAAACACCAACAAATTCAACAACAACCTCAACATTGAAATACAACAACAACCTCAACATTGAAAAACACCAACAATTTCAACAACAACCTCAACATTGAAAAACAACAACAAACTCAACATTGAAAAACACCAACAAATTCAACAACAACCTCAACATTGAAAAACAACAACAACCTCAACATTGAAAAACACCAACAAATTCAACAACAACCTCAACATTGAACAACACCAACAAATTCAACAACAACCTGAACATTGAAAAACAACAACAACCTAAACATAGAAAAACACCAACAAATTCAACAACAACCTCAACATTGAAAAACAACAACAACCTCAACATTGAAAAACACCAACAAATTCAACAACAACCTCAACATTGAAAAACACCAACAAATTCAACAACAACCTCAGCATTGAAAAACAACAACAACCTCGAAATTGAAAAACACCAACAAATTCAACAACAACCTCAACATTGAAAAACAACAACAACCTCAACATTGAAAAACACCAACAAATTCAACAACATCCTCAACATTGAAAAACACCAACAAATTCAACAACAACCTCAACATTGAAAAACAACAACAACCTCAACATTGAAAAACACCAACAAATTCAACAGCAACTTCAACATTGAAAAACACCAACAAATTCAACAACAACCTCGAAATTGAAAAGCACCAACAAATACAACAACAGCCTCAACATTGAAAAACAACAACAACCTCAACATTGAAAAACACCAACAAATTCAACAACAACCTCAACATTGAAAAACAACAACAACCTCAACATTGCAAAACTCCAGCAAATTCAACAACAACCTCAACATTTAAAAACACCAACAAATTCAACAACAAACTCAACATTGAAAAACAACAGCAACCTCAACATTGAAAAACACCAGCAAATTCAACAACAACTTCAACATTGAAAAACACCAACAAATTCAACAACAACCTCAACATTGAAAAACACCAACAAATTCAACAACAACCTCAGCATTGAAAAACAACAATAACCTCAACATTGAAAAACACCAACAAATTCAACAACAACCTCAACATTGAAAAACAACAACAACCTCAACATTGAAAAACACCAACAAATTCAACAACAACTTCAACATTGAAAAACACCAACAAATTCAACAACAACCTCGAAATTGAAAAACACCAACAAATACAACAACAACCTCAACATTGAAAAACAACAACAACCTCAACATTGAAAAACACCAACAAATTCAACAACAACCTCAACATTGAAAAACAACAACAACCTCAACATTGCAAAACACCAGCAAATTCAACAACAACCTCAACATTTAAAAACACCAACAAATTCAACAACAACCTCAACATTGAAAAACAACAACAATCTCAACATTGAAAAACACCAACAAATTCAACAACAACCTCAACATTGAAAAGCAACAACAACCTCAACATTGAAAAACACCAACAAATTCAACAACAACCTCGACATTGAAAAACACCCTCAAATTCAAAATCAACCTCAACATTGAACAACACCAACAACCTCAAAATTGAAAAAACACCCACAAATTCAACAACAACCTCAACATTGAAAAACACCAACAAATTCAACAACAACCTCAACATTGAAAAACACCAACAACCTCAACATTGAAAAACACCAACAAATTCAACAACAACCTCAACATTGAAAAACACCAACAAATTCAACAACAACCTCAACATTGAAAAACAACAACAACCTCAACATTGAAAAACACCAACAAATTCAACAGCAACCTCAACATTGAAAAACAACAACAAACTAAACATTGAAAAACACCAACAAATTCAACAACAACCTCAACATTGAAAAACAACAACCTCAACATTGAAAAACACCAACAAATTCAACAACAACCTCAACATTGAAATACACCAACAAATTCAACAACAACCTCAACATTGAAAAACACTAACAAATTCAACAACAACCTCGAAATTGAAAAACACCAACAAATTCAACAACAAACTCAACATTGAAAAACACCAACAAATTCAACAACAACCTCAACATTGAAAAACAACAACAACCTCAACATTGAAAAACAGCAACAACCTCAACATTGAAAAACACCAACAAATTCAACAACAACCTCAACATTGAAATACAACAACAACCTCAACATTGAAAAACACCAACAAACTCAACAACAACCTCAACATTGAAAAACAACAACAACCTCAACATTGAAAAACACCAACAAATTCAACAACAACCTCAACATTGAACAACACCAACAAATTCAACAACAACCTCAACATTGAAAAACAGCAACAACCTAAACATTGAAAAACACGAACAAATTCAACAACAACCTCAACATTGAAAAACAACAACAACCTCAACATTGAAAAACACCAACAAATTCAACAACAACCTCAACATTGAAAAACACCAACAAATTCAACAACAACCTCAGCATTGAAAAACAACAACAACCTCAACATTGAAAAACACCAACAAATTCAACAACAACCTCAACATTGAAAAACAACAACAACCTCAACATTGAAAAACACCAACAAATTCAACAACAACCTCAACATTGAAAAACACCAACAAATTCAACAACAACCTCAGCATTGAAAAACAACAACAACCTCAACATTGAAAAACACCAACAAATTCAACAACAACCTCAACATTGAAAAACAACAACAACCTCAACATTGAAAAACACCAACAAATTCAACAACAACTTCAACATTGTAAAACACCAACAAATTCAACAACAACCTCGAAATTGAAAAACACCAACAAATACAACAACAACCTCAACATTGAAAAACAACAACAACCTCAACATTGAAAAACACCAACAAATTCAACAACAACCTCAACATTGAAAAACAACAACAACCTCAACATTGCAAAACTCCAGCAAATTCAACAACAACCTCAACATTTAAAAACACCAACAAATTCAACAACAAACTCAACATTGAAAAACAACAGCAATCTCAACATTGAAAAACACCAACAAATTCAACAACAACCTCAACATTGAAAAACAACAACAACCTCAACATTGAAAAACACCAGCAAATTCAACAACAACTTCAACATTTAAAAACACCAACAAATTCAACAACAACCTCGACATTGAAAAACACCATCAAGTTCAACAACAACCTCAATATTGAAAAACAACAACAACCTCAACATTGAAAAACACCAACAAATTCAACAGCAACTTCAACATTGAAAAACACCAACAAATTCAACAACAACCTCGAAATTGAAAAACACCAACAAATACAACAACAACCTCAACATTGAAAAACAACAACAACCTCAACATTGAAAAACACCAACAAATTCAAAAACAACCTCAACATTGAAAAACAACAACAACCTCAACATTGCAAAACTCCAGCAAATTCAACAACAACCTCAACATTTAAAAACACCAACAAATTCAACAACAAACTCAACATTGAAAAACAACAACAATCTCAACATTGAAAAACACCAACAAATTCAACAACAACCTCAACATTGAAAAACAACAACAACCTCAACATTGAAAAACACCAGCAAATTCAACAACAACTTCAACATTGAAAAACACCAACAAATTCAACAACAACCTCAACATTGAAAAACACCAACAAATTCAACAACAACCTCAGCATTGAAAAACAACAACCACCTCAACATTGAAAAACACCAACAAATTCAACAACAACCTCAACATTGAACAACACCAACAAATTCAACAACAACCTCAACATTGAAAAACAACAACAACCTAAACATTGAAAAACACGAACAAATTCAACAACAACCTCAACATTGAAAAACAACAACAACCTCAACATTGAAAAACACCAACAAGTTCAACAACAACCTCAACATTGAAAAACACCAACAAATTCAACAACAACCTCAGCATTGAAAAACAACAACAACCTCAACATTGAAAAACACCAACAAATTCAACAACAACCTCAACATTGAAAAACAACAACAAACTAAACATTGAAAAACACCAACAAATTCAACAACAACCTCAACATTGAAAAACAACAACCTCAACATTGAAAAACACCAACAAATTCAACAACAACCTCAACATTGAAATACACCAACAAATTCAACAACAACCTCAACATTGAAAAACACTAACAAATTCAACAACAACCTCGAAATTGAAAAACACCAACAAATTCAACAACAAACTCAACATTGAAAAACACCAACAAATTCAACAACAACCTCAACATTGAAAAACAACAACAACCTCAACATTGAAAAACAGCAACAACCTCAACATTGAAAAACACCAACAAATTCAACAACAACCTCAACATTGAAATACAACAACAACCTCAACATTGAAAAACACCAACAAACTCAACAACAACCTCAACATTGAAAAACAACAACAACCTCAACATTGAAAAACACCAACAAATTCAACAACAACCTCAACATTGAACAACACCAACAAATTCAACAACAACCTCAACATTGAAAAACAGCAACAACCTAAACATTGAAAAACACGAACAAATTCAACAACAACCTCAACATTGAAAAACAACAACAACCTCAACATTGAAAAACACCAACAAATTCAACAACAACCTCAACATTGAAAAACACCAACAAATTCAACAACAACCTCAGCATTGAAAAACAACAACAACCTCAACATTGAAAAACACCAACAAATTCAACAACAACCTCAACATTGAAAAACAACAACAACCTCAACATTGAAAAACACCAACAAATTCAACAACAACCTCAACATTGAAAAACACCAACAAATTCAACAACAACCTCAGCATTGAAAAACAACAACAACCTCAACATTGAAAAACACCAACAAATTCAACAACAACCTCAACATTGAAAAACAACAACAACCTCAACATTGAAAAACACCAACAAATTCAACAACAACTTCAACATTGTAAAACACCAACAAATTCAACAACAACCTCGAAATTGAAAAACACCAACAAATACAACAACAACCTCAACATTGAAAAACAACAACAACCTCAACATTGAAAAACACCAACAAATTCAACAACAACCTCAACATTGAAAAACAACAACAACCTCAACATTGCAAAACTCCAGCAAATTCAACAACAACCTCAACATTTAAAAACACCAACAAATTCAACAACAAACTCAACATTGAAAAACAACAGCAATCTCAACATTGAAAAACACCAACAAATTCAACAACAACCTCAACATTGAAAAACAACAACAACCTCAACATTGAAAAACACCAGCAAATTCAACAACAACTTCAACATTTAAAAACACCAACAAATTCAACAACAACCTCGACATTGAAAAACACCATCAAGTTCAACAACAACCTCAATATTGAAAAACAACAACAACCTCAACATTGAAAAACACCAACAAATTCAACAGCAACTTCAACATTGAAAAACACCAACAAATTCAACAACAACCTCGAAATTGAAAAACACCAACAAATACAACAACAACCTCAACATTGAAAAACAACAACAACCTCAACATTGAAAAACACCAACAAATTCAAAAACAACCTCAACATTGAAAAACAACAACAACCTCAACATTGCAAAACTCCAGCAAATTCAACAACAACCTCAACATTTAAAAACACCAACAAATTCAACAACAAACTCAACATTGAAAAACAACAACAATCTCAACATTGAAAAACACCAACAAATTCAACAACAACCTCAACATTGAAAAACAACAACAACCTCAACATTGAAAAACACCAGCAAATTCAACAACAACTTCAACATTGAAAAACACCAACAAATTCAACAACAACCTCAACATTGAAAAACACCAACAAATTCAACAACAACCTCAGCATTGAAAAACAACAACCACCTCAACATTGAAAAACACCAACAAATTCAACAACAACCTCAACATTGAACAACACCAACAAATTCAACAACAACCTCAACATTGAAAAACAACAACAACCTAAACATTGAAAAACACGAACAAATTCAACAACAACCTCAACATTGAAAAACAACAACAACCTCAACATTGAAAAACACCAACAAGTTCAACAACAACCTCAACATTGAAAAACACCAACAAATTCAACAACAACCTCAGCATTGAAAAACAACAACAACCTCAACATTGAAAAACACCAACAAATTCAACAACAACCTCAACATTGAAAAACAACAACAACCTCAACATTGAAAAACACTAACAAATTCAACAACAACCTCGAAATTGAAAAACACCAACAAATTCAACAACAAACTCAACATTGAAAAACACCAACAAATTCAACAACAACCTCAACATTGAAAAACAACAACAACCTCAACATTGAAAAACAGCAACAACCTCAACATTGAAAAACACCAACAAATTCAACAACAACCTCAACATTGAAATACAACAACAACCTCAACATTGAAAAACACCAACAAACTCAACAACAACCTCAACATTGAAAAACAACAACAACCTCAACATTGAAAAACACCAACAAATTCAACAACAACCTCAACATTGAACAACACCAACAAATTCAACAACAACCTCAACATTGAAAAACAGCAACAACCTAAACATTGAAAAACACGAACAAATTCAACAACAACCTCAACATTGAAAAACAACAACAACCTCAACATTGAAAAGCACCAACAAATTCAACAACAACCTCAACATTGAAAAACACCAACAAATTCAACAACAACCTCAGCATTGAAAAACAACAACAACCTCAACATTGAAAAACACCAACAAATTCAACAACAACCTCAACATTGAAAAACAACAACAACCTCAACATTGAAAAACACCAACAAATTCAACAACAACCTCAACATTGAAAAACACCAACAAATTCAACAACAACCTCAGCATTGAAAAACAACAACAACCTCAACATTGAAAAACACCAACAAATTCAACAACAACCTCAACATTGAAAAACAACAACAACCTCAACATTGAAAAACACCAACAAATTCAACAACAACTTCAACATTGTAAAACACCAACAAATTCAACAACAACCTCGAAATTGAAAAACACCAACAAATACAACAACAACCTCAACATTGAAAAACAACAACAACCTCAACATTGAAAAACACCAACAAATTCAACAACAACCTCAACATTGAAAAACAACAACAACCTCAACATTGCAAAACTCCAGCAAATTCAACAACAACCTCAACATTTAAAAACACCAACAAATTCAACAACAAACTCAACATTGAAAAACAACAGCAATCTCAACATTGAAAAACACCAACAAATTCAACAACAACCTCAACATTGAAAAACAACAACAACCTCAACATTGAAAAACACCAGCAAATTCAACAACAACTTCAACATTTAAAAACACCAACAAATTCAACAACAACCTCGACATTGAAAAACACCATCAAGTTCAACAACAACCTCAATATTGAAAAACAACAACAACCTCAACATTGAAAAACACCAACAAATTCAACAGCAACTTCAACATTGAAAAACAACAACAAATTCAACAACAACCTCGAAATTGAAAAACACCAACAAATACAACAACAACCTCAACATTGAAAAACAACAACAACCTCAACATTGAAAAACACCAACAAATTCAAAAACAACCTCAACATTGAAAAACAACAACAACCTCAACATTGCAAAACTCCAGCAAATTCAACAACAACCTCAACATTTAAAAACACCAACAAATTCAACAACAAACTCAACATTGAAAAACAACAACAATCTCAACATTGAAAAACACCAACAAATTCAACAACAACCTCAACATTGAAAAACAACAACAACCTCAACATTGAAAAACACCAGCAAATTCAACAACAACTTCAACATTGAAAAACACCAACAAATTCAACAACAACCTCAACATTGAAAAACACCAACAAATTCAACAACAACCTCAGCATTGAAAAACAACAACCACCTCAACATTGAAAAACACCAACAAATTCAACAACAACCTCAACATTGAACAACACCAACAAATTCAACAACAACCTCAACATTGAAAAACAACAACAACCTAAACATTGAAAAACACGAACAAATTCAACAACAACCTCAACATTGAAAAACAACAACAACCTCAACATTGAAAAACACCAACAAATTCAACAACAACCTCAACATTGAAAAACACCAACAAATTCAACAACAACCTCAGCATTGAAAAACAACAACAACCTCAACATTGAAAAACACCAACAAATTCAACAACAACCTCAACATTGAAAAACAACAACAACCTCAACATTGAAAAACACCAACAAATTCAACAACAACCTCAACATTGAAAAACACCAACAAATTCAACAACAACCTCAGCATTGAAAAACAACAACAACCTCAACATTGAAAAACACCAACAAATTCAACAACAACCTCAACATTGAAAAACAACAACAACCTCAACATTGAAAAACACCAACAAATTCAACAACAACTTCAACATTGTAAAACACCAACAAATTCAACAACAACCTCGAAATTGAAAAACACCAACAAATACAACAACAACCTCAACATTGAAAAACAACAACAACCTCAACATTGAAAAACACCAACAAATTCAACAACAACCTCAACATTGAAAAACAACAACAACCTCAACATTGCAAAACTCCAGCAAATTCAACAACAACCTCAACATTTAAAAACACCAACAAATTCAACAACAAACTCAACATTGAAAAACAACAGCAATCTCAACATTGAAAAACACCAACAAATTCAACAACAACCTCAACATTGAAAAACAACAACAACCTCAACATTGAAAAACACCAGCAAATTCAACAACAACTTCAACATTTAAAAACACCAACAAATTCAACAACAACCTCGACATTGAAAAACACCATCAAGTTCAACAACAACCTCAATATTGAAAAACAACAACAACCTCAACATTGAAAAACACCAACAAATTCAACAGCAACTTCAACATTGAAAAACACCAACAAATTCAACAACAACCTCGAAATTGAAAAACACCAACAAATACAACAACAACCTCAACATTGAAAAACAACAACAACCTCAACATTGAAAAACACCAACAAATTCAAAAACAACCTCAACATTGAAAAACAACAACAACCTCAACATTGCAAAACTCCAGCAAATTCAACAACAACCTCAACATTTAAAAACACCAACAAATTCAACAACAAACTCAACATTGAAAAACAACAACAATCTCAACATTGAAATACACCAACAAATTCAACAACAACCTCAACATTGAAAAACAACAACAACCTCAACATTGAAAAACACCAGCAAATTCAACAACAACTTCAACATTGAAAAACACCAACAAATTCAACAACAACCTCAACATTGAAAAACACCAACAAATTCAACAACAACCTCAGCATTGAAAAACAACAACAACCTCAACATTGAAAAACACCAACAAATTCAACAACAACCTCAACATTGAAAAACAACAACAACCTCAACATTGAAAAACACCAACAAATTCAACAACAACTTCAACATTGAAAAACACCAACAAATTCAACAACAACCTCGAAATTGAAAAACACCAACAAATACAACAACAACCTCAACATTGAAAAACAACAACAACCTCAACATTGAAAAACACCAACAAATTCAACAACAACCTCAACATTGAAAAACAACAACAACCTCAACATTGCAAAACACCAGCAAATTCAACAACAACCTCAACATTTAAAAACACCAACAAATTCAACAACAACCTCAACATTGAAAAACAACAACAATCTCAACATTGAAAAACACCAACAAATTCAACAACAACCTCAACATTGAAAAGCAACAACAACCTCAACATTGAAAAACACCAACAAATTCAACAACAACCTCGACATTGAAAAACACCCTCAAATTCAAAATCAACCTCAACATTGAACAACACCAACAACCTCAAAATTGAAAAAACACCCACAAATTCAACAACAACCTCAACATTGAAAAACACCAACAAATTCAACAACAACCTCAACATTGAAAAACACCAACAACCTCAACATTGAAAAACACCAACAAATTCAACAACAACCTCAACATTGAAAAACACCAACAAATTCAACAACAACCTCAACATTGAAAAACAACAACAACCTCAACATTGAAAAACACCAACAAATTCAACAGCAACCTCAACATTGAAAAACAACAACAAACTAAACATTGAAAAACACCAGCAAATTCAACAACAACCTCAACATTGAAAAACAACAACCTCAACATTGAAAAACACCAACAAATTCAACAACAACCTCAACATTGAAATACACCAACAAATTCAACAACAACCTCAACATTGAAAAACACTAACAAATTCAACAACAACCTCGAAATTGAAAAACACCAACAAATTCAACAACAAACTCAACATTGAAAAACACCAACAAATTCAACAACAACCTCAACATTGAAAAACAACAACAACCTCAACATTGAAAAACAGCAACAACCTCAACATTGAAAAACACCAACAAATTCAACAACAACCTCAACATTGAAATACAACAACAACCTCAACATTGAAAAACACCAACAAACTCAACAACAACCTCAACATTGAAAAACAACAACAACCTCAACATTGAAAAACACCAACAAATTCAACAACAACCTCAACATTGAACAACACCAACAAATTCAACAACAACCTCAACATTGAAAAACAGCAACAACCTAAACATTGAAAAACACGAACAAATTCAACAACAACCTCAACATTGAAAAACAACAACAACCTCAACATTGAAAAACACCAACAAATTCAACAACAACCTCAACATTGAAAAACACCAACAAATTCAACAACAACCTCAGCATTGAAAAACAACAACAACCTCAACATTGAAAAACACCAACAAATTCAACAACAACCTCAACATTGAAAAACAACAACAACCTCAACATTGAAAAACACCAACAAATTCAACAACAACCTCAACATTGAAAAACACCAACAAATTCAACAACAACCTCAGCATTGAAAATCAACAACAACCTCAACATTGAAAAACACCAACAAATTCAACAACAACCTCAACATTGAAAAACAACAACAACCTCAACATTGAAAAACACCAACAAATTCAACAACAACTTCAACATTGTAAAACACCAACAAATTCAACAACAACCTCGAAATTGAAAAACACCAACAAATACAACAACAACCTCAACATTGAAAAACAACAACAACCTCAACATTGAAAAACACCAACAAATTCAACAACAACCTCAACATTGAAAAACAACAACAACCTCAACATTGCAAAACTCCAGCAAATTCAACAACAACCTCAACATTTAAAAACACCAACAAATTCAACAACAAACTTAGCATTGAAAAACAACAGCAATCTCAACATTGAAAAACACCAACAAATTCAACAACAACCTCAACATTGAAAAACAACAACAACCTCAACATTGAAAAACACCAGCAAATTCAACAACAACTTCAACATTTAAAAACACCAACAAATTCAACAACAACCTCGACATTGAAAAAAACCATCAAGTTCAACAACAACCTCAATATTGAAAAACAACAACAACCTCAACATTGAAAAACACCAACAAATTCAACAGCAACTTCAACATTGAAAAACACCAACAAATTCAACAACAACCTCGAAATTGAAAAACACCAACAAATACAACAACAACCTCAACATTGAAAAACAACAACAACCTCAACATTGAAAAACACCAACAAATTCAAAAACAACCTCAACATTGAAAAACAACAACAACCTCAACATTGCAAAACTCCAGCAAATTCAACAACAACCTCAACATTTAAAAACACCAACAAATTCAACAACAAACTCAACATTGAAAAACAACAACAATCTCAACATTGAAAAACACCAACAAATTCAACAACAACCTCAACATTGAAAAACAACAACAACCTCAACATTGAAAAACACCAGCAAATTCAACAACAACTTCAACATTGAAAAACACCAACAAATTCAACAACAACCTCAACATTGAAAAACACCAACAAATTCAACAACAACCTCAGCATTGAAAAACAACAACCACCTCAACATTGAAAAACACCAACAAATTCAACAACAACCTCAACATTGAACAACACCAACAAATTCAACAACAACCTCAACATTGAAAAACAACAACAACCTAAACATTGAAAAACACGAACAAATTCAACAACAACCTCAACATTGAAAAACAACAACAACCTCAACATTGAAAAACACCAACAAATTCAACAACAACCTCAACATTGAAAAACACCAACAAATTCAACAACAACCTCAGCATTGAAAAACAACAACAACCTCAACATTGAAAAACACCAACAAATTCAACAACAACCTCAACATTGAAAAACAACAACAACCTCAACATTGAAAAACACCAACAAATTCAACAACAACCTCAACATTGAAAAACACCAACAAATTCAACAACAACCTCAGCATTGAAAAACAACAACAACCTCAACATTGAAAAACACCAACAAATTCAACAACAACCTCAACATTGAAAAACAACAACAACCTCAACATTGAAAAACACCATCAAATTCAACAACAACTTCAACATTGTAAAACACCAACAAATTCAACAACAACCTCGAAATTGAAAAACACCAACAAATACAACAACAACCTCAACATTGAAAAACAACAACAACCTCAACATTGAAAAACACCAACAAATTCAACAACAACCTCAACATTGAAAAACAACAACAACCTCAACATTGCAAAACTCCAGCAAATTCAACAACAACCTCAACATTTAAAAACACCAACAAATTCAACAACAAACTCAACATTGAAAAACAACAGCAATCTCAACATTGAAAAACACCAACAAATTCAACAACAACCTCAACATTGAAAAACAACAACAACCTCAACATTGAAAAACACCAGCAAATTCAACAACAACTTCAACATTTAAAAACACCAACAAATTCAACAACAACCTCGACATTGAAAAACACCATCAAGTTCAACAACAACCTCAATATTGAAAAACAACAACAACCTCAACATTGAAAAACACCAACAAATTCAACAGCAACTTCAACATTGAAAAACACCAACAAATTCAACAACAACCTCGAAATTGAAAAACACCAACAAATACAACAACAAACTCAACATTGAAAAACAACAACAATCTCAACATTGAAAAACACCAACAAATTCAACAACAACCTCAACATTGAAAAACAACAACAACCTCAACATTGAAAAACACCAGCAAATTCAACAACAACTTCAACATTGAAAAACACCAACAAATTCAACAACAACCTCAACATTGAAAAACACCAACAAATTCAACAACAACCTCAGCATTGAAAAACAACAACCACCTCAACATTGAAAAACACCAACAAATTCAACAACAACCTCAACATTGAAAAGCAACAACAACCTCAACATTGAAAAACACCAACAAATTCAACAACAACCTCGACATTGAAAAACACCCACAAATTCAAAATCAACCTCAATATTGAAAAACAACAACAACCTCAAAATTGAAAAAACACCAACAAATTCAACAACAACCTCAACATTGAAAAACACCAACAAATTCAACATTGAAAAACACCAACAAATTCAACAACAACCTCAACATTGAAATACAACAACAACCTCAACATTGAAAAACACCAACAAACTCAACAACAACCTCAACATTGAAAAACAACAACAACCTCAACAATGAAAAACACCAACAAATTCAACAACAACCTCAACATTGAACAACACCAACAAATTCAACAACAACCTCAACATTGAAAAACAACAACAACCTAAACATTGAAAAACACGAACAAATTCAACAACAACCTCAACATTGAAAAACAACAACAACCTCAACATTGAAAAACACCAACAAATTCAACAACAACCTCAACATTGAAAAACACCAACAAATTCAACAACAACCTCAGCATTGAAAAACAACAACAACCTCAACATTGAAAAACACCAACAAATTCAACAACAACCTCAACATTGAAAAACAACAACAACCTCAACATTGAAAAACACCAACAAATTCAACAACAACCTCAACATTGAAAAACACCAACAAATTCAACAACAACCTCAGCATTGAAAAACAACAACAACCTCAACATTGAAAAACACCAACAAATTCAACAACAACCTCAACATTGAAAAGCAACAACAACCTCAACATTGAAAAACACCAACAAATTCAACAACAGCTTCAACATTGAAAAACACCAACAAATTCAACAACAACCTCGAAATTGAAAAACACCAACAAATACAACAACAACCTCAACATTGAAAAACAACAACAACCTCAACATTGAAAAACACCAACAAATTCAACAACAACCTCAACATTGAAAAACAACAACAACCTCAACATTGCAAAACTCCAGCAAATTCAACAACAACCTCAACATTCAAAAACACCAACAAATTCAACAACAAACTCAACATTGAAAAACAACAGCAATCTCAACATTGAAAAACACCAACAAATTCAACAACAACCTCAACATTGAAAAACAACAACAACCTCAACATTGAAAAACACCAGCAAATTCAACAACAACTTCAACATTTAAAAACACCAACAAATTCAACAACAACCTCGACATTGAAAAACACCATCAAGTTCAACAACAACCTCAATATTGAAAAACAACAACAACCTCAACATTGAAAAACACCAACAAATTCAACAGCAACTTCAACATTGAAAAACACCAACAAATTCAACAACAACCTCGAAATTGAAAAACACCAACAAATACAACAACAACCTCAACATTGAAAAACAACAACAACCTCAACATTGAAAAACACCAACAAATTCAAAAACAACCTCAACATTGAAAAACAACAACAACCTCAACATTGCAAAACTCCAGCAAATTCAACAACAACCTCAACATTTAAAAACACCAACAAATTCAACAACAAACTCAACATTGAAAAACAACAACAATCTCAACATTGAAAAACACCAACAAATTCAACAACAACCTCAACATTGAAAAACAACAACAACCACAACATTGAAAAACACCAGCAAATTCAACAACAACTTCAACATTGAAAAACAACAACAAATTCAACAACAACCTCAACATTGAAAAACACCAACAAATGCAACAACAACCTCAGCATTGAAAAACAACAACAACCTCAACATTGAAAAACACCAACAAATTCAACAACAACCTCAACATTGAAAAACAACAACAACCTCAACATTGAAAAACACCAACAAATTCAACAACAACTTCAACATTGAAAAACAGCAACAAATTCAACAACAACCTCGAAATTGAAAAACACCAACAAATACAACAACAACCTCAACATTGAAAAACAACAACAACCTCAACATTGAAAAACACCAACAAATTCAACAACAACCTCAACATTGAAAAACAACAACAACCTCAACATTGCAAAACACCAGCAAATTCAACAACAACCTCAACATTTAAAAACACCAACAAATTCAACAACAACCTCAACATTGAAAAACAACAACAATCTCAACATTGAAAAACACCAACAAATTCAACAACAACCTCAACATTGAAAAGCAACAACAACCTCAACATTGAAAAACACCAACAAATTCAACAACAACCTCGACATTGAAAAACACCCTCAAATTCAAAATCAACCTCAATATTGAACAACACCAACAACCTCAAAATTGAAAAAACACCAACAAATTCAACAACAACCTCAACATTGAAAAACACCAACAAATTCAACAACAACCTCAACATTGAAAAACACCAACAACCTCAACATTGAAAAACACCAACAAATTCAACAACAACCTCAACATTGAAAAACAACAACAACCTCAACATTGAAAAACACCAACAAATTCAACAGCAACCTCAACATTGAAAAACAACAACAAACTAAACATTGAAAAACACCAACAAATTCAACAACAACCTCAACATTGAAAAACAACAACAACCTCAACATTGAAAAACACCAACAAATTCAACAACAACCTCAACATTGAAATACACCAACAAATTCAACAACAACCTCAACATTGAAAAACACTAACAAATTCAACAACAACCTCGAAATTGAAAAAAACCAACAAATTCAACAACAAACTCAACATTGAAAAACACCAACAAATTCAACAACAACCTCAACATTGAAAAACAACAACAACCTCAAAATTGAAAAACAACAACAACCTCAACATTGAAAAACACCAACAAATTCAACAACATCCTCAACATTGAAATACAACAACAACCTCAACATTGAAAAACACCAACAAATTCAACAACAACCTCAACATTGAAAAACAACAACAACCTCAACATTGAAAAACACCAACAAATTCAACAACAACCTCAACATTGAACAACACCAACAAATTCAACAACAACCTCAACATTGAAAAACAACAACAACCTAAACATTGAAAAACACGAACAAATTCAACAACAACCTCAACATTGAAAAACAACAACAACCTCAACATTGAAAAACACCAACAAATTCAACAACAACCTCAACATTGAAAAACACCAACAAATTCAACAACAACCTCAGCATTGACAAACAACAACAACCTCAACATTGAAAAACACCAACAAATTCAACAACAACCTCAACATTGAAAAGCAACAACAACCTCAACATTGAAAAACACCAACAAATTCAACAACAACCTCAACATTGAAAAACACCAACAAATTCAACAACAACCTCAGCATTGAAAAACAACAACAACCTCAACATTGAAAAACACCAACAAATTCAACAACAACCTCAACATTGAAAAACAACAACAACCTCAACATTGAAAAACACCAACAAATTCAACAACAACTTCAACATTGAAAAACACCAACAAATTCAACAACAACCTCGAAATTGAAAAACACCAACAAATACAACAACAACCTCAACATTGAAAAACAACAACAACCTCAACATTGAAAAACACCAACAAATTCAACAACAACCTCAACATTGAAAAACAACAACAACCTCAACATTGCAAAACTCCAGCAAATTCAACAACAACCTCAACATTTAAAAACACCAACAAATTCAACAACAAACTCAACATTGAAAAACAACAACAATCTCAACATTGAAAAACACCAGCAAATTCAACAACAACTTCAACATTTAAAAACACCAACAAATTCAACAACAACCTCGACATTGAAAAACACCATCAAGTTCAACAACAACCTCAATATTGAAAAACAACAACAACCTCAACATTGAAAAACACCAACAAATTCAACAACAACCTCAACATTGAAAAACAACAACAATCTCAACATTGAAAAACACCAACAAATTCAACAACAACCTCAACATTGAAAAGCAACAACAACCTCAACATTGAAAAACACCAACAAATTCAACAACAACCTCGACATTGAAAAGCACCCTCAAATTCAAAATCAACCTCAACATTGAACAACACCAACAACCTCAAAATTGAAAAAACACCAACAAATTCAACAACAACCTCAACATTGAAAAACACCAACAAATTCAACAACAACCTCAACATTGAAAAACACCAACAACCTCAACATTGAAAAACACCAACAAATTCAACAACAACCTCAACATTGAAAAACAACAACAACCTCAACATTGAAAAACACCAACAAATTCAACAGCAACCTCAACATTGAAAAACAACAACAAACTAAACATTGAAAAACACCAACAAATTCAACAACAACCTCAACATTGAAAAACAACAACAACCTCAACATTGAAAAACACCAACAAATTCAACAACAACCTCAACATTGAAATACACCAACAAATTCAACAACAACCTCAACATTGAAAAACACTAACAAATTCAACAACAACCTCGAAATTGAAAAACACCAACAAATTCAACAACAAACTCAACATTGAAAAACACCAACAAATTCAACAACAACCTCAACATTGAAAAACAACAACAACCTCAACATTGAAAAACAACAACAACCTCAACATTGAAAAACACCAACAAATTCAACAACAACCTCAACATTGAAATACAACAACAACCTCAACATTGAAAAACACCAACAAATTCAACAACAACCTCAACATTGAAAAACACCAACAAATTCAACAACAACCTCAACATTGAACAACACCAACAAATTCAACAACAACCTCAACATTGAAAAACAACAACAACCTCAACATTGAAAAACACCAACAAATTCAACAACAACCTCAACATTGAAATACACCAACAAATTCAACAACAACCTCAACATTGAAAAACACTAACAAATTCAACAACAACCTCGAAATTGAAAAAAACCAACAAATTCAACAACAAACTCAACATTGAAAAACACCAACAAATTCAACAACAACCTCAACATTGAAAAACAACAACAACCTCAAAATTGAAAAACAACAACAACCTCAACATTGAAAAACACCAACAAATTCAACAACATCCTCAACATTGAAATACAACAACAACCTCAACATTGAAAAATACCAACAAATTCAACAACAACCTCAACATTGAAAAACAACAACAACCTCAACATTGAAAAACACCAACAAATTCAACAACAACCTCAACATTGAAAAACACCAACAAATTCAACAACAACCTCAGCATTGAAAAACAACAACAACCTCAACATTGAAAAACACCAACAAATTCAACAACAACCTCAACATTGAAAAACAACAACAACCTCAACATTGAAAAACACCAACAAATTCAACAACAACCTCAACATTGAAAAACACCAACAAATTCAACAACAACCTCAGCATTGAAAATCAACAACAACCTCAACATTGAAAAACACCAACAAATTCAACAACAACCTCAACATTGAAAAACAACAACAACCTCAACATTGAAAAACACCAACAAATTCAACAACAACTTCAACATTGTAAAACACCAACAAATTCAACAACAACCTCGAAATTGAAAAACACCAACAAATACAACAACAACCTCAACATTGAAAAACAACAACAACCTCAACATTGAAAAACACCAACAAATTCAACAACAACCTCAACATTGAAAAACAACAACAACCTCAACATTGCAAAACTCCAGCAAATTCAACAACAACCTCAACATTTAAAAACACCAACAAATTCAACAACAAACTCAACATTGAAAAACAACAGCAATCTCAACATTGAAAAACACCAACAAATTCAACAACAACCTCAACATTGAAAAACAACAACAACCTCAACATTGAAAAACACCAGCAAATTCAACAACAACTTCAACATTTAAAAACACCAACAAATTCAACAACAACCTCGACATTGAAAAACACCATCAAGTTCAACAACAACCTCAATATTGAAAAACAACAACAACCTCAACATTGAAAAACACCAACAAATTCAACAGCAACTTCAACATTGAAAAACACCAACAAATTCAACAACAACCTCGAAATTGAAAAACACCAACAAATGCAACAACAACCTCAACATTGAAAAACAACAACAACCTCAACATTGAAAAACACCAACAAATTCAAAAACAACCTCAACATTGAAAAACAACAACAACCTCAACATTGCAAAACTCCAGCAAATTCAACAACAACCTCAACATTTAAAAACACCAACAAATTCAACAACAAACTCAACATTGAAAAACAACAACAATCTCAACATTGAAAAACACCAACAAATTCAACAACAACCTCAACATTGAAAAACAACAACAACCTCAACATTGAAAAACACCAGCAAATTCAACAACAACTTCAACATTGAAAAACACCAACAAATTCAACAACAACCTCAACATTGAAAAACACCAACAAATTCAACAACAACCTCAGCATTGAAAAACAACAACCACCTCAACATTGAAAAACACCAACAAATTCAACAACAACCTCAACATTGAACAACACCAACAAATTCAACAACAACCTCAACATTGAAAAACAACAACAACCTAAACATTGAAAAACACGAACAAATTCAACAACAACCTCAACATTGAAAAACAACAACAACCTCAACATTGAAAAACACCAACAAATTCAACAACAACCTCAACATTGAAAAACACCAACAAATTCAACAACAACCTCAGCATTGAAAAACAACAACAACCTCAACATTGAAAAACACCAACAAATTCAACAACAACGTCAACATTGAAAAACAACAACAACCTCAACATTGAAAAACACCAACAAATTCAAAAACAACCTCAACATTGAAAAACACCAACAAATTCAACAACAACCTCAGCATTGAAAAACAACAACAACCTCAACATTGAAAAACACCAACAAATTCAACAACAACCTCAACATTGAAAAACAACAACAACCTCAACATTGAAAAACACCAACAAATTCAACAACAACTTCAACATTGTGAAACACCAACAAATTCAACAACAACCTCGAAATTGAAAAACACCAACAAATACAACAACAACCTCAACATTGAAAAACAACAACAACCTCAACATTGAAAAACACCAACAACTTCAACAACAACCTCAACATTGAAAAACAACAACAACCTCAACATTGCAAAACTCCAGCAAATTCAACAACAACCTCAACATTTAAAAACACCAACAAATTCAACAACAAACTCAACATTGAAAAACAACAGCAATCTCAACATTGAAAAACACCAACAAATTCAACAACAACCTCAACATTGAAAAACAACAACAACCTCAACATTGAAAAACACCAGCAAATTCAACAACAACTTCAACATTTAAAAACACCAACAAATTCAACAACAACCTCGACATTGAAAAACACCATCAAGTTCAACAACAACCTCAATATTGAAAAACAACAACAACCTCAACATTGAAAAACACCAACAAATTCAACAGCAACTTCAACATTGAAAAACACCAACAAATTCAACAACAACCTCGAAATTGAAAAACACCAACAAATACAACAACAACCTCAACATTGAAAAACAACAACAACCTCAACATTGAAAAACACCAACAAATTCAAAAACAACCTCAACATTGAAAAACAACAACAACCTCAACATTGCAAAACTCCAGCAAATTCAACAACAACCTCAACATTTAAAAACACCAACAAATTCAACAACAAACTCAACATTGAAAAACAACAACAATCTCAACATTGAAAAACACCAACAAATTCAACAACAACCTCAACATTGAAAAACAACAACAACCTCAACATTGAAAAACACCAGCAAATTCAACAACAACTTCAACATTGAAAAACACCAACAAATTCAACAACAACCTCAACATTGAAAAACACCAACAAATTCAACAACAACCTCAGCATTGAAAAACAACAACCACCTCAACATTGAAAAACACCAACAAATTCAACAACAACCTCAACATTGAAAAGCAACAACAACCTCAACATTGAAAAACACCAACAAATTCAACAACAACCTCGACATTGAAAAACACCCACAAATTCAAAATCAACCTCAATATTGAAAAACAACAACAACCTCAAAATTGAAAAAACACCAACAAATTCAACAACAACCTCAACATTGAAAAACACCAACAAATTCAACATTGAAAAACACCAACAAATTCAACAACAACCTCAACATTGAAATACAACAACAACCTCAACATTGAAAAACACCAACAAACTCAACAACAACCTCAACATTGAAAAACAACAACAACCTCAACAATGAAAAACACCAACAAATTCAACAACAACCTCAACATTGAACAACACCAACAAATTCAACAACAACCTCAACATTGAAAAACAACAACAACCTAAACATTGAAAAACACGAACAAATTCAACAACAACCTCAACATTGAAAAACAACAACAACCTCAACATTGAAAAACACCAACAAATTCAACAACAACCTCAACATTGAAAAACACCAACAAATTCAACAACAACCTCAGCATTGAAAAACAACAACAACCTCAACATTGAAAAACACCAACAAATTCAACAACAACCTCAACATTGAAAAACAACAACAACCTCAACATTGAAAAACACCAACAAATTCAACAACAACCTCAACATTGAAAAACACCAACAAATTCAACAACAACCTCAGCATTGAAAAACAACAACAACCTCAACATTGAAAAACACCAACAAATTCAACAACAACCTCAACATTGAAAAGCAACAACAACCTCAACATTGAAAAACACCAACAAATTCAACAACAGCTTCAACATTGAAAAACACCAACAAATTCAACAATAACCTCGAAATTGAAAAACACCAACAAATACAACAACAACCTCAACATTGAAAAACAACAACAACCTCAACATTGAAAAACACCAACAAATTCAACAACAACCTCAACATTGAAAAACAACAACAACCTCAACATTGCAAAACTCCAGCAAATTCAACAACAACCTCAACATTCAAAAACACCAACAAATTCAACAACAAACTCAACATTGAAAAACAACAGCAATCTCAACATTGAAAAACACCAACAAATTCAACAACAACCTCAACATTGAAAAACAACAACAACCTCAACATTGAAAAACACCAGCAAATTCAACAACAACTTCAACATTTAAAAACACCAACAAATTCAACAACAACCTCGACATTGAAAAACACCATCAAGTTCAACAACAACCTCAATATTGAAAAACAACAACAACCTCAACATTGAAAAACACCAACAAATTCAACAGCAACTTCAACATTGAAAAACACCAACAAATTCAACAACAACCTCGAAATTGAAAAACACCAACAAATACAACAACAACCTCAACATTGAAAAACAACAACAACCTCAACATTGAAAAACACCAACAAATTCAAAAACAACCTCAACATTGAAAAACAACAACAACCTCAACATTGCAAATCTCCAGCAAATTCAACAACAACCTCAACATTTAAAAACACCAACAAATTCAACAACAAACTCAACATTGAAAAACAACAACAATCTCAACATTGAAAAACACCAACAAATTCAACAACAACCTCAACATTGAAAAACAACAACAACCACAACATTGAAAAACACCAGCAAATTCAACAACAACTTCAACATTGAAAAACAACAACAAATTCAACAACAACCTCAACATTGAAAAACACCAACAAATGCAACAACAACCTCAGCATTGAAAAACAACAACAACCTCAACATTGAAAAACACCAACAAATTCAACAACAACCTCAACATTGAAAAACAACAACAACCTCAACATTGAAAAACACCAACAAATTCAACAACAACTTCAACATTGAAAAACAGCAACAAATTCAACAACAACCTCGAAATTGAAAAACACCAACAAATACAACAACAACCTCAACATTGAAAAACAACAACAACCTCAACATTGAAAAACACCAACAAATTCAACAACAACCTCAACATTGAAAAACAACAACAACCTCAACATTGCAAAACACCAGCAAATTCAACAACAACCTCAACATTTAAAAACACCAACAAATTCAACAACAACCTCAACATTGAAAAACAACAACAATCTCAACATTGAAAAACACCAACAAATTCAACAACAACCTCAACATTGAAAAGCAACAACAACCTCAACATTGAAAAACACCAACAAATTCAACAACAACCTCGACATTGAAAAACACCCTCAAATTCAAAATCAACCTCAATATTGAACAACACCAACAACCTCAAAATTGAAAAAACACCAACAAATTCAACAACAACCTCAACATTGAAAAACACCAACAAATTCAACAACAACCTCAACATTGAAAAACACCAACAACCTCAACATTGAAAAACACCAACAAATTCAACAACAACCTCAACATTGAAAAACAACAACAACCTCAACATTGAAAAACACCAACAAATTCAACAGCAACCTCAACATTGAAAAACAACAACAAACTAAACATTGAAAAACACCAACAAATTCAACAACAACCTCAACATTGAAAAACAACAACAACCTCAACATTGAAAAACACCAACAAATTCAACAACAACCTCAACATTGAAATACACCAACAAATTCAACAACAACCTCAACATTGAAAAACACTAACAAATTCAACAACAACCTCGAAATTGAAAAAAACCAACAAATTCAACAACAAACTCAACATTGAAAAACACCAACAAATTCAACAACAACCTCAACATTGAAAAACAACAACAACCTCAAAATTGAAAAAGAACAACAACCTCAACATTGAAAAACACCAACAAATTCAACAACATCCTCAACATTGAAATACAACAACAACCTCAACATTGAAAAACACCAACAAATTCAACAACAACCTCAACATTGAAAAACAACAACAACCTCAACATTGAAAAACACCAACAAATTCAACAACAACCTCAACATTGAACAACACCAACAAATTCAACAACAACCTCAACATTGAAAAACAACAACAACCTAAACATTGAAAAACACGAACAAATTCAACAACAACCTCAACATTGAAAAACAACAACAACCTCAACATTGAAAAACACCAACAAATTCAACAACAACCTCAACATTGAAAAACACCAACAAATTCAACAACAACCTCAGCATTGACAAACAACAACAACCTCAACATTGAAAAACACCAACAAATTCAACAACAACCTCAACATTGAAAAGCAACAACAACCTCAACATTGAAAAACACCAACAAATTCAACAACAACCTCAACATTGAAAAACACCAACAAATTCAACAACAACCTCAGCATTGAAAAACAACAACAACCTCAACATTGAAAAACACCAACAAATTCAACAACAACCTCAACATTGAAAAACAACAACAACCTCAACATTGAAAAACACCAACAAATTCAACAACAACTTCAACATTGAAAAACACCAACAAATTCAACAACAACCTCGAAATTGAAAAACACCAACAAATACAACAACAACCTCAACATTGAAAAACAACAACAACCTCAACATTGAAAAACACCAACAAATTCAACAACAACCTCAACATTGAAAAACAACAACAACCTCAACATTGCAAAACTCCAGCAAATTCAACAACAACCTCAACATTTAAAAACACCAACAAATTCAACAACAAACTCAACATTGAAAAACAACAACAATCTCAACATTGAAAAACACCAGCAAATTCAACAACAACTTCAACATTTAAAAACACCAACAAATTCAACAACAACCTCGACATTGAAAAACACCATCAAGTTCAACAACAACCTCAATATTGAAAAACAACAACAACCTCAACATTGAAAAACACCAACAAATTCAACAACAACCTCAACATTGAAAAACAACAACAATCTCAACATTGAAAAACACCAACAAATTCAACAACAACCTCAACATTGAAAAGCAACAACAACCTCAACATTGAAAAACACCAACAAATTCAACAACAACCTCGACATTGAAAAGCACCCTCAAATTCAAAATCAACCTCAACATTGAACAACACCAACAACCTCAAAATTGAAAAAACACCAACAAATTCAACAACAACCTCAACATTGAAAAACACCAACAAATTCAACAACAACCTCAACATTGAAAAACACCAACAACCTCAACATTGAAAAACACCAACAAATTCAACAACAACCTCAACATTGAAAAACAACAACAACCTCAACATTGAAAAACACCAACAAATTCAACAGCAACCTCAACATTGAAAAACAACAACAAACTAAACATTGAAAAACACCAACAAATTCAACAACAACCTCAACATTGAAAAACAACAACAACCTCAACATTGAAAAACACCAACAAATTCAACAACAACCTCAACATTGAAATACACCAACAAATTCAACAACAACCTCAACATTGAAAAACACTAACAAATTCAACAACAACCTCGAAATTGAAAAACACCAACAAATTCAACAACAAACTCAACATTGAAAAACACCAACAAATTCAACAACAACCTCAACATTGAAAAACAACAACAACCTCAACATTGAAAAACAACAACAACCTCAACATTGAAAAACACCAACAAATTCAACAACAACCTCAACATTGAAATACAACAACAACCTCAACATTGAAAAACACCAACAAATTCAACAACAACCTCAACATTGAAAAACACCAACAAATTCAACAACAACCTCAACATTGAACAACACCAACAAATTCAACAACAACCTCAACATTGAAAAACAACAACAACCTCAACATTGAAAAACACCAACAAATTCAACAACAACCTCAACATTGAAATACACCAACAAATTCAACAACAACCTCAACATTGAAAAACACTAACAAATTCAACAACAACCTCGAAATTGAAAAAAACCAACAAATTCAACAACAAACTCAACATTGAAAAACACCAACAAATTCAACAACAACCTCAACATTGAAAAACAACAACAACCTCAAAATTGAAAAACAACAACAACCTCAACATTGAAAAACACCAACAAATTCAACAACATCCTCAACATTGAAATACAACAACAACCTCAACATTGAAAAACACCAACAAATTCAACAACAACCTCAACATTGAACAACAACAACAACCTCAACATTGAAAAACACCAACAAATTCAACAACAACCTCAACATTGAACAACACCAACAAATTCAACAACAACCTCAACATTGAAAAACAACAACAACCTAAACATTGAAAAACACGAACAAATTCAACAACAACCTCAACATTGAAAAACAACAACAACCTCAACATTGAAAAACACCAACAAATTCAACAACAACCTCAACATTGAAAAACACCAACAAATTCAACAACAACCTCAGCATTGACAAACAACAACAACCTCAACATTGAAAAACACCAACAAATTCAACAACAACCTCAACATTGAAAAGCAACAACAACCTCAACATTGAAAAACACCAACAAATTCAACAACAACCTCAACATTGAAAAACACCAACAAATTCAACAACAACCTCAGCATTGAAAAACAACAACAACCTCAACATTGAAAAACACCAACAAATTCAACAACAACCTCAACATTGAAAAACAACAACAACCTCAACATTGAAAAACACCAACAAATTCAACAACAACTTCAACATTGAAAAACACCAACAAATTCAACAACAACCTCGAAATTGAAAAACACCAACAAATACAACAACAACCTCAACATTGAAAAACAACAACAACCTCAACATTGAAAAACACCAACAAATTCAACAACAACCTCAACATTGAAAAACAACAACAACCTCAACATTGCAAAACTCCAGCAAATTCAACAACAACCTCAACATTTAAAAACACCAACAAATTCAACAACAAACTCAACATTGAAAAACAACAACAATCTCAACATTGAAAAACACCAGCAAATTCAACAACAACTTCAACATTTAAAAACACCAACAAATTCAACAACAACCTCGACATTGAAAAACACCATCAAGTTCAACAACAACCTCAATATTGAAAAACAACAACAACCTCAACATTGAAAAACACCAACAAATTCAACAACAACCTCAACATTGAAAAACAACAACAATCTCAACATTGAAAAACACCAACAAATTCAACAACAACCTCAACATTGAAAAGCAACAACAACCTCAACATTGAAAAACACCAACAAATTCAACAACAACCTCGACATTGAAAAGCACCCTCAAATTCAAAATCAACCTCAACATTGAACAACACCAACAACCTCAAAATTGAAAAAACACCAACAAATTCAACAACAACCTCAACATTGAAAAACACCAACAAATTCAACAACAACCTCAACATTGAAAAACACCAACAACCTCAACATTGAAAAACACCAACAAATTCAACAACAACCTCAACATTGAAAAACAACAACAACCTCAACATTGAAAAACACCAACAAATTCAACAGCAACCTCAATATTGAAAAACAACAACAAACTAAACATTGAAAAACACCAACAAATTCAACAACAACCTCAACATTGAAAAACAACAACAACCTCAACATTGAAAAACACCAACAAATTCAACAACAACCTCAACATTGAAATACACCAACAAATTCAACAACAACCTCAACATTGAAAAACACTAACAAATTCAACAACAACCTCGAAATTGAAAAACACCAACAAATTCAACAAAAAACTCAACATTGAAAAACACCAACAAATTCAACAACAACCTCAACATTGAAAAACAACAACAACCTCAACATTGAAAAACAACAACAACCTCAACATTGAAAAACACCAACAAATTCAACAACAACCTCAACATTGAAATACAACAACAACCTCAACATTGAAAAACACCAACAAATTCAACAACAACCTCAACATTGAAAAACACCAACAAATTCAACAACAACCTCAACATTGAACAACAACAACAAATTCAACAACAACCTCAACATTGAAAAACAACAACAACCTAAACATTGAAAAACACGAACAAATTCAACAACAACCTCAACATTGAAAAACAACAACAACCTCAACATTGAAAAACACCAACAAATTCAACAACAACCTCAACATTGAAAAACACCAACAAATTCAACAACAACCTCAGCATTGAAAAACAACAACAACCTCAACATTGAAAAACACCAACAAATTCAACAACAACCTCAACATTGAAAAACAACAACAACCTCAACATTGAAAAACACCAACAAATTCAACAACAACCTCAACATTGAAAAACACCAACAAATTCAACAACAACCTCAGCATTGAAAAACAACAACAACCTCAACATTGAAAAACACCAACAAATTCAACAACAACCTCAACATTGAAAAACAGCAACAACCACAACATTGAAAAACACCAACAAATTCAACAATAACTTCAACATTGAAAAACACCAACAAATTCAACAACAACCTCGAAATTGAAAAACATCAACAAATACAACAACAACCTCAACATTGAAAAACAACCACAACCTCAACATTGAAAAACACCAACAAATTCAACAACAACCTCAACATTGAAAAACAACAATAACCTCAACATTGCAAAACTCCAGCAAATTCAACAACAACCTCAACATTTAAAAACACCAACAAATTCAACAACAAACTCAACATTGAAAAACAGCAACAATCTCAACATTGAAAAACACCAACAAATTCAACAACAACCTCAACATTGAAAAACAACAACAACCTCAACATTGAAAAACACCAGCAAATTCAACAACAACTTCAACATTTAAAAACACCAACAAATTCAACAACAACCTCGACATTGAAAAACACCATCAAGTTCAACAACAACCTCAATATTGAAAAACAACAACAACCTCAACATTGAAAAACACCAACAAATTCAACAGCAACTTCAACATTGAAAAACACCAACAAATTCAACAACAACCTCGAAATTGAAAAACACCAACAAATACAACAACAACCTCAACATTGAAAAACAACAACAACCTCAACATTGAAAAACACCAACAAATTCAACAACAACCTCAACATTGAAAAACAACAACAACCTCAACATTGCAAAACTCCAGCAAATTCAACAACAACCTCAACATTTAAAAACACCAACAAATTCAACAACAAACTCAACATTGAAAAACAACAACAATCTCAACATTGAAAAACACCAACAAATTCAACAACAACCTCAACATTGAAAAACAACAACAACCTCAACATTGAAAAACACCAGCAAATTCAACAACAACTTCAACATTGAAAAACACCAACAAATTCAACAACAACCTCGAAATTGAAAAACACCAACAAATTCAACAACAAACTCACCATTGAAAAACACCAACAAATTCAACAACAACCTCAACATTGAAAAACAACAACAACCTCAGCATTGAAAAACAACAACAACCTCAACATTGAAAAACACCAACAAATTCAACAACAACCTAAACATTGAAAAACAACAACAACCTCAACATTGAAAAACACCAACAAATTCAACAACAACTTCAACATTGAAAAACACCAACAAATTCAACAACAACCTCGAAATTGAAAAACACCAACAAATACAACAACAACCTCAACATTGAAAAACAACAACAACCTCAACATTGAAAAACACCAACAAATTCAACAACAACCTCAACATTGAAAAACAACACCAACCTCAACATTGCAAAACACCAGCAAATTCAACAACAACCTCAACATTTAAAAACACCAACAAATTCAACAACAACCTCAACATTGAAAAACAACAACTATCTCAACATTGAAAAACACCAACAAATTCAACAACAACCTCAACATTGAAAAGCAACAACAACCTCAACATTGAAAAACACCAACAAATTCAACAACAACCTCGACATTGAAAAACACCCTCAAATTCAAAATCAACCTCAACATTGAACAACACCAACAACCTCAAAATTGAAAAAACACCAACAAATTCAACAACAACCTCAACATTGAAAAACACCAGCAAATTCAACAACAACCTCAACATTGAAAAACAACAACAATCTCAACATTGAAAAACACCAGCAAATTCAACAACAACTTCAACATTTAAAAACACCAACAAATTCAACAACAACCTCGACTTTGAAAAACACCATCAAGTTCAACAACAACCTCAATATTGAAAAACAACAACAACCTCAACATTGAAAAACACCAACAAATTCAACAACAACCTCAACATTGAAAAACAACAACAATCTCAACATTGAAAAACACCAACAAATTCAACAACAACCTCAACATTGAAAAGCAACAACAACCTCAACATTGAAAAACACCAACAAATTCAACAACAACCTCGACATTGAAAAACACCCTCAAATTCAAAATCAACCTCAACATTGAACAACACCAGCAACCTCAAAATTGAAAAAACACCAACAAATTCAACAACAACCTCAACATTGAAAAACACCAACAAATTCAACAACAACCTCAACATTGAAAAACACCAACAACCTCAACATTGAAAAACACCAACAAATTCAACAACAACCTCAACATTGAAAAACAACAACAACCTCAACATTGAAAAACACCAACAAATTCAACAGCAACCTCAACATTGAAAAACAACAACAAACTAAACATTGAAAAACACCAACAAATTCAACAACAACCTCAACATTGAAAAACAACAACAACCTCAACATTGAAAAACACCAACAAATTCAACAACAACCTCAACATTGAAATACACCAACAAATTCAACAACAACCTCAACATTGAAAAACACTAACAAATTCAACAACAACCTCGAAATTGAAAAACACCAACAAATTCAACAACAAACTCAACATTGAAAAACACCAACAAATTCAACAACAACCTCAACATTGAAAAACAACAACAACCTCAACATTGAAAAACAACAACAACCTCAACATTGAAAAACACCAACAAATTCAACAACAACCTCAACATTGAAATACAACAACAACCTCAACATTGAAAAACACCAACAAATTCAACAACAACCTCAACATTGAAAAACACCAACAAATTCAACAACAACCTCAACATTGAACAACACCAACAAATTCAACAACAACCTCAACATTGAAAAACAACAACAACCTAAACATTGAAAAACACGATCAAATTCAACAACAACCTCAACATTGAAAAACAACAACAACCTCAACATTGAAAAACACCAACAAATTCAACAACAACCTCAACATTGAAAAACACCAACAAATTCAACAACAACCTCAGCATTGAAAAACAACTACAACCTCAACATTGAAAAACACCAACAAATTCAACAACAACCTCAACATTGAAAAACAACAACAACCTCAACATTGAAAAACACCAACAAATTCAACAACAACCTCAACATTGAAAAACAACAACAACCTCAAAATTGAAAAACAACAACAACCTCAACATTGAAAAACACCAACAAATTCAACAACATCCTCAACATTGAAATACAACAACAACCTCAACATTGAAAAACACCAACAAATTCAACAACAACCTCAACATTGAAAAACAACAACAACCTCAACATTGAAAAACACCAACAAATTCAACAACAACCTCAACATTGAAAAACAACAACAACCTCAACATTGAAAAACACCAACAAATTCAACAACAACTTCAACATTGAAAAACAGCAACAAATTCAACAACAACCTCGAAATTGAAAAACACCAACAAATACAACAACAACCTCAACATTGAAAAACAACAACAACCTCAACATTGAAAAACACCAACAAATTCAACAACAACCTCAACATTGAAAAACAACAACAACCTCAACATTGCAAAACACCAGCAAATTCAACAACAACCTCAACATTTAAAAACACCAACAAATTCAACAACAACCTCAACATTGAAAAACAACAACAATCTCAACATTGAAAAACACCAACAAATTCAACAACAACCTCAACATTGAAAAGCAACAACAACCTCAACATTGAAAAACACCAACAAATTCAACAACAACCTCGACATTGAAAAACACCCTCAAATTCAAAATCAACCTCAATATTGAACAACACCAACAACCTCAAAATTGAAAAAACACCAACAAATTCAACAACAACCTCAACATTGAAAAACACCAACAAATTCAACAACAACCTCAACATTGAAAAACACCAACAACCTCAACATTGAAAAACACCAACAAATTCAACAACAACCTCAACATTGAAAAACAACAACAACCTCAACATTGAAAAGCACCAACAAATTCAACAGCAACCTCAACATTGAAAAACAACAAGAAACTAAACATTGAAAAACACCAACAAATTCAACAACAACCTCAACATTGAAAAACAACAACAACCTCAACATTGAAAAACACCAACAAATTCAACAACAACCTCAACATTGAAATACACCAACAAATTCAACAACAACCTCAACATTGAAAAACACTAACAAATTCAACAACAACCTCGAAATTGAAAAAAACCAACAAATTCAACAACAAACTCAACATTGAAAAACACCAACAAATTCAACAACAACCTCAACATTGAAAAACAACAACAACCTCAAAATTGAAAAACAACAACAACCTCAACATTGAAAAACACCAACAAATTCAACAACATCCTCATAATTGAAATACAACAACAACCTCAACATTCAAAAACACCAACAAATTCAACAACAACCTCAACATTGAAAAACAACAACAACCTCAACATTGAAAAACACCAACAAATTCAACAACAACCTCAACATTGAACAACACCAACAAATTCAACAACAACCTCAACATTGAAAAACAACAACAACCTAAACATTGAAAAACACGAACAAATTCAACAACAACCTCAACATTGAAAAACAACAACAACCTCAACATTGAAAAACACCAACAAATTCAACAACAACCTCAACATTGAAAAACACCAACAAATTCAACAACAACCTCAGCATTGACAAACAACAACAACCTCAACATTGAAAAACACCAACAAATTCAACAACAACCTCAACATTGAAAAACACCAACAAATTCAACAACAACCTCAGCATTGAAAAACAACAACAACCTCAACATTGAAAAACACCAACAAATTCAACAACAACCTCAACATTGAAAAACAACAACAACCTCAACATTGAAAAACACCAACAAATTCAACAACAACTTCAACATTGAAAAACACCAACAAATTCAACAACAACCTCGAAATTGAAAAACACCAACAAATACAACAACAACCTCAACATTGAAAAACAACAACAACCTCAACATTGAAAAACACCAACAAATTCAACAACAACCTCAACATTGAAAAACAACAACAACCTCAACATTGCAAAACTCCAGCAAATTCAACAACAACCTCAACATTTAAAAACACCAACAAATTCAAGAACAAACTCAACATTGAAAAACAACAACAATCTCAACATTGAAAAACACCAGCAAATTCAACAACAACTTCAACATTTAAAAACACCAACAAATTCAACAACAACCTCGACATTGAAAAACACCAACAAATTCAACAACAACCTCAACATTGAAAAACAACAACAATCTCAACATTGAAAAACACCAACAAATACAACAACAACCTCAACATTGAAAAACAACAACAACCTCAACATTGAAAAACACCAACAAATTCAACAACAACCTCAACATTGAAAAAGAACAACAACCTCAACATTGCAAAACTCCAGCAAATTCAACAACAACCTCAACATTTAAAAACACCAACAAATTCAAGAACAAACTCAACATTGAAAAACAACAACAATCTCAACATTGAAAAACACCAGCAAATTCAACAACAACTTCAACATTTAAAAACACCAACAAATTCAACAACAACCTCGACATTGAAAAACACCAACAAATTCAACAACAACCTCAACATTGAAAAACAACAACAATCTCAACATTGAAAAACACCAACAAATTCAACAACAACCTCAACATTGAAAAGCAACAACAACCTCAACATTGAAAAACACCAACAAATTCAACAACAAACTCGACATTGAAAAGCACCCTCAAATTCAAAATCAACCTCAACATTGAACAACACCAACAACCTCAAAATTGAAAAAACACCAACAAATTCAACAACAACCTCAACATTGAAAAACACCAACAAATTCAACAACAACCTCAACATTGAAAAACACCAACAACCTCAACATTGAAAAACACCAACAAATTCAACAACAACCTCAACATTGAAAAACAACAACAACCTCAACATTGAAAAACACCAACAAATTCAACAGCAACCTCAACATTGAAAAACAACAACAAACTAAACATTGAAAAACACCAACAAATTCAACAACAACCTCAACATTGAAAAACAACAACAACCTCAACATTGAAAAACACCAACAAATTCAACAACAACCTCAACATTGAAATACACCAACAAATTCAACAACAACCTCAACATTGAAAAACACTAACAAATTCAACAACAACCTCGAAATTGAAAAACACCAACAAATTCAACAACAAACTCAACATTGAAAAACACCAACAAATTCAACAACAACCTCAACATTGAAAAACAACAACAACCTCAACATTGAAAAACAACAACAACCTCAACATTGAAAAACACCAACAAATTCAACAACAACCTCAACATTGAAATACAACAACAACCTCAACATTGAAAAACACCAACAAATTCAACAACAACCTCAACATTGAAAAACACCAACAAATTCAACAACAACCTCAACATTGAACAACACCAACAAATTCAACAACAACCTCAACATTGAAAAACAACAACAACCTAAACATTGAAAAACACGAACAAATTCAACAACAACCTCAACATTGAAAAACAACAACAACCTCAACATTGAAAAACACCAACAAATTCAACAACAACCTCAACATTGAAAAACACCAACAAATTCAACAACAACCTCAGCATTGAAAAACAACAACAACCTCAACATTGAAAAACACCAACAAATTCAACAACAACCTCAACATTGAAAAACAACAACAACCTCAACATTGAAAAACACCAACAAATTCAACAACAACCTCAACATTGAAAAACACCAACAAATTCAACAACAACCTCAGCATTGAAAAACAACAACAACCTCAACATTGAAAAACACCAACAAATTCAACAACAACCTCAACATTGAAAAACAGCAACAACCTCAACATTGAAAAGCACCAACAAATTCAACAGCAACCTCAACATTGAAAAACAACAAGAAACTAAACATTGAAAAACACCAACAAATTCAACAACAACCTCAACATTGAAAAACAACAACAACCTCAACATTGAAAAACACCAACAAATTCAACAACAACCTCAACATTGAAATACACCAACAAATTCAACAACAACCTCAACATTGAAAAACACTAACAAATTCAACAACAACCTCGAAATTGAAAAAAACCAACAAATTCAACAACAAACTCAACATTGAAAAACACCAACAAATTCAACAACAACCTCAACATTGAAAAACAACAACAACCTCAAAATTGAAAAACAACAACAACCTCAACATTGAAAAACACCAACAAATTCAACAACATCCTCATAATTGAAATACAACAACAACCTCAACATTCAAAAACACCAACAAATTCAACAACAACCTCAACATTGAAAAACAACAACAACCTCAACATTGAAAAACACCAACAAATTCAACAACAACCTCAACATTGAACAACACCAACAAATTCAACAACAACCTCAACATTGAAAAACAACAACAACCTAAACATTGAAAAACACGAACAAATTCAACAACAACCTCAACATTGAAAAACAACAACAACCTCAACATTGAAAAACACCAACAAATTCAACAACAACCTCAACATTGAAAAACACCAACAAATTCAACAACAACCTCAGCATTGACAAACAACAACAACCTCAACATTGAAAAACACCAACAAATTCAACAACAACCTCAACATTGAAAAACACCAACAAATTCAACAACAACCTCAGCATTGAAAAACAACAACAACCTCAACATTGAAAAACACCAACAAATTCAACAACAACCTCAACATTGAAAAACAACAACAACCTCAACATTGAAAAACACCAACAAATTCAACAACAACTTCAACATTGAAAAACACCAACAAATTCAACAACAACCTCGAAATTGAAAAACACCAACAAATACAACAACAACCTCAACATTGAAAAACAACAACAACCTCAACATTGAAAAACACCAACAAATTCAACAACAACCTCAACATTGAAAAACAACAACAACCTCAACATTGCAAAACTCCAGCAAATTCAACAACAACCTCAACATTTAAAAACACCAACAAATTCAAGAACAAACTCAACATTGAAAAACAACAACAATCTCAACATTGAAAAACACCAGCAAATTCAACAACAACTTCAACATTTAAAAACACCAACAAATTCAACAACAACCTCGACATTGAAAAACACCAACAAATTCAACAACAACCTCAACATTGAAAAACAACAACAATCTCAACATTGAAAAACACCAACAAATACAACAACAACCTCAACATTGAAAAACAACAACAACCTCAACATTGAAAAACACCAACAAATTCAACAACAACCTCAACATTGAAAAACAACAACAACCTCAACATTGCAAAACTCCAGCAAATTCAACAACAACCTCAACATTTAAAAACACCAACAAATTCAAGAACAAACTCAACATTGAAAAACAACAACAATCTCAACATTGAAAAACACCAGCAAATTCAACAACAACTTCAACATTTAAAAACACCAACAAATTCAACAACAACCTCGACATTGAAAAACACCAACAAATTCAACAACAACCTCAACATTGAAAAACAACAACAATCTCAACATTGAAAAACACCAACAAATTCAACAACAACCTCAACATTGAAAAGCAACAACAACCTCAACATTGAAAAACACCAACAAATTCAACAACAACCTCGACATTGAAAAGCACCCTCAAATTCAAAATCAACCTCAACATTGAACAACACCAACAACCTCAAAATTGAAAAAACACCAACAAATTCAACAACAACCTCAACATTGAAAAACACCAACAAATTCAACAACAACCTCAACATTGAAAAACACCAACAACCTCAACATTGAAAAACACCAACAAATTCAACAACAACCTCAACATTGAAAAACAACAACAACCTCAACATTGAAAAACACCAACAAATTCAACAGCAACCTCAACATTGAAAAACAACAACAAACTAAACATTGAAAAACACCAACAAATTCAACAACAACCTCAACATTGAAAAACAACAACAACCTCAACATTGAAAAACACCAACAAATTCAACAACAACCTCAACATTGAAATACACCAACAAATTCAACAACAACCTCAACATTGAAAAACACTAACAAATTCAACAACAACCTCGAAATTGAAAAACACCAACAAATTCAACAACAAACTCAACATTGAAAAACACCAACAAATTCAACAACAACCTCAACATTGAAAAACAACAACAACCTCAACATTGAAAAACAACAACAACCTCAACATTGAAAAACACCAACAAATTCAACAACAACCTCAACATTGAAATACAACAACAACCTCAACATTGAAAAACACCTACAAATTCAACAACAACCTCAACATTGAAAAACACCAACAAATTCAACAACAACCTCAACATTGAACAACACCAACAAATTCAACAACAACCTCAACATTGAAAAACAACAACAACCTAAACATTGAAAAACACGAACAAATTCAACAACAACCTCAACATTGAAAAACAACAACAACCTCAACATTGAAAAACACCAACAAATTCAACAACAACCTCAACATTGAAAAACACCAACAAATTCAACAACAACCTCAGCATTGAAAAACAACAACAACCTCAACATTGAAAAACACCAACAAATTCAACAACAACCTCAACATTGAAAAACAACAACAACCTCAACATTGAAAAACACCAACAAATTCAACAACAACCTCAACATTGAAAAACACCAACAAATTCAACAACAACCTCAGCATTGAAAAACAACAACAACCTCAACATTGAAAAACACCAACAAATTCAACAACAACCTCAACATTGAAAAACAGCAACAACCACAACATTGAAAAACACCAACAAATTCAACAATAACTTCAACATTGAAAAACACCAACAAATTCAACAACAACCTCAACATTGAAAAACATCAACAAATACAACAACAACCTCAACATTGAAAAACAACAACAACCTCAACATTGAAAAACACCAACAAATTCAACAACAACCTCAACATTGAAAAACAACAATAACCTCAACATTGCAAAACTCCAGCAAATTCAACAACAACCTCAACATTTAAAAACACCACAAATTCAACAACAAACTCAACATTGAAAAACAGCAACAATCTCAACATTGAAAAACACCAACAAATTCAACAACAACCTCAACATTGAAAAACAACAACAACCTCAACATTGAAAAACACCAGCAAATTCAACAACAACTTCAACATTGAAAAACACCAACAAATTCAACAACAACCTCGACATTGAAAAACAACAACAACCTCAGCATTGAAAAACAACAACAACCTCAACATTGAAAAACACCAACAAATTCAACAACAACCTAAACATTGAAAAACAACAACAACCTCAACATTGAAAAACACCAACAAATTCAACAACAACCTCAACATTGAAAAACATCAACAAATACAACAACAACCTCAACATTGAAAAACAACAACAACCTCAACATTGAAAAACACCAACAAATTCAACAACAACCTCAACATTGAAAAACAACAATAACCTCAACATTGCAAAACTCCAGCAAATTCAACAACAACCTCAACATTTAAAAACACCAACAAATTCAACAACAAACTCAACATTGAAAAACAGCAACAATCTCAACATTGAAAAACACCAACAAATTCAACAACAACCTCAACATTGAAAAACAACAACAACCTCAACATTGAAAAACACCAGCAAATTCAACAACAACTTCAACATTTAAAAACACCAACAAATTCAACAACAACCTCGACATTGAAAAACAACAACAACCTCAGCATTGAAAAACAACAACAACCTCAACATTGAAAAACACCAACAAATTCAACAACAACCTAAACATTGAAAAACAACAACAACCTCAACATTGAAAAACACCAACAAATTCAACAACAACCTCGAAATTGAAAAACACCAACAAATACAACAACAACCTCAACATTGAAAAACAACAACAACCTCAACATTGAAAAACACCAACAAATTCAACAACAACCTCAACATTGAAAAACAACAACAACCTCAACATTGCAAAACACCAGCAAATTCAACAACAACCTCAACATTTAAAAACACCAACAAATTCAACAACAACCTCAACATTGAAAAACAACAACAATCTCAACATTGAAAAACACCAACAAATTCAACAACAACCTCAACATTGAAAAGCAACAACAACCTCAACATTGAAAAACACCAACAAATTCAACAACAACCTCGACATTGAAAAACACCCTCAAATTCAATATCAACCTCAACATTGAACAACACCAACAACCTCAAAATTGAAAAAACACCAACAAATTCAACAACAACCTCAACATTGAAAAACACCAACAAATTCAACAACAACCTCAACATTGAAAAACAACAACAATCTCAACATTGAAAAACACCAGCAAATTCAACAACAACTTCAACATTTAAAAACACCAACAAATTCAACAACAACCTCGACTTTGAAAAACACCATCAAGTTCAACAACAACCTCAATATTGAAAAACAACAACAACCTCAACATTGAAAAACACCAACAAATTCAACAACAACCTCAACATTGAAAAACAACAACAATCTCAACATTGAAAAACACCAACAAATTCAACAACAACCTCAACATTGAAAAGCAACAACAACCTCAACATTGAAAAACACCAACAAATTCAACAACAACCTCGACATTGAAAAACACCCTCAAATTCAAAATCAACCTCAACATTGAACAACACCAACAACCTCAAAATTGAAAAAACACCAACAAATTCAACAACAACCTCAACATTGAAAAACACCAACAAATTCAACAACAACCTCAACATTGAAAAACACC
Source organism: Isurus oxyrinchus (assembly GCA_026770705.1). Classification (NCBI taxonomy): domain Eukaryota; kingdom Metazoa; phylum Chordata; class Chondrichthyes; order Lamniformes; family Lamnidae; genus Isurus; species Isurus oxyrinchus. The sequence goes on from JANJGN010000420.1 coordinate 374,116, forward strand.
AACAACCTCAACATTGAAAAACACCAACAAATTCAACAACAACCTCAACATTGAAAAACAACAACAACCTCAACATTGAAAAACACCAACAAATTCAACAGCAACCTCAACATTGAAAAACAACAACAAACTAAACATTGAAAAACACCAACAAATTCAACAACAACCTCAACATTGAAAAACAACAACAACCTCAACTTTGAAAAACACCAACAAATTCAACAACAACCTCAACATTGAAATACACCAACAAATTCAACAACAACCTCAACATTGAAAAACACTAACAAATTCAACAACAACCTCGAAATTGAAAAACACCAACATATTCAACAACAAACTCAACATTGAAAAACACCAACAAATTCAACAACAACCTCAACATTGAAAAACAACAACAACCTCAACATTGAAAAACAACAACAACCTCAACATTGAAAAACACCAACAAATTCAACAACAACCTCAACATTGAAATACAACAACAACCTCAACATTGAAAAACACCAACAAATTCAACAACAACCTCAACATTGAAAAACACCAACAAATTCAACAACAACCTCAACATTGAACAACACCAACAAATTCAACAACAACCTCAACATTGAAAAACAACAACAACCTAAACATTGAAAAACACGATCAAATTCAACAACAACCTCAACATTGAAAAACAACAACAACCTCAACATTGAAAAACACCAACAAATTCAACAACAACCTCAACATTGAAAAACACCAACAAATTCAACAACAACCTCAGCATTGAAAAACAACTACAACCTCAACATTGAAAAACACCAACAAATTCAACAACAACCTCAACATTGAAAAACAACAACAACCTCAACATTGAAAAACACCAACAAATTCAACAACAACCTCAACATTGAAAAACACCAACAAATTCAACAACAACCTCAGCATTGAAAAACAACAACCTCAACATTGAAAAACACCAACAAATTCAACAACAACCTCGACATTGAAAAACACCATCAAGTTCAACAACAACCTCAATATTGAAAAACAACAACAACCTCAACATTGAAAAACACCAACAAATTCAACAACAACCTCAACATTGAAAAACAACAACAATCTCAACATTGAAAAACACCAACAAATTCAACAACAACCTCAACATTGAAAAGCAAAAACAACCTCAACATTGAAAAACACCAACAAATTCAACAACAACCTCGACATTGAAAAGCACCCTCAAATTCAAAATCAACCTCAACATTGAACAACACCAACAACCTCAAAATTGAAAAAACACCAACAAATTCAACAACAACCTCAACATTGAAAAACACCAACAAATTCAACAACAACCTCAACATTGAAAAACACCAACAACCTCAACATTGAAAAACACCAACAAATTCAACAACAACCTCAACATTGAAAAACAACAACAACCTCAACATTGAAAAACACCAACAAATTCAACAGCAACCTCAACATTGAAAAACAACAACAAACTAAACATTGAAAAACACCAACAAATTCAACAACAACCTCAACATTGAAAAACAACAACAACCTCAACATTGAAAAACACCAACAAATTCAACAACAACCTCAACATTGAAATACACCAACAAATTCAACAACAACCTCAACATTGAAAAACACTAACAAATTCAACAACAACCTCGAAATTGAAAAACACCAACAAATTCAACAACAAACTCAACATTGAAAAACACCAACAAATTCAACAACAACCTCAACATTGAAAAACAACAACAACCTCAACATTGAAAAACAACAACAACCTCAACATTGAAAAACACCAACAAATTCAACAACAACCTCAACATTGAAATACAACAACAACCTCAACATTGAAAAACACCAACAAATTCAACAACAACCTCAACATTGAAAAACACCAACAAATTCAACAACAACCTCAACATTGAACAACACCAACAAATTCAACAACAACCTCAACATTGAAAAACAACAACAACCTAAACATTGAAAAACACGAACAAATTCAACAACAACCTCAACATTGAAAAACAACAACAACCTCAACATTGAAAAACACCAACAAATTCAACAACAACCTCAACATTGAAAAACACCAACAAATTCAACAACAACCTCAGCATTGAAAAACAACAACAACCTCAACATTGAAAAACACCAACAAATTCAACAACAACCTCAACATTGAAAAACAACAACAACCTCAACATTGAAAAACACCAACAAATTCAACAACAACCTCTACATTGAAAAACACCAACAAATTCAACAACAACCTCAGCATTGAAAAACAACAACAACCTCAACATTGAAAAACACCAACAAATTCAACAACAACCTCAACATTGAAAAACAGCAACAACTACAACATTGAAAAACACCAACAAATTCAACAATAACTTCAACATTGAAAAACACCAACAAATTCAACAACAACCTCGAAATTGAAAAACATCAACAAATACAACAACAACCTCAACATTGAAAAACAACAACAACCTCAACATTGAAAAACACCAACAAATTCAACAACAACCTCAACATTGAAAAACAACAATAACCTCAACATTGCAAAACTCCAGCAAATTCAACAACAACCTCAACATTTAAAAACACCAACAAATTCAACAACAAACTCAACATTGAAAAACAGCAACAATCTCAACATTGAAAATCACCAACAAATTCAACAACAACCTCAACATTGAAAAACAACAACAACCTCAACATTGAAAAACACCAGCAAATTCAACAACAACTTCAACATTTAAAAACACCAACAAATTCAACAACAACCTCGACATTGAAAAACACCATCAAGTTCAACAACAACCTCAATATTGAAAAACAACAACAACCTCAACATTGAAAAACACCAACAAATTCAACAGCAACTTCAACATTGAAAAACACCAACAAATTCAACAACAACCTCGAAATTGAAAAACACCAACAAATACAACAACAACCTCAACATTGAAAAACAACAACAACCTCAACATTGAAAAACACCAACAAATTCAACAACAACCTCAACATTGAAAAACAACAACAACCTCAACATTGCAAAACTCCAGCAAATTCAACAACAACCTCAACATTTAAAAACACCAACAAATTCAACAACAAATTCAACATTGAAAAACAACAACAATCTCAACATTGAAAAACACCAACAAATTCAACAACAACCTCAACATTGAAAAACAACAACAACCTCAACATTGAAAAACACCAGCAAATTCAACAACAACTTCAACATTGAAAAACACCAACAAATTCAACAACAACCTCGAAATTGAAAAACACCAACAAATTCAACAACAAACTCAACATTGAAAAACACCAACAAATTCAACAACAACCTCAACATTGAAAAACAACAACAACCTCAGCATTGAAAAACAACAACAACCTCAACATTGAAAAACACCAACAAATTCAACAACAACCTAAACATTGAAAAACAACAACAACCTCAACATTGAAAAACACCAACAAATTCAACAACAACTTCAACATTGAAAAACACCAACAAATTCAACAACAACCTCGAAATTGAAAAACACCAACAAATACAACAACAACCTCAACATTGAAAAACAACAACAACCTCAACATTGAAAAACACCAACAAATTCAACAACAACCTCAACATTGAAAAACAACAACAACCTCAACATTGCAAAACACCAGCAAATTCAACAACAACCTCAACATTTAAAAACACCAACAAATTCAACAACAACCTCAACATTGAAAAACAACAACAATCTCAACATTGAAAAACACCAACAAATTCAACAACAACCTCAACATTGAAAAGCAACAACAACCTCAACATTGAAAAACACCAACAAATTCAACAACAACCTCGACATTGAAAAACACCCTCAAATTCAAAATCAACCTCAACATTGAACAACACCAACAACCTCAAAATTGAAAAAACACCAACAAATTCAACAACAACCTCAACATTGAAAAACACCAACAAATTCAACAACAACCTCAACATTGAAAAACAACAACAATCTCAACATTGAAAAACACCAGCAAATTCAACAACAACTTCAACATTTAAAAACACCAACAAATTCAACAACAACCTCGACTTTGAAAAACACCATCAAGTTCAACAACAACCTCAATATTGAAAAACAACAACAACCTCAACATTGAAAAACACCAACAAATTCAACAACAACCTCAACATTGAAAAACAACAACAATCTCAACATTGAAAAACACCAACAAATTCAACAACAACCTCAACATTGAAAAGCAACAACAACCTCAACATTGAAAAACACCAACAAATTCAACAACAACCTCGACATTGAAAAACACCCTCAAATTCAAAATCAACCTCAACATTGAACAACACCAACAACCTCAAAATTGAAAAAACACCAACAAATTCAACAACAACCTCAACATTGAAAAACACCAACAATTTCAAGAACAACCTCAACATTGAAAAACACCAACAACCTCAACATTGAAAAACACCAACAAATTCAACAACAACCTCAACATTGAAAAACAACAACAACCTCAACATTGAAAAACACCAACAAATTCAACAGCAACCTCAACATTGAAAAACAACAACAAACTAAACATTGAAAAACACCAACAAATTCAACAACAACCTCAACATTGAAAAACAACAACAACCTCAACATTGAAAAACACCAACAAATTCAACAACAACCTCAACATTGAAATACACCAACAAATTCAACAACAACCTCAACATTGAATAACACTAACAAATTCAACAACAACCTCGAAATTGAAAAACACCAACAAATTCAACAACAAACTCAACATTGAAAAACACCAACAAATTCAACAACAACCTCAACATTGAAAAACAACAACAACCTCAACATTGAAAAACAACAACAACCTCAACATTGAAAAACAACAACAAATTCAAAAACAACCTCAACATTGAAATACAACAACAACCTCAACATTGAAAAACACCAACAAATTCAACAACAACCTCAACATTGAAAAACACCAACAAATTCAACAACAACCTCAACATTGAACAACACCAACAAATTCAACAACAACCTCAACATTGAAAAACAACAACAACCTAAACATTGAAAAACACGATCAAATTCAACAACAACCTCAACATTGAAAAACAACAACAACCTCAACATTGAAAAACACCAACAAATTCAACAACAACCTCAACATTGAAAAACACCAACAAATTCAACAACAACCTCAACATTGAAAAACAACAACAACCTCAACATTGAAAAACACCAACAAATTCAACAACAACCTCAACATTGAAAAACACCAACAAATTCAACAACAACCTCAGCATTGAAAAACAACAACCTCAACATTGAAAAACACCAACAAATTCAACAACAACTTCAACATTGAAAAACACCAACAAATTCAACAACAACCTCGAAATTGAAAAACATCAACAAATACAACAACCTCAACATTGAAAAACAACAACAACCTCAACATTGAAAAACACCAACAAATTCAACAACAACCTCAACATTGAAAAACAACAACAACCTCAACATTGCAAAACTCCAGCAAATTCAACAACAACCTCAACATTTAAAAACACCATCAAATTCAACAACGAACTCAACATTGAAAAACAACAACAATCTCAACATTGAAAAACACCAACAAATTCAACAACAACCTCAACATTGAAAAACAACAACAACCTCAACATTGAAAAACACCAGCAAATTCAACAACAACTTCAACATTTAAAAACACCAACAAATTCAACAACAACCTCGACATTGAAAAACACCATCAAGTTCAACAACAACCTCAATATTGAAAAACAACAACAACCTCAACATTGAAAAACACCAACAAATTCGACAGCAACTTCAACATTGAAAAACACCAACAAATTCAACAACAACCTCGAAATTGAAAAACACCAACAAATACAACAACAACCTCAACATTGAAAAACAACAACAACCTCAACATTGAAAAACACCAACAAATTCAACAACAACCTCAACATTGAAAAACAACAACAACCTCAACATTGCAAAACTCCAGCAAATTCAACAACAACCTCAACATTTAAAAACACCAACAAATTCAACAACAAACTCAACATTGAAAAACAACAACAATCTCAACATTGAAAAACACCAACAAATTCAACAACAACCTCAACATTGAAAAACAACAACAACCTCAACATTGAAAAACACAAGCAAATTCAACAACAACTTCAACATTGAAAAACACCAACAAATTCAACAACAACCTCAACATTGAAAAACACCAACAAATTCAACAACAACCTCAGCATTGAAAAACAACAACAACCTCAACATTGAAAAACACCAACAAATTCAACAACAACCTCAACATTGAAAAACAACAACAACCTCAACATTGAAAAACACCAACAAATTCAACAACAACTTCAACATTGAAAAACACCAACAAATTCAACAACAACCTCGAAATTGAAAAACACCAACAAATACAACAACAACCTCAACATTGAAAAACAACAACAACCTCAACATTGAAAAACACCAACAAATTCAACAACAACCTCAACATTGAAAAACAACAACAACCTCAACATTGCAAAACACCAGCAAATTCAACAACAACCTCAACATTTAAAAACACCAACAAATTCAACAACAACCTCAACATTGAAAAACAACAACAATCTCAACATTGAAAAACACCAACAAATTCAACAACAACCTCAACATTGAAAGGCAACAACAACCTCAACATTGAAAAACACCAACAAATTCAACAACAACCTCGACATTGAAAAACACCCTCAAATTCAAAATCAACCTCAACATTGAACCACACCAACAACCACAAAATTGAAAATACACCAACAAATTCAACAACAACCTCAACATTGAAAAACACCAACAAATTCAACAACAACCTCAACATTGAAAAACAACAACAACCTCAACATTGAATAACACCAACAAATTCAACAACAACCTCAACGTTGAAAAACAACAACAAACTAAACATTGAAAAACACCAACAAATTCAACAACAACCTCAACATTGAAAAACAACAACAACCTCAACATTGAAAAACACCAACAAGTTCAATAACAACCTCAACATTGAAATACACCAACAAATTCAAGAACAACCTCAACATTGAAAAACACTAACAAATTCAACAACAACCTCGAAATTGAAAAACACCAACAAATTCAAGAACAAACTCAACATTGAAAAACACCAACAAATTCAACAACAACTTCAACATTGAAAAACAACAACAACCTCAACATTGAAAAACAACAACCTCAACATTGAAAAACACCAACATATTCAACAACAACCTCAGCATTGAAAAACAACAACAACCTCAACATTGAAAAACACCAACAAATTCAACAACAACCTCAACATTGAAAAACAACGACAACCTCAACATTGAAAAACACCAACAAATTCAACAACAACCTCAACATTGAAAAACACCAACAAATTCAACAACAACCTCGAAATTGAAAAACATCAACAAATACAACAACAACCTCAACATTGAAAAACAACAACAACCTCAACATTGAAAAACACCAACAAATTCAACAACAACCTCAACATTGAAAAACAACAACAACCTCAACATTGCAAAACTCCAGCAAATTCAACATCAACCTCAACATTTAAAAACACCAACAAATTCAACAACAAACTCAACATTGAAAAACAACAACAATCTCAACATTGAAAAACACCAACAAATTCAACAACAACCTCAACATTGAAAAACAACAACAACCTCAACATTGAAAAACACCAGCAAATTCAACAACAACTTCAACATTTAAAAACACCAACAAATTCAACAACAACCTCGACATTGAAAAACACCATCAAGTTCAACAACAACCTCAATATTGAAATACAACAACAACCTCAACATTGAAAAACACCAACAAATTCAACAGCAACTTCAACATTGAAAAAGACCAACAAATTCAACAACAACCTCGAAATTGAAAAACACCAACAAATACAACAACAACCTCAACATTGAAAAACAACAACCTCAACATTGAAAAACACCAACAAATTCAACAACAACCTCAACATTGAAAAACAACAACAACCTCAACATTGCAAAACTCCAGCAAATTCAACAACAACCTCAACATTTAAAAACACCAACAAATTCAACAACAAACTCAACATTGAAAAACAACAACAATCTCAACATTGAAAAACAACAACAAATTCAACAACAACCTCAACATTGAAAAACAACAACAACCTCAACATTGAAAAACACCAGCAAATTCAACAACAACTTCAACATTGAAAAACACCAACAAATTCAACAACAACCTCAGCATTGAAAAACAACAACAACCTCAACATTGAAAAACACCAACAAATTCAACAACAACCTCAACATTGAAAAACAACAACAACCTCAACATTGAAAAACACCAACAAATTCAACAACAACTTCAACATTGAAAAACACCAACAAATTCAACAACAACCTCGAAATTGAAAAACATCAACAAATACAACAACAACCTCAACATTGAAAAACAACAACAACCTCAACATTGAAAAACACCAACAAATTCAACAACAACCTCAACATTGAAAAACAACAACAACCTCAACATTGCAAAACTCCAGCAAATTCAACAACAACCTCAACATTTAAAAACACCATCAAATTCAACAACAAACTCAACATTGAAAAACAACAACAATCTCAACATTGAAAAACACCAACAAATTCAACAACAACCTCAACATTGAAAAACAACAACAACCTCAACATTGAAAAACACCAGCAAATTCAACAACAACTTCAACATTTAAAAACACCAACAAATTCAACAACAACCTCGACATTGAAAAACACCATCAAGTTCAACAACAACCTCAATATTGAAAAGCAACAACAACCTCAACATTGAAAAACACCAACAAATTGAACAGCAACTTCAACATTGAAAAACACCAACAAATTCAACAACAACCTCGAAATTGAAAAACACCAACAAATACAACAACAACCTCAACATTGAAAAACAACAACAACCTCAACATTGAAAAACACCAACAAATTCAACAACAACCTCAACATTGAAAAACAACAACAACCTCAACATTGCAAAACTCCAGCAAATTCAACAACAACCTCAACATTTAAAAACACCAACAAATTCAACAACAAACTCAACATTGAAAAACAACAACAATCTCAACATTGAAAAACACCAACAAATTCAACAACAACCTCAACATTGAAAAACAACAACAACCTCAACATTGAAAAACACCAGCAAATTCAACAACAACTTCAACATTGAAAAACACCAACAAATTCAACAACAACCTCAACATGGAAAAACACCAACAAATTCAACAACAACCTCAGCATTGAAAAACAACAACAACCTCAACATTGAAAAACACCAACAAATTCAACAACAACCTCAACATTGAAAAACAACAACAACCTCAACATTGAAAAACACCAACAAATTCAACAACAACTTCAACATTGAAAAACACCAACAAATTCAACAACAACCTCGAAATTGAAAAACACCTACAAATACAACAACAACCTCAACATTGAAAAACAACAACAACCTCAACATTGAAAAACACCAACAAATTCAACAACAACCTCAACATTGAAAAACAACAACAACCTCAACATTTCAAAACACCAGCAAATTCAACAACAACCTCAACATTTAAAAACACCAACAAATTCAACAACAACCTCAACATTGAAAAACAACAACAATCTCAACATTGAAAAACACCAACAAATTCAACAACAACCTCAACATTGAAAAGCAACAACAACCTCAACATTGAAAAACACCAACAAATTCAACAACAACCTCGACATTGAAAAACACCCTCAAATTCAAAATCAACCTCAACATTGAACAACACCAACAACCTCAAAATTGAAAATACACCAACAAATTCAACAACAACCTCAACATTGAAAAACACCAACAAATTCAACAACAACCTCAACATTGAAAAACACCAACAACCTCAACATTGAAAAACACCAACAAATTCAACAACAACCTCAACATTGAAAAACAACAACAACCTCAACATTGAAAAACACCAACAAATTCAACAGCAACCTCAACATTGAAAAACAACAACAAACTAAACATTGAAAAACACCAACAAATTCAACAACAACCTCAACTTTGAAAAACAACAACAACCTCAACATTGAAAACCACCAACGAGTTCAACAACAACCTCAACATTGAAATACACCAACAAATTCAAGAACAACCTCAACATTGAAAAACACTAACAAATTCAACAACAACCTCGAAATTGAAAAACACCAACAAATTCAACAACAAACTCAACATTGAAAAACACCAACAAATTCAACAACAACCTCAACATTGAAAAACAACAACAACCTCAACATTGAAAAACAACAACCTCAACATTGAAAAACACCAACAAATTCAACAACAACCTCAACATTGAAATACAACAACAACCTCAACATTGAAAAACACCAACAAATTCAACAACAACCTCAACATTGAAAAACAACAACAACCTCAACATTGAAAAACACCAACAAATTCAACAACAACCTCAACATTGAACAACACCAACAAATTCAACAACAACCTCAACATTGAAAAACAACAACAACCTAAACATTGAAAAACACGAACAAATTCAACAACAACCTCAACATTGAAAAACAACAACAACCTCAACATTGAAAAACACCAACAAATTCAACAACAACCTCAACATTGAAAAACACCAACAAATTCAACAACAACCTCAGCATTGAAAAACAACAACAACCTCAACATTGAAAAACACCAACAAATTCAACAACAACCTCAACATTGAAAAACAACAACAACCTCAACATTGAAAAACACCAACAAATTCAACAACAACCTCAACATTGAAAAACACCAACAAATTCAACAACAACCTCAGAATTGAAAAACAACAACAACCTCAACATTGAAAAACACGAACAAATTCAACAACAACCTCAACATTGAAAAACAACAACAACCTCAACATTGAAAAACACCAACAAATTCAACAACAACTTCAACATTGAAAAACACCAACAAATTCAACAACAACCTCGAAATTGAAAAACATCAACAAATACAACAACACCCTCAACATTGAAAAACAACAACAACCTCAACATTGAAAAACACCAACAAATTCAACAACAACCTCAACATTGAAAAACAACAACAACCTCAACATTGCAAAACTCCAGCAAATTCAACATCAACCTCAACATTTAAAAACACCAACAAATTCAACAACAAACTCAACATTGAAAAACAACAACAATCTCAACATTGAAAAACACCAACAAATTCAACAACAACCTCAACATTGAAAAACAACAACAACCTCAACATTGAAAAACACCAGCAAATTCAACAACAACTTCAACATTTAAAAACACCAACAAATTCAACAACAACCTCGACATTGAAAAACACCATCAAGTTCAACAACAACCTCAATATTGAAATACAACAACAACCTCAATATTGAAAAACACCAACAAATTCAACAGCAACTTCAACATTGAAAAACACCAACAAATTCAACAACAACCTCGAAATTGAAAAACACCAACAAATACAACAACAACCTCAACAATGAAAAACAACAACAACCTCAACATTGAAAAACACCAACAAATTCAACAACAACCTCAACATTGAAAAACAACAACAACCTCAACATTGCAAAACTCCAGCAAATTCAACAACAACCTCATCATTTAAAAACTCCAACAAATTCAACAACAAACTCAACATTGAAAAACAACAACAATCTCAACATTGAAAAACACCAACAAATTCAACAACAACCTCAACATTGAAAAACAACAACAACCTCAACATTGAAAAACACCAGCAAATTCAACAACAACTTCAACATTGAAAAACACCAACAAATTCAACAACAACCTCAACATTGAAAAACAACAACAACCTCAACATTGAAAAACACCAACAAATTCAACAACAACCTCAACATTGAAAAACAACAACAACCTCAACATTGCAAAACACCAGCAATTTCAACAACAACCTCAACATTTAAAAACACCAACAAATTCAACAACAACCTCAACATTGAAAAACAACAACAATCTCAACATTGAAAAACACCAACAAATTCAACAACAACCTCAACATTGAAAAGCAACAACAACCTCAACATTGAAAAACACCAACAAATTCAACAACAACCTCGACATTGAAAAACACCCTCAAATTCAAAATCAACCTCAATATTGAACAACACCAACAACCTCAACATTGAAAAACACCAACAAATTCAACAACAACCTCAACATTGAAAAACAACAACAACCTCAACATTGAAAAACACCAACAAATTCAACAGCAACCTCAACATTGAAAAACAACAACAAACTAAACATTGAAAAACACCAACAAATTCAACAACAACCTCAACATTGAAAAACAACAACAACCTCAACATTGAAAAACACCAACAAATTCAACAACAACCTCAACATTGAAATACACCAACAAATTCAACAACAACCTCAACATTGAAAAACACTAACAAATTCAACAACAACCTCGAAATTGAAAAACACCAACAAATTCAACAACAAACTCAACATTGAAAAACACCAACAAATTCAACAACAACCTCAACATTGAAAAACAACAACAACCTCAACATTGAAAAACAACAACAACCCCAACATTGAAAAAAACCAACAAATTCAACAACATCCTCAACATTGAAATACAACAACAACCTCAACATTGAAAAACACCAACAAATTCAACAACAACCTCAACATTGAAAAACAACAACAACCTCAACATTGAAAAACACCAACAAATTCAACAACATCCTCAACATTGAACAACACCAACAAATTCAACAACAACCTCAACATTGAAAAACAACAACAACCTAAACATTGAAAAACACGAACAAATTCAACAACAACCTCAACATTGAAAAACAACAACAACCTCAACATTGAAAAACACCAACAAATTCAACAACAACCTCAACATTGAAAAACACCAACAAATTCAACAACAACCTCAGCATTGAAAAACACCAACAAATTCAACAACAACCTCAACATTGAAAAACACCAACAAATTCAACAACAACCTCAACATTGAAAAACAACAACAACCTCAACATTGAAAAACACCAACAAATTCAACAACAACCTCAACATTGAAAAACACCAACAAATTCAACAACAACCTCAGCATTGAAAAACAACAACAACCTCAACATTGAAAAACACCAACAAATTCAACAACAACCTCAACATTGAAAAACAACAACAACCTCAAAATTGAAAAACACCAACAAATTCAACAACAACTTCAACATTGAAAAACACCAACAAATTCAACAACAACCTCGAAATTGAAAAACACCAACAAATACAACAACAACCTCAACATTGAAAAACAACAACAACCTCAACATTGAAAAACACCAACAAATTCAACAACAACCTCAACATTGAAAAACAACAACAACCTCAACATTGCAAAACTCCAGCAAATTCAACAACAACCTCAACATTTAAAAACACCAACAAATTCAACAACAACCTCAACATTGAAAAACAACAACAATCTCAACATTGAAAAACACCAACAAATTCAACAACAACCTCAACATTGAAAAGCAACAACAACCTCAACATTGAAAAACACCAACAAATTCAACAACAACCTCGACATTGAAAAACACCCTCAAATTCAAAATCAACCTCAACATTGAACAACACCAACAACCTCAAAATTGAAAATACACCAACAAATTCAACAACAACCTCAACATTGAAAAACACCAACAAATTCAACAACAACCTCAACATTGAAAAACACCAACAACCTCAACATTGAAAAACACCAACAAATTCAACAACAACCTCAACATTGAAAAACAACAACAACCTCAACATTGAAAAACACCAACAAATTCAACAGCAACCTCAACATTGAAAAACAACAACAAACTAAACATTGAAAAACACCAACAAATTCAACAACAACCTCAACTTTGAAAAACAACAACAACCTCAACATTGAAAACCACCAACGAGTTCAACAACAACCTCAACATTGAAATACACCAACAAATTCAAGAACAACCTCAACATTGAAAAACACTAACAAATTCAACAACAACCTCGAAATTGAAAAACACCAACAAATTCAACAACAAACTCAACATTGAAAAACACCAACAAATTCAACAACAACCTCAACATTGAAAAACAACAACAACCTCAACATTGAAAAACAACAACCTCAACATTGAAAAACACCAACAAATTCAACAACAACCTCAACATTGAAATACAACAACAACCTCAACATTGAAAAACACCAACAAATTCAACAACAACCTCAACATTGAAAAACAACAACAACCTCAACATTGAAAAACACCAACAAATTCAACAACAACCTCAACATTGAACAACACCAACAAATTCAACAACAACCTCAACATTGAAAAACAACAACAACCTAAACATTGAAAAACACCAACAAATTCAACAACAACCTCAACATTGAAAAACACCAACAAATTCAACAACAACCTCAGCATTGAAAAACAACAACAACCTCAACATTGAAAAACACCAACAAATTCAACAACAACCTCAACATTGAAAAACAACAACAACCTCAAAATTGAAAAACACCAACAAATTCAACAACAACTTCAACATTGAAAAACACCAACAAATTCAACAACAACCTCGAAATTGAAAAACACCAACAAATACAACAACAACCTCAACATTGAAAAACAACAACAACCTCAACATTGAAAAACACCAACAAATTCAACAACAACCTCAACATTGAAAAACAACAACAACCTCAACATTGCAAAACTCCAGCAAATTCAACAACAGCCTCAACATTTAAAAACACCAACAAATTCAACAACTAACTCACCATTGAAAAACAACAACAATCTCAACATTGAAAAACACCAGCAAATTCAACAACAACTTCAACATTTAAAAACACCAACATATTCAACAACAACCTCGACATTGAAAAACACCATCAAGTTCAACAACAACCTCAATATTGAAAAACAACAACAACCTCAACATTGAAAAACACCAACAAATTCAACAGAAACTTCAACATTGAAAACACCAACAAATTCAACAACAACCTCAACATTTAAAAAGGCCAACAAATACAACAACAACCTCAACATTGAAAAACAACAACCTCAACATTGAAAAACACCAACAAATTCAACAGAAACTTCAACATTGAAAACACCAACAAATTCAACAACAACCTCAACATTTAAAAAGGCCAACAAATACAACAACAACCTCAACATTGAAAAACAACAACCTCAACATTGAAAAACACCAACAAATTCAACAAAAAATTCAACATTGAAAAACACCACCAAATTCAACAACAACCCCGACATTGAAAAACACCAACAAATTCAACAACAACCTCAACTTTGAAAAACAACAACAACCTCATCATGGAAAAACACCAACAAATTCAACAACAACCTCAACATTGAAAAACACCAACAAATTCAACAACAACCTCAGCATTGAAAAACAACAATAACCTCAACATTGAAAAACACCAACAAATTCAACAACAACCTCAACATTGAAAAACAACAACAACCTCAACATTGAAAAACACCAACAAATTCAACAACAACCTCAACATTGAAAAACACCAACAAATTCAACAACAACCTCAGCATTGAAAAACAACAACAACCTCAACATTGAAAAACACCAACAAATTCAACAACAACCTCAACATTGAAAAACAACAACAACCTCAAAATTGAAAAACACCAACAAATTCAACAACAACTTCAACATTGAAAAACACCAACAAATTCAACAACAACCTCGAAATTGAAAAACACCAACAAATACAACAACAACCTCAACATTGAAAAACAACAACAACCTCAACATTGAAAAACACCAACAAATTCAACAACAACCTCAACATTGAAAAACAACAACAACCTCAACATTGCAAAACTCCAGCAAATTCAACAACAGCCTCAACATTTAAAAACACCAACAAATTCAACAACTAACTCACCATTGAAAAACAACAACAATCTCAACATTGAAAAACACCAGCAAATTCAACAACAACTTCAACATTTAAAAACACCAACATATTCAACAACAACCTCGACATTGAAAAACACCATCAAGTTCAACAACAACCTCAATATTGAAAAACAACAACAACCTCAACATTGAAAAACACCAACAAATTCAACAGAAACTTCAACATTGAAAACACCAACAAATTCAACAACAACCTCAACATTTAAAAAGGCCAACAAATACAACAACAACCTCAACATTGAAAAACAACAACCTCAACATTGAAAAACACCAACAAATTCAACAACAACCTCGAAATTGAAAAACATCAACAAATACAACAACACCCTCAACATTGAAAAACAACAACAACCTCAACATTGAAAAACACCAACAAATTCAACAACAACCTCAACATTGAAAAACAACAACAACCTCAACATTGCAAAACTCCAGCAAATTCAACATCAACCTCAACATTTAAAAACACCAACAAATTCAACAACAAACTCAACATTGAAAAACAACAACAATCTCAACATTGAAAAACACCAACAAATTCAACAACAACCTCAACATTGAAAAACAACAACAACCTCAACATTGAAAAACACCAGCAAATTCAACAACAACTTCAACATTTAAAAACACCAACAAATTCAACAACAACCTCGACATTGAAAAACACCATCAAGTTCAACAACAACCTCAATATTGAAATACAACAACAACCTCAATATTGAAAAACACCAACAAATTCAACAGCAACTTCAACATTGAAAAACACCAACAAATTCAACAACAACCTCGAAATTGAAAAACACCAACAAATACAACAACAACCTCAACAATGAAAAACAACAACAACCTCAACATTGAAAAACACCAACAAATTCAACAACAACCTCAACATTGAAAAACAACAACAACCTCAACATTGCAAAACTCCAGCAAATTCAACAACAACCTCATCATTTAAAAACTCCAACAAATTCAACAACAAACTCAACATTGAAAAACAACAACAATCTCAACATTGAAAAACACCAACAAATTCAACAACAACCTCAACATTGAAAAACAACAACAACCTCAACATTGAAAAACACCAGCAAATTCAACAACAACTTCAACATTGAAAAACACCAACAAATTCAACAACAACCTCAACATTGAAAAACAACAACAACCTCAACATTGAAAAACACCAACAAATTCAACAACAACCTCAACATTGAAAAACAACAACAACCTCAACATTGCAAAACACCAGCAATTTCAACAACAACCTCAACATTTAAAAACACCAACAAATTCAACAACAACCTCAACATTGAAAAACAACAACAATCTCAACATTGAAAAACACCAACAAATTCAACAACAACCTCAACATTGAAAAGCAACAACAACCTCAACATTGAAAAACACCAACAAATTCAACAACAACCTCGACATTGAAAAACACCCTCAAATTCAAAATCAACCTCAATATTGAACAACACCAACAACCTCAACATTGAAAAACACCAACAAATTCAACAACAACCTCAACATTGAAAAACAACAACAACCTCAACATTGAAAAACACCAACAAATTCAACAGCAACCTCAACATTGAAAAACAACAACAAACTAAACATTGAAAAACACCAACAAATTCAACAACAACCTCAACATTGAAAAACAACAACAACCTCAACATTGAAAAACACCAACAAATTCAACAACAACCTCAACATTGAAATACACCAACAAATTCAACAACAACCTCAACATTGAAAAACACTAACAAATTCAACAACAACCTCGAAATTGAAAAACACCAACAAATTCAACAACAAACTCAACATTGAAAAACACCAACAAATTCAACAACAACCTCAACATTGAAAAACAACAACAACCTCAACATTGAAAAACAACAACAACCCCAACATTGAAAAAAACCAACAAATTCAACAACATCCTCAACATTGAAATACAACAACAACCTCAACATTGAAAAACACCAACAAATTCAACAACAACCTCAACATTGAAAAACAACAACAACCTCAACATTGAAAAACACCAACAAATTCAACAACAACCTCAACATTGAACAACACCAACAAATTCAACAACAACCTCAACATTGAAAAACAACAACAACCTAAACATTGAAAAACACGAACAAATTCAACAACAACCTCAACATTGAAAAACAACAACAACCTCAACATTGAAAAACACCAACAAATTCAACAACAACCTCAACATTGAAAAACACCAACAAATTCAACAACAACCTCAGCATTGAAAAACACCAACAAATTCAACAACAACCTCAACATTGAAAAACACCAACAAATTCAACAACAACCTCAACATTGAAAAACAACAACAACCTCAACATTGAAAAACACCAACAAATTCAACAACAACCTCAACATTGAAAAACACCAACAAATTCAACAACAACCTCAGCATTGAAAAACAACAACAACCTCAACATTGAAAAACACCAACAAATTCAACAACAACCTCAACATTGAAAAACAACAACAACCTCAAAATTGAAAAACACCAACAAATTCAACAACAACTTCAACATTGAAAAACACCAACAAATTCAACAACAACCTCGAAATTGAAAAACACCAACAAATACAACAACAACCTCAACATTGAAAAACAACAACAACCTCAACATTGAAAAACACCAACAAATTCAACAACAACCTCAACATTGAAAAACAACAACAACCTCAACATTGCAAAACTCCAGCAAATTCAACAACAACCTCAACATTTAAAAACACCAACAAATTCAACAACAACCTCAACATTGAAAAACAACAACAATCTCAACATTGAAAAACACCAACAAATTCAACAACAACCTCAACATTGAAAAGCAACAACAACCTCAACATTGAAAAACACCAACAAATTCAACAACAACCTCGACATTGAAAAACACCCTCAAATTCAAAATCAACCTCAACATTGAACAACACCAACAACCTCAAAATTGAAAATACACCAACAAATTCAACAACAACCTCAACATTGAAAAACACCAACAAATTCAACAACAACCTCAACATTGAAAAACACCAACAACCTCAACATTGAAAAACACCAACAAATTCAACAACAACCTCAACATTGAAAAACAACAACAACCTCAACATTGAAAAACACCAACAAATTCAACAGCAACCTCAACATTGAAAAACAACAACAAACTAAACATTGAAAAACACCAACAAATTCAACAACAACCTCAACTTTGAAAAACAACAACAACCTCAACATTGAAAACCACCAACGAGTTCAACAACAACCTCAACATTGAAATACACCAACAAATTCAAGAACAACCTCAACATTGAAAAACACTAACAAATTCAACAACAACCTCGAAATTGAAAAACACCAACAAATTCAACAACAAACTCAACATTGAAAAACACCAACAAATTCAACAACAACCTCAACATTGAAAAACAACAACAACCTCAACATTGAAAAACAACAACCTCAACATTGAAAAACACCAACAAATTCAACAACAACCTCAACATTGAAATACAACAACAACCTCAACATTGAAAAACACCAACAAATTCAACAACAACCTCAACATTGAAAAACAACAACAACCTCAACATTGAAAAACACCAACAAATTCAACAACAACCTCAACATTGAACAACACCAACAAATTCAACAACAACCTCAACATTGAAAAACAACAACAACCTAAACATTGAAAAACACCAACAAATTCAACAACAACCTCAACATTGAAAAACACCAACAAATTCAACAACAACCTCAGCATTGAAAAACAACAACAACCTCAACATTGAAAAACACCAACAAATTCAACAACAACCTCAACATTGAAAAACAACAACAACCTCAAAATTGAAAAACACCAACAAATTCAACAACAACTTCAACATTGAAAAACACCAACAAATTCAACAACAACCTCGAAATTGAAAAACACCAACAAATACAACAACAACCTCAACATTGAAAAACAACAACAACCTCAACATTGAAAAACACCAACAAATTCAACAACAACCTCAACATTGAAAAACAACAACAACCTCAACATTGCAAAACTCCAGCAAATTCAACAACAGCCTCAACATTTAAAAACACCAACAAATTCAACAACTAACTCACCATTGAAAAACAACAACAATCTCAACATTGAAAAACACCAGCAAATTCAACAACAACTTCAACATTTAAAAACACCAACATATTCAACAACAACCTCGACATTGAAAAACACCATCAAGTTCAACAACAACCTCAATATTGAAAAACAACAACAACCTCAACATTGAAAAACACCAACAAATTCAACAGAAACTTCAACATTGAAAACACCAACAAATTCAACAACAACCTCAACATTTAAAAAGGCCAACAAATACAACAACAACCTCAACATTGAAAAACAACAACCTCAACATTGAAAAACACCAACAAATTCAACAGAAACTTCAACATTGAAAACACCAACAAATTCAACAACAACCTCAACATTTAAAAAGGCCAACAAATACAACAACAACCTCAACATTGAAAAACAACAACCTCAACATTGAAAAACACCAACAAATTCAACAAAAAATTCAACATTGAAAAACACCACCAAATTCAACAACAACCCCGACATTGAAAAACACCAACAAATTCAACAACAACCTCAACTTTGAAAAACAACAACAACCTCATCATGGAAAAACACCAACAAATTCAACAACAACCTCAACATTGAAAAACACCAACAAATTCAACAACAACCTCAGCATTGAAAAACAACAATAACCTCAACATTGAAAAACACCAACAAATTCAACAACAACCTCAACATTGAAAAACAACAACAACCTCAACATTGAAAAACACCAACAAATTCAACAACAACCTCAACATTGAAAAACACCAACAAATTCAACAACAACCTCAGCATTGAAAAACAACAACAACCTCAACATTGAAAAACACCAACAAATTCAACAACAACCTCAACATTGAAAAACAACAACAACCTCAAAATTGAAAAACACCAACAAATTCAACAACAACTTCAACATTGAAAAACACCAACAAATTCAACAACAACCTCGAAATTGAAAAACACCAACAAATACAACAACAACCTCAACATTGAAAAACAACAACAACCTCAACATTGAAAAACACCAACAAATTCAACAACAACCTCAACATTGAAAAACAACAACAACCTCAACATTGCAAAACTCCAGCAAATTCAACAACAGCCTCAACATTTAAAAACACCAACAAATTCAACAACTAACTCACCATTGAAAAACAACAACAATCTCAACATTGAAAAACACCAGCAAATTCAACAACAACTTCAACATTTAAAAACACCAACATATTCAACAACAACCTCGACATTGAAAAACACCATCAAGTTCAACAACAACCTCAATATTGAAAAACAACAACAACCTCAACATTGAAAAACACCAACAAATTCAACAGAAACTTCAACATTGAAAACACCAACAAATTCAACAACAACCTCAACATTTAAAAAGGCCAACAAATACAACAACAACCTCAACATTGAAAAACAACAACCTCAACATTGAAAAACACCAACAAATTCAACAGAAACTTCAACATTGAAAACACCAACAAATTCAACAACAACCTCAACATTTAAAAAGGCCAACAAATACAACAACAACCTCAACATTGAAAAACAACAACCTCAACATTGAAAAACACCAACAAATTCAACAAAAAATTCAACATTGAAAAACACCACCAAATTCAACAACAACCCCGACATTGAAAAACACCAACAAATTCAACAACAACCTCAACTTTGAAAAACAACAACAACCTCATCATGGAAAAACACCAACAAATTCAACAACAACCTCAACATTGAAAAACAACAACATCCTCAAAATTGAAAAACACCAACAAATTCAACAACAAACCCAACATTTAAAAACAACAACAACCTCAGCATTGAAAAACACCAACAAATTCAACAACAACCTCAACATTGAAAAACACCAACAAAATCAACAGCAACCTCAACTTTGAAAAACAACAACAAACTAAACATTGAAAAACACCAACAAATTCAACAACAACCTCAACATTGAAAAACAACAACAACCTCAACATTGAAAAACACCAACAAATTCAACAACAACCTCAACATTGAAATACACCAACAAATTCAACAACAACCTCAACATTGAAAAACACTAACAAATTCAACAACAACCTCGAAATTGAAAAGCACCAACAAATTCAACAACAAACTCAACATTGAAAAACACCAACAAATTCAACAACAACCTCAACATTGAAAAACAACAACAACCTCAACATTGAAAAACAACAACAACCTCAACATTGAAAAACACCAACAAATTCAACAACATCCTCAACATTGAAATACAACAACAACCTCAACATTGAAAAACACCAACAAATTCAACAATAACCTCAACATTGAAAAACAACAACAACCTCAACATTGAAAAACACCAACAAATTCAACAACAACCTCAACATTGAACAACACCAACAAATTCAACAACAACCTCAACATTGAAAAACAACAACAACCTAAACATTGAAAAACACAAACAAATTCAACAACAACCTCAACATTGAAAAACAACAACAACCTCAACATTGAAAAACACCAACAAATTCAACAACAACCTCAACATTGAAAAACACCAACAAATTCAACAACAACCTCAGCATTGAAAAACAACAACAACCTCAACATTGAAAAACACCAACAAATTCAACAACAACCTCAACATTGAAAAACAACAACAACCTCAACATTGAAAAACACCAACAAATTCAACAACAACCTCAACATTGAAAAACACCAACAAATTCAACAACATCCTCAGCATTGAAAAACAACAACAACCTCAACATTGAAAAACACCAACAAATTCAACAACCTCAACATTGAAAAACAACAACAACCTCAACATTGAAAAACACCAACAAATTCAACAACAACTTCAACATTGAAAAACACCAACAAATTCAACAACAACCTCGAAATTGAAAAACACCAACAAATACAACAACAACCTCAACATTGAAAAACAACAACAACCTCAACATTGAAAAACACCAACAAATTCAACAACAACCTCAACATTGAAAAACAACAACAACCTCAACATTGCAAAACTCCAGCAAATTCAACAACAGCCTCAACATTTAAAAACACCAACAAATTCAACAACAAACTCAACATTGAAAAACAACAACAATCTCAACATTGAAAAACGCCAGCAAATTCAACAACAACTTCAACATTTAAAAACACCAACAAATTCAACAACAACCTCGACATTGAAAAACACCATCAAGTTCAACAACAACCTCAATATTGAAAAACAACAACAACCTCAACATTGAAAAACACCAACAAATTCAACAGAAACTTCAACATTGAAAACACCAACAAATTCAACAAGAACCTCAACATTTAAAAAGGCCAACAAATACAACAACAACCTCAACATTGAAAAACAACAACCTCAACATTGAAAAACACCAACAAATTCAACAGAAACTTCAACATTGAAAACACCAACAAATTCAACAACAACCTCAACATTTAAAAAGGCCAACAAATACAACAACAACCTCAACATTGAAAAACAACAACCTCAACATTGAAAAGCACCAACAAATTCAACAAAAAATTCAACATTGAAAAACACCACCAAATTCAACAACAACCCCGACATTGAAAAACACCAACAAATTCAACAACAACCTCAACTTTGAAAAACAACAACAACCTCATCATGGAAAAACACCAACAAATTCAACAACAACCTCAACATTGAAAAACAACAACATCCTCAAAATTGAAAAACACCAACAAATTCAACAACAACCCCAACATTTAAAAACAACAACAACCTCAGCATTGAAAAACACCAACAATTTCAACAACAACCTCAACATTGAAAAACACCAACAAATTCAACAACAACCTCAACATTGAAAAACAACAACAACCTCAACATTGAAAAACACCAACAAATTCAACAGCAACCTCAACATTGAAAAACAACAACAAAATAACATTGAAAAACACGAACAAATTCAACAACAACCTCAACATTGAAAAACAACAACAACCTCAACATTGAAAAACACCAACAAATTCAACAACAACCTCAACATTGAAATACACTAACAAATTCAACAACAACCTCAATATTGAAAAACACTAACAAATTCAACAACAACCTCGAAATTGAAAAACACCAACAATTTCAACAAGAAACTCAACATTGAAAAACACCAACAAATTCAACAACAAGCTCAACATTGAAAAACAACAACAACCTCAACATTGAAAAACAACAACAACCTCAACATTGAAAAACACCAACAAATTCAACAACAACCTCAACATTGAAATACAACACAACCTCAACATTGAAAAACACCAACAAATTCAACAACAACCTCAACATTGAAAAACAACAACAAACTCAACATTGAAAAACACCAACAAATTCAACAACAACCTCAACATTGAAAAACAACAACAACCTCAACATTGAAAAACACCAACAAATTCAACAACAACCTCAACATTGAACAACACCAACAAATTCAACAACAACCTCAACATTGAAAAACAATAACAACCTAAACATTGAAAAACACCAACAAATTCAACAACAACCTCAACATTGAAAAACAACAACAACCTCAACATTGAAAAACACCAACAAATTCAACAACAACCTCAACATTGAAAAACACCAACAAATTCAACAACAACCTCAGCATTGAAAAACAACAACAACCTCAACATTGAAAAACACGAACAAATTCAACAACATCCTCAACATTGAAAAACAACAACAACCACAACATTGAAAAACACCAACAAATTCAACAACAACCTCAACTTTGAAAAACACCAACAAATTCAACAACAACCTCAGCATTGAAAAACAACAACAACCTCAACATTGAAAAACACCAACAAATTCAACAACAACCTCAACATTGAAAAACAACAACAACCTCAACATTGAAAAACACCAACAAATTCAACAACAACTTCAACTTTGAAAAACACCAACAAATTCAACAACAACCTCGAAATTGAAAAACACCAACAAATACAACAACAACCTCAACATTGAAAAACAACAACAACCTCAACATTGAAAAACACCAACAAATTCAACAACAACCTCAACATTGAAAAACAACATCAACCTCAACATTGCAAAACTCCAGCAAATTCAACAACAACCTCAACATTTAAAAACACCAACAAATTCAACAACAAACTCAACATTGAAAAACAACAACAATCTCAACATTGAAAAACACCAACAAATTCAACAACAACCTCAACATTGAAAAACAACAACAACCTCAACATTGAAAAACACCAGCAAATTCAACAACAACTTCAACATTGAAAAACACCAACAAATTCAACAACAACCTCGACATTGAAAAACACCATCAAGTTCAACAACAACCTCAATATTGAAAAACAACAACAACCTCAACATTGAAAAACACGAACAAATTCAACAGAAAATTCAACATTGAAAACACCAACAAATTCAACAACAACCTCAACATTTAAAAAGGCCAACAAATTCAACAACAACCTCAACATTGAAAAACAACAACCTCAACATTGAAAAACACCAACAAATTCAACAAAAAATTCAACATTTAAAAACACTAACAAATTCAACAACAACCCCGACATTGAAAAACACCAACAAATTCAACAACAACCTCAACTTTGAAAAACAACAACAACCTCATCATGGAAAAACACCAACAAATTCAACAGCAACCTCAACATTGAAAAACAACAACAAACTAAACATTGAAAAACACCAACAAATTCAACAACAACCTCAACATTGAAAAACAACAACAACCTCAACATTGAAAAACACCAACAAATTCAACAACAACCTCAACATTGAAATACACCAACAAATTCAACAACAACCTCAACATTGAAAAACACTAACAAATTCAACAACAACCTCGAAATTGAAAAACACCAACAAATTCAACAACAAACTCAACATTGAAAAACACCAACAAATTCAACAACAACCTCAACATTGAAAAACAACAACAACCTCAACATTGAAAAACAACAACAAATTCAAAAACAACCTCAACATTGAAAAACAACAACAAACTAAACATTGAAAAACACCAACAAATTCAACAACAACCTCAACATTGGAAAACAACAACAACCTCAACATTGAAAAACACCAACAAATTCAACAACAACCTCAAAATTGAAAAACACCAACAAATTCAACAACAACCTCAACTTTGAAAAACACTAACAAATTCAACAAAAACCTCGAAATTGCAAAACACCAACAAATTCAACAACAAACTCAACATTGAAAAACACCAACAAATTCAAAAACAACCTCAACATTGAAAAACAACAACAACCTCAACATTGAAAAACACCAACAAATTCAACAACAATCTCAACATTGAAAAGCACCAACAAATTCAACAACAACCTCAACATTGAAAAACAACAACAACCTCAACATTGAAAAACACCAACAAATTCAACAACAACCTCAACATTGAAAAACAACAACAACCTCAACATTGAAAAACACCAACAAATTCAACAACAATCTCAACATTGAAAAACAACAACAACCTCAACATTGAAAAACACCAACAAATTCAACAACAACTTCAACATTGAAAAACACCAACAAATTCAACAACAACCTCGAAATTGAAAAACACCAACAAATACAACAACAACCTCAACATTGAAAAACAACAACAACCTCAACATTGAAAAACACCAACAAATTCAACAACAACCTCAACATTGAAAAACAACAACAACCTCAACATTGCAAAACTCCAGCAAATTCAACAACAGCCTCAACATTTAAAAACACCAACAAATTCAACAACAAACTCAACATTGAAAAACAACAACAATCTCAACATTGAAAAACGCCAGCAAATTCAACAACAACTTCAACATTTAAAAACACCAACAAATTCAACAACAACCTCGACATTGAAAAACACCATCAAGTTCAACAACAACCTCAATATTGAAAAACAACAACAACCTCAACATTGAAAAACACCAACAAATTCAACAGAAACTTCAACATTGAAAACACCAACAAATTCAACAACAACCTCAACATTTAAAAAGGCCAACAAATACAACAACAACCTCAACATTGAAAAACAACAACTCAACATTGAAAAACACCAACAAATTCAACAGAAACTTCAACATTGAAAACACCAACAAATTCAACAACAACCTCAACATTTAAAAAGGCCAACAAATACAACAACAACCTCAACATTGAAAAACAACAACCTCAACATTGAAAAACACCAACAAATTCAACAAAAAATTCAACATTGAAAAACACCACCAAATTCAACAACAACCCCGACATTGAAAAACACCAACAAATTCAACAACAACCTCAACTTTGAAAAACAACAACAACCTCATCATGGAAAAACACCAACAAATTCAACAACAACCTCAACATTGAAAAACAACAACATCCTCAAAATTGAAAAACACCAACAAATTCAACAACAACCCCAACATTTAAAAACAACAACAACCTCAGCATTGAAAAACACCAACAATTTCAACAACAACCTCAACATTGAAAAACACCAACAAATTCAACAACAACCTCAACATTGAAAAACAACAACAACCTCAACATTGAAAAACACCAACAAATTCAACAGCAACCTCAACATTGAAAAACAACAACAAAATAACATTGAAAAACACCAACAAATTCAACAACAACCTCAACATTGAAAAACAACAACAACCTCAACATTGAAAAACACCAACAAATTCAACAACAACCTCAACATTGAAATACACTAACAAATTCAACAACAACCTCAATATTGAAAAACACTAACAAATTCAACAACAACCTCGAAATTGAAAAACACCAACAATTTCAACAAGAAACTCAACATTGAAAAACACCAACAAATTCAACAACAAGCTCAACATTGAAAAACAACAACAACCTCAACATTGAAAAACAACAACAACCTCAACATTGAAAAACACCAACAAATTCAACAACAACCTCAACATTGAAATACAACAACAACCTCAACATTGAAAAACACCAACAAATTCAACAACAACCTCAACATTGAAAAACAACAACAAACTCAACATTGAAAAACACCAACAAATTCAACAACAACCTCAACATTGAAAAACAACAACAACCTCAACATTGAAAAACACCAACAAATTCAACAACAACCTCAACATTGAACAACA
This sequence comes from Isurus oxyrinchus, assembly GCA_026770705.1. Taxonomy (NCBI): domain Eukaryota; kingdom Metazoa; phylum Chordata; class Chondrichthyes; order Lamniformes; family Lamnidae; genus Isurus; species Isurus oxyrinchus. Next base: position 402,760 of record JANJGN010000420.1, read on the forward strand.
CCAACAAATTCAACAACAACCTCAACATTGAAAAACAATAACAACCTAAACATTGAAAAACACCAACAAATTCAACAACAACCTCAACATTGAAAAACAACAACAACCTCAACATTGAAAAACACCAACAAATTCAACAACAACCTCAACATTGAAAAACACCAACAAATTCAACAACAACCTCAGCATTGAAAAACAACAACAACCTCAACATTGAAAAACACGAACAAATTCAACAACATCCTCAACATTGAAAAACAACAACAACCACAACATTGAAAAACACCAACAAATTCAACAACAACCTCAACATTGAAAAACACCAACAAATTCAACAACAACCTCAGCATTGAAAAACAACAACAACCTCAACATTGAAAAAAACCAACAAATTCAACAACAACCTCAACATTGAAAAACAACAACAACCTCAACATTGAAAAACACCAACAAATTCAACAACAACTTCAACTTTGAAAAACACCAACAAATTCAACAACAACCTCGAAATTGAAAAACACCAACAAATACAACAACAACCTCAACATTGAAAAACAACAACAACCTCAACATTGAAAAACACCAACAAATTCAACAACAACCTCAACATTGAAAAACAACATCAACCTCAACATTGCAAAACTCCAGCAAATTCAACAACAACCTCAACATTTAAAAACAGCAACAAATTCAACAACAAACTCAACATTGAAAAACAACAACAATCTCAACATTGAAAAACACCAACAAATTCAACAACAACCTCAACATTGAAAAACAACAACAACCTCAACATTGAAAAACACCAGCAAATTCAACAACAACTTCAACATTGAAAAACACCAACAAATTCAACAACAACCTCGACATTGAAAAACACAATCAAGTTCAACAACAACCTCAATATTGAAAAACAACAACAACCTCAACATTGAAAAACACCAACAAATTCAACAGAAACTTCAACATTGAAAACACCAACAAATTCAACAACAACCTCAACATTTAAAAAGGCCAACAAATTCAACAACAACCTCAACATTGAAAAACAACAACCTCAACATTGAAAAACACCAACAAATTCAACAAAAAATTCAACATTTAAAAACACTAACAAATTCAACAACAACCCCGACATTGAAAAACACCAACAAATTCAACAACAACCTCAACTTTGAAAAACAACAACAACCTCATCATGGAAAAACACCAACAAATTCAACAGCAACCTCAACATTGAAAAACAACAACAAACTAAACATTGAAAAACACCAACAAATTCAACAACAACCTCAACATTGAAAAACAACAACAACCTCAACATTGAAAAACACCAACAAATTCAACAACAACCTCAACATTGAAATACACCAACAAATTCAACAACAACCTCAACATTGAAAAACACTAACAAATTCAACAACAACCTCGAAATTGAAAAACACCAACAAATTGAACAACAAACTCAACATTGAAAAACACCAACAAATTCAACAACAACCTCAACATTGAAAAACAACAACAACCTCAACATTGAAAAACAACAACAACCTCAACATTGAAAAACACCAACAAATTCAACAACATCCTCAACATTGAAATACAACAACAACCTCAACATTGAAAAACACCAACAAATTCAACAACAACCTCAACATTGAAAAACAACAACAACCTCAACATTGAAAAACACCAACAAATTCAACAACAACCTCAACATTGAACAACACCAACAAATTCAACAACAACCTCAACATTGAAAAACAACAACAACCTAAATATTGAAAAACACAAACAAATTCAAAAACAACCTCAACATTGAAAAACAACAACAACCTCAACATTGAAAAACACCAACAAATTCAACAACAACCTCAACATTGAAAAACACCAACAAATTCAACAACAACCTCAGCATTGAAAAACAACAACAACCTCAACATTGAAAAACACCAACAAATTCAACAACAACCTCAACATTGAAAAACAACAACAACCTCAACATTGAAAAACACCAACAAATTCAACAACAACCTCAACATTGAAAAACACCAACAAATTCAACAACAACCTCAGCATTGAAAAACAACAACAACCTCAACATTGAAAAACACCAACAAATTCAACAACAATCTCAACATTGAAAAACAACAACAACCTCAACATTGAAAAACACCAACAAATTCAACAACAACTTCAACATTGAAAAACACCAACAAATTCAACAACAACCTCGAAATTGAAAAACACCAACAAATACAACAACAACCTCAACATTGAAAAACAACAACAACCTCAACATTGAAAAACACCAACAAATTCAACAACAACCTCAACATTGAAAAACAACAACAACCTCAACATTGCAAAACTCCAGCAAATTCAACAACAGCCTCAACATTTAAAAACACCAACAAATTCAACAACAAACTCAACATTGAAAAACAACAACAATCTCAACATTGAAAAACGCCAGCAAATTCAACAACAACTTCAACATTTAAAAACACCAACAAATTCAACAACAACCTCGACATTGAAAAAGACCATCAAGTTCAACAACAACCTCAATATTGAAAAACAACAACAACCTCAACATTGAAAAACACCAACAAATTCAACAGAAACTTCAACATTGAAAACACCAACAAATTCAACAACAACCTCAACATTTAAAAAGGCCAACAAATACAACAACAACCTCAACATTGAAAAACAACAACCTCAACATTGAAAAACACCAACAAATTCAACAGAAACTTCAACATTGAAAACACCAACAAATTCAACAACAACCTCAACATTTAAAAAGGCCAACAAATACAACAACAACCTCAACATTGAAAAACAACAACCTCAACATTGAAAAACACCAACAAATTCAACAAAACATTCAACATTGAAAAACACCACCAAATTCAACAACAACCCCGACATTGAAAAACACCAACAAATTCAACAACAACCTCAACTTTGAAAAACAACAACAACCTCATCATGGAAAAACACCAACAAATTCAACAACAACCTCAACATTGAAAAACAACAACATCCTCAAAATTGAAAAACACCAACAAATTCAACAACAACCCCAACATTTAAAAACAACAACAACCTCAGCATTGAAAAACACCAACAAATTCAACAACAACCTCAACATTGAAAAACACCAACAAATTCAACAACAACCTCAACATTGAAAAACAACAACAACCTCAACATTGAAAAACACCAACAAATTCAACAGCAACCTCAACATTGAAAAACAACAACAAAATAACATTGAAAAACACCAACAAATTCAACAACAACCTCAACATTGAAAAACAACAACAACCTCAACATTGAAAAACACCAACAAATTCAACAACAACCTCAACATTGAAATACACTAACAAATTCAACAACAACCTCAATATTGAAAAACACTAACAAATTCAACAACAACCTCGAAATTGAAAAACACCAACAATTTCAACAAGAAACTCAACATTGAAAAACACCAACAAATTCAACAACAACCTCAACATTGAAAAACAACAACAACCTCAACATTGAAAAACAACAACAACCTCAACATTGAAAAACACCAACAAATTCAACAACAACCTCAACATTGAAATACAACAACAACCTCAACATTGAAAAACACCAACAAATTCAACAACAACCTCAACATTGAAAAACAACAACAAACTCAATATTGAAAAACACCTACAAATTCAACAACAACCTCAACATTGAAAAACAACAACAACCTCAACATTGAAAAACACCAACAAATTCAACAACAACCTCAACATTGAAGAACACCAACAAATTCAACAAAAACCTCAACATTGAAAAACAACAACAACCTAAACATTGAAAAACACCAACAAATTCAACAACAACCTCAACATTGAAAAACAACAACAACCTCAACATTGAAAAACACCAACAAATTCAACAACAACCTCAACATTGAAAAAGACCAACAAATTCAACAACAACCTCAGCATTGAAAAAGAACAACAACCTCAACATTGAAAAACACGAACAAATTCAATAACAACCTCAACATTGAAAAACAACAACAACCTCAACATTGAAAAACACCAACAAATTCAACAACAACCTCAAAATTGAAAAACACCAACAAATTCAACAACAACCTCAACATTGAAAAACAACAACAACCTCAACATTGAAAAACACCAACAAATTCAACAACAACTTCAACTTTGAAAAACACCAACAAATTCAACAACAACCTCGAAATTGAAAAACACCAACAAATACAACAACAACCTCAACATTGAAAAACAACAACAACCTCAACATTGAAAAACACCAACAAATTCAACAACAACCTCAACATTGAAAAACAACAACAACCTCAACATTGCAAAACTCCAGCAAATTCAACAACACCCTCAACATTTAAAAACACCAACAAATTCAACAACAAACTCAACATTGAAAAACAACAACAATCTCAACATTGAAAAACACCAACAAATTCAACAACAACCTCAGCATTGAAAAACAACAACAACCTCAACATTGAAAAACACCAGCAAATTCAACAACAACTTCAACATTGAAAAACACCAACAAATCAACAACAACCTCGACATTGAAAAACACCATCAAGTTCAACAACAACCTCAATATTGAAAAACAACAACAACCTCAACATTGAAAAACACCAACAAATTCAACAGAAACTTCAACATTGAAAACACCAACAAATTCAACAACAACCTCAACATTTAAAAAGGCCAACAAATTCAACAACAACCTCAACATTGAAAAACAACAACCTCAACATTGAAAAACACCAACAAATTCAACAAAAAATTCAACATTTAAAAACACTAACAAATTCAACAACAACCCCGACATTGAAAAACACCAACAAATTCAACAACAACCTCAACTTTGAAAAACAACAACAACCTCATCATGGAAAAACACCAACAAATTCAACAGCAACCTGAACATTGAAAAACAACAACAAACTAAACATTGAAAAACACCAACAAATTCAACAACAACCTCAACATTGAAAAACAACAACAACCTCAACATTGAAAAACACCAACAAATTCAACAACAACCTCAACATTGAAATACACCAACAAATTCAACAACAACCTCAACATTGAAAAACACTAACAAATTCAACAACAACATCGAAATTGAAAAACACCAACAAATTCAACAACAAACTCAACATTGAAAAACACCAACAAATTCAACAACAACCTCAACATTGAAAAACAACAACAACCTCAACATTGAAAAACAACAACAACCTCAACATTGAAAAACACCAACAAATTCAACAACATCCTCAACATTGAAATACAACAACAACCTCAACATTGAAAAACACCAACAAATTCAACAACAACCTCAACATTGAAAAACAACAACAACCTCAACATTGAAAAACACCAACAAATTCAACAACAACCTCAACATTGAACAACACCAACAAATTCAACAACAACCTCAACATTGAAAAACAACAACAACCTAAACATTGAAAAACACAAACAAATTCAACAACAACCTCAACATTGAAAAACAACAACAACCTCAACATTGAAAAACACCAACAAATTCAACAACAACCTGAACATTGAAAAACACCAACAAATTCAACAACAACCTCAGCATTGAAAAACAACAACAACCTCAACATTGAAAAACACCAACAAATTCAACAACAACCTCAACATTGAAAAACAACAACAACCTCAACATTGAAAAACACCAACAAATTCAACAACAACCTCAACATTGAGAAACACCAACAAATTCAACAACAACCTCAGCATTGAAAAACAACAACAACCTCAACATTGAAAAACACCAACAAATTCAACAACAACCTCAACATTGAAAAACAACAACAACCTCAACATTGAAAAACAGCAACAAATTCAACAACAACTTCAACATTGAAAAACACCAACAAATTCAACAACAACCTCGAAATTGAAAAACACCAACAAATACAACAACAACCTCAACATTGAAAAACAACAACAACCTCAACATTGAAAAACACCAACAAATTCAACAACAACCTCAATATTGAAAAACAACAACAACCTCAACATTGAAAAACACCAACAAATTCAACAGAAACTTCAACATTGAAAACACCAACAAATTCAACAACAACCTCAACATTTAAAAAGGCCAACAAATTCAACAACAACCTCAACATTGAAAAACAACAACCTCAACATTGAAAAACACCAACAAATTCAACAAAAAATTCAACATTTAAAAACACTAACAAATTCAACAACAACCCCGACATTGAAAAACACCAACAAATTCAACAACAACCTCAACTTTGAAAAACAACAACAACCTCATCATGGAAAAACACCAACAAATTCAACAGCAACCTGAACATTGAAAAACAACAACAAACTAAACATTGAAAAACACCAACAAATTCAACAACAACCTCAACATTGAAAAACAACAACAACCTCAACATTGAAAAACACCAACAAATTCAACAACAACCTCAACATTGAAATACACCAACAAATTCAACAACAACCTCAACATTGAAAAACACTAACAAATTCAACAACAACATCGAAATTGAAAAACACCAACAAATTCAACAACAAACTCAACATTGAAAAACACCAACAAATTCAACAACAACCTCAACATTGAAAAACAACAACAACCTCAACATTGAAAAACAACAACAACCTCAACATTGAAAAACACCAACAAATTCAACAACATCCTCAACATTGAAATACAACAACAACCTCAACATTGAAAAACACCAACAAATTCAACAACAACCTCAACATTGAAAAACAACAACAACCTCAACATTGAAAAACACCAACAAATTCAACAACAACCTCAACATTGAACAACACCAACAAATTCAACAACAACCTCAACATTGAAAAACAACAACAACCTAAACATTGAAAAACACAAACAAATTCAACAACAACCTCAACATTGAAAAACAACAACAACCTCAACATTGAAAAACACCAACAAATTCAACAACAACCTGAACATTGAAAAACACCAACAAATTCAACAACAACCTCAGCATTGAAAAACAACAACAACCTCAACATTGAAAAACACCAACAAATTCAACAACAACCTCAACATTGAAAAACAACAACAACCTCAACATTGAAAAACACCAACAAATTCAACAACAACCTCAACATTGAGAAACACCAACAAATTCAACAACAACCTCAGCATTGAAAAACAACAACAACCTCAACATTGAAAAACACCAACAAATTCAACAACAACCTCAACATTGAAAAACAACAACAACCTCAACATTGAAAAACAGCAACAAATTCAACAACAACTTCAACATTGAAAAACACCAACAAATTCAACAACAACCTCGAAATTGAAAAACACCAACAAATACAACAACAACCTCAACATTGAAAAACAACAACAACCTCAACATTGAAAAACACCAACAAATTCAACAACAACCTCAACATTGAAAAACAACAACAACCTCAACATTGCAAAACTCCAGCAAATTCAACAACAGCCTCAACATTTAAAAACACCAACAAATTCAACAACAAACTCAACATTGAAAAACAACAACAATCTCAACATTGAAAAACGCCAGCAAATTCAACAACAACTTCAACATTTAAAAACACCAACAAATTCAACAACAACCTCGACATTGAAAAACACCATCAAGTTCAACAACAACCTCAATATTGAAAAACAACAACAACCTCAACATTGAAAAACACCAACAAATTCAACAGAAACTTCAACATTGAAAACACCAACAAATTCAACAACAACCTCAACATTTAAAAAGGCCAGCAAATACAACAACAACCTCAACATTGAAAAACAACAACCTCAACATTGAAAAACACCAACAAATTCAACAGAAACTTCAACATTGAAAACACCAACAAATTCAACAACAACCTCAACATTTAAAAAGGCCAACAAATACAACAACAACCTCAACATTGAAAAACAACAACCTCAACATTGAAAAACACCAACAAATTAAACAAAAAATTCAACATTGAAAAGCACCACCAAATTCAACAACAACCCCGACATTGAAAAAAACCAACAAATTCAACAACAACCTCAACTTTGAAAAACAACAACAACCTCATCATGGAAAAACACCAACAAATTCAACAACAACCTCAACATTGAAAAACAACAACATCCTCAAAATTGAAAAACACCAACAAATTCAACAACAACCCCAACATTTAAAAACAACAACCTCAGCATTGAAAAACACCAACAAATTCAACAACAACCTCAACATTGAAAAACACCAACAAATTCAACAACAACCTCAACATTGAAAAACAACAACAACCTCAACATTGAAAAACACCAACAAATTCAACAGCAACCTCAACATTGAAAAACAACAACAAACTAAACATTGAAATACACTAACAAATTCAACAACAACCTCAATATTGAAAAACACTAACAAATTCAACAACAACCTCGAAATTGAAAAACACCAACAATTTCAACAAGAAACTCAACATTGAAAAACACCAACAAATTCAACAACAACCTCAACATTGAAAAACAACAACAACCTCAACATTGAAAAACAACAACAACCTCAACATTGAAAAACACCAACAAATTCAACAACAACCTCAACATTGAAATACAACAACAACCTCAACATTGAAAAACACCAACAAATTCAACAACAACATCAACATTGAAAAACAACAACAAACTCAACATTGAAAAACACCAACAAATTCAAAAACAACCTCAACATTGAAAAACAACAACAACCTCAACATTGAAAAACACCAACAAATTCAACAACAACCTCAACATTGAACAACACCAACAAATTCAACAACAACCTCAACATTGAAAAACAACAACAACCTAAACATTGAAAAACACCAACAAATTCAACAACAACCTCAACATTGAAACACAACAACAACCTCAACATTGAAAAACACCAACAAATTCAACAACAACCTCAACATTGAAAAACACCAACAAATTCAACAACAACCTCAGCATTGAAAAACAACAACAACCTCAACATTGAAAAACACGAACAAATTCAACAACAACCTCAACATTGAAAAACAACAACAACCTCAACATTGAAAAACACCAACAAATTCAACAACAACCTCAACATTGAAAAACACCAACAAATTCAACAACAACCTCAGCATTGAAAAACAACAACAACCTCAACATTGAAAAACACCAACAAATTCAACAACAACCTCAACATTGAAAAACAACAACAACCTCAACATTGAAAAACACCAACAAATTCAACAACAACTTCAACTTTGAAAAACACCAACAAATTCAACAACAACCTCAACATTGAAAAACAACAACAACCTCAACATTGAAAAACACCAACAAATTCAACAACAACCTCAACATTGAAATACACTAACAAATTCAACAACAACCTCAATATTGAAAAACACTAACAAATTCAACAACAACCTCGAAATTGAAAAACACCAACAATTTCAACAAGAAACTCAGCATTGAAAAACACCAACAAATTCAACAACAACCTCAACATTGAAAAACAACAACAACCTCTACATTGAAAAACAACAACAACCTCAACATTGAAAAACACCAACAAATTCAACAACAACCTCAACATTGAAATACAACAACAACCTCAACATTGAAAAACACCAACAAATTCAACAACAACCTCAACATTGAAAAACAACAACAAACTCAACATTGAAAAACACCAACAAATTCAACAACAACCTCAACATTGAAAAACAACAACAACTTCAACATTGAAAAACACCAACAAATTCAACAACAACCTCAACATTGAACAACACCAACAAATTCAACAACAACCTCAACATTGAAAAACAACAACAACCTAAACATTGAAAAACACCAACAAATTCAACAACAACCTCAACATTGAAAAACAACAACAACCTCAACATTGAAAAACACCAACAAATTCAACAACAACCTCAAAATTGAAAAACACCAACAAATTCAACAACAACCTCAGCATTGAAAAACAACAACAACCTCAACATTGAAAAACACGAACAAATTCAATAACAACCTCAACATTGAAAAACAACAACAACCTCAACATTGAAAAACACCAACAAATTCAACAACAACCTCAAAATTGAAAAACACCAACAAATTCAACAACAACCTCAGCATTGAAAAACACCAACAAATTCAACAACAACCTCAACATTGAGAAACACCAACAAATTCAACAACAACCTCAGCATTGAAAAACAACAACAACCTCAACATTGAAAAACACCAACAAATTCAACAACAACCTCAACATTGAAAAACAACAACAACCTCAACATTGAAAAACAGCAACAAATTCAACAACAACTTCAACATTGAAAAACACCAACAAATTCAACAACAACCTCGAAATTGAAAAACACCAACAAATACAACAACAACCTCAACATTGAAAAACAACAACAACCTCAACATTGAAAAACACCAACAAATTCAACAACAACCTCAATATTGAAAAACAACAACAACCTCAACATTGAAAAACACCAACAAATTCAACAGAAACTTCAACATTGAAAACACCAACAAATTCAACAACAACCTCAACATTTAAAAAGGCCAACAAATTCAACAACAACCTCAACATTGAAAAACAACAACCTCAACATTGAAAAACACCAACAAATTCAACAAAAAATTCAACATTTAAAAACACTAACAAATTCAACAACAACCCCGACATTGAAAAACACCAACAAATTCAACAACAACCTCAACTTTGAAAAACAACAACAACCTCATCATGGAAAAACACCAACAAATTCAACAGCAAACTGAACATTGAAAAACAACAACAAACTAAACATTGAAAAACACCAACAAATTCAACAACAACCTCAACATTGAAAAACAACAACAACCTCAACATTGAAAAACACCAACAAATTCAACAACAACCTCAACATTGAAATACACCAACAAATTCAACAACAACCTCAACATTGAAAAACACTAACAAATTCAACAACAACATCGAAATTGAAAAACACCAACAAATTCAACAACAAACTCAACATTGAAAAACACCAACAAATTCAACAACAACCTCAACATTGAAAAACAACAACAACCTCAACATTGAAAAACAACAACAACCTCAACATTGAAAAACACCAACAAATTCAACAACATCCTCAACATTGAAATACAACAACAACCTCAACATTGAAAAACACCAACAAATTCAACAACAACCTCAACATTGAAAAACAACAACAACCTCAACATTGAAAAACACCAACAAATTCAACAACAACCTCAACATTGAACAACACCAACAAATTCAACAACAACCTCAACATTGAAAAACAACAACAACCTAAACATTGAAAAACACAAACAAATTCAACAACAACCTCAACATTGAAAAACAACAACAACCTCAACATTGAAAAACACCAACAAATTCAACAACAACCTGAACATTGAAAAACACCAACAAATTCAACAACAACCTCAGCATTGAAAAACAACAACAACCTCAACATTGAAAAACACCAACAAATTCAACAACAACCTCAACATTGAAAAACAACAACAACCTCAACATTGAAAAACACCAACAAATTCAACAACAACCTCAACATTGAGAAACACCAACAAATTCAACAACAACCTCAGCATTGAAAAACAACAACAACCTCAACATTGAAAAACACCAACAAATTCAACAACAACCTCAACATTGAAAAACAACAACAACCTCAACATTGAAAAACAGCAACAAATTCAACAACAACTTCAACATTGAAAAACACCAACAAATTCAACAACAACCTCGAAATTGAAAAACACCAACAAATACAACAACAACCTCAACATTGAAAAACAACAACAACCTCAACATTGAAAAACACCAACAAATTCAACAACAACCTCAACATTGAAAAACAACAACAACCTCAACATTGCAAAACTCCAGCAAATTCAACAACAGCCTCAACATTTAAAAACACCAACAAATTCAACAACAAACTCAACATTGAAAAACAACAACAATCTCAACATTGAAAAACGCCAGCAAATTCAACAACAACTTCAACATTTAAAAACACCAACAAATTCAACAACAACCTCGACATTGAAAAACACCATCAAGTTCAACAACAACCTCAATATTGAAAAACAACAACAACCTCAACATTGAAAAACACCAACAAATTCAACAGAAACTTCAACATTGAAAACACCAACAAATTCAACAACAACCTCAACATTTAAAAAGGCCAGCAAATACAACAACAACCTCAACATTGAAAAACAACAACCTCAACATTGAAAAACACCAACAAATTCAACAGAAACTTCAACATTGAAAACACCAACAAATTCAACAACAACCTCAACATTTAAAAAGGCCAACAAATACAACAACAACCTCAACATTGAAAAACAACAACCTCAACATTGAAAAACACCAACAAATTCAACAAAAAATTCAACATTGAAAAGCACCACCAAATTCAACAACAACCCCGACATTGAAAAAAACCAACAAATTCAACAACAACCTCAACTTTGAAAAACAACAACAACCTCATCATGGAAAAACACCAACAAATTCAACAACAACCTCAACATTGAAAAACAACAACATCCTCAAAATTGAAAAACACCAACAAATTCAACAACAACCCCAACATTTAAAAACAACAACCTCAGCATTGAAAAACACCAACAAATTCAACAACAACCTCAACATTGAAAAACACCAACAAATTCAACAACAACCTCAACATTGAAAAACAACAACAACCTCAACATTGAAAAACACCAACAAATTCAACAGCAACCTCAACATTGAAAAACAACAACAAACTAAACATTGAAATACACTAACAAATTCAACAACAACCTCAATATTGAAAAACACTAACAAATTCAACAACAACCTCGAAATTGAAAAACACCAACAATTTCAACAAGAAACTCAACATTGAAAAACACCAACAAATTCAACAACAACCTCAACATTGAAAAACAACAACAACCTCAACATTGAAAAACAACAACAACCTCAACATTGAAAAACACCAACAAATTCAACAACAACCTCAACATTGAAATACAACAACAACCTCAACATTGAAAAACACCAACAAATTCAACAACAACATCAACATTGAAAAACAACAACAAACTCAACATTGAAAAACACCAACAAATTCAAAAACAACCTCAACATTGAAAAACAACAACAACCTCAACATTGAAAAACACCAACAAATTCAACAACAACCTCAACATTGAACAACACCAACAAATTCAACAACAACCTCAACATTGAAAAACAACAACAACCTAAACATTGAAAAACACCAACAAATTCAACAACAACCTCAACATTGAAACACAACAACAACCTCAACATTGAAAAACACCAACAAATTCAACAACAACCTCAACATTGAAAAACACCAACAAATTCAACAACAACCTCAGCATTGAAAAACAACAACAACCTCAACATTGAAAAACACGAACAAATTCAACAACAACCTCAACATTGAAAAACAACAACAACCTCAACATTGAAAAACACCAACAAATTCAACAACAACCTCAACATTGAAAAACACCAACAAATTCAACAACAACCTCAGCATTGAAAAACAACAACAACCTCAACATTGAAAAACACCAACAAATTCAACAACAACCTCAACATTGAAAAACAACAACAACCTCAACATTGAAAAACACCAACAAATTCAACAACAACTTCAACTTTGAAAAACACCAACAAATTCAACAACAACCTCAACATTGAAAAACAACAACAACCTCAACATTGAAAAACACCAACAAATTCAACAACAACCTCAACATTGAAATACACTAACAAATTCAACAACAACCTCAATATTGAAAAACACTAACAAATTCAACAACAACCTCGAAATTGAAAAACACCAACAATTTCAACAAGAAACTCAGCATTGAAAAACACCAACAAATTCAACAACAACCTCAACATTGAAAAACAACAACAACCTCTACATTGAAAAACAACAACAACCTCAACATTGAAAAACACCAACAAATTCAACAACAACCTCAACATTGAAATACAACAACAACCTCAACATTGAAAAACACCAACAAATTCAACAACAACCTCAACATTGAAAAACAACAACAAACTCAACATTGAAAAACACCAACAAATTCAACAACAACCTCAACATTGAAAAACAACAACAACTTCAACATTGAAAAACACCAACAAATTCAACAACAACCTCAACATTGAACAACACCAACAAATTCAACAACAACCTCAACATTGAAAAACAACAACAACCTAAACATTGAAAAACACCAACAAATTCAACAACAACCTCAACATTGAAAAACAACAACAACCTCAACATTGAAAAACACCAACAAATTCAACAACAACCTCAAAATTGAAAAACACCAACAAATTCAACAACAACCTCAGCATTGAAAAACAACAACAACCTCAACATTGAAAAACACGAACAAATTCAATAACAACCTCAACATTGAAAAACAACAACAACCTCAACATTGAAAAACACCAACAAATTCAACAACAACCTCAAAATTGAAAAACACCAACAAATTCAACAACAACCTCAGCATTGAAAAACAACAACAACCTCAACATTGAAAAACACCAACAAATTCAACAACAACCTCAACATTGAAAAACAACAACAACCTCAACTTTGAAAAACACCAACAAATTCAACAACAACTTCAACTTTGAAAAACACCAACAAATTCAACAACAACCTCGAAATTGAAAAACACCAACAAATACAACAACAACCTCAACATTGAAAAACAACAACAACCTCAACATTGAAAAACACCAACAAATTCAACAACAACCTCAACATTGAAAAACAACAACAACCTCAACATTGAAAAACACCAACAAATTCAACAACAACTTCAACTTTGAAAAACACCAACAAATTCAACAACAACCTCAACATTGAAAAACAACAACAACCTCAACATTGAAAAACACCAACAAATTCAACAACAACCTCAACATTGAAATACACTAACAAATTCAACAACAACCTCAATATTGAAAAACACTAACAAATTCAACAACAACCTCGAAATTGAAAAACACCAACAATTTCAACAAGAAACTCAACATTGAAAAACACCAACAAATTCAACAACAACCTCAACATTGAAAAACAACAACAACCTCTACATTGAAAAACAACAACAACCTCAACATTGAAAAACACCAACAAATTCAACAACAACCTCAACATTGAAATACAACAACAACCTCAACATTGAAAAACACCAACAAATTCAACAACAACCTCAACATTGAAAAACAACAACAACCTCAACATTGAAAAACACGAACAAATTCAACAACAACCTCAACATTGAAAAACAACAACAACCTCAACATTGAAAAACACCAACAAATTCAACAACAACCTCAACATTGAAAAACACCAACAAATTCAACAACAACCTCAGCATTGAAAAACAACAACAACCTCAACATTGAAAAACACCAACAAATTCAACAACAACCTCAACATTGAAAAACAACAACAACCTCAACATTGAAAAACACCAACAAATTCAACAACAACTTCAACTTTGAAAAACACCAACAAATTCAACAACAACCTCAACATTGAAAAACAACAACAACCTCAACATTGAAAAACACCAACAAATTCAACAACAACCTCAACATTGAAATACACTAACAAATTCAACAACAACCTCAATATTGAAAAACACTAACAAATTCAACAACAACCTCGAAATTGAAAAACACCAACAATTTCAACAAGAAACTCAACATTGAAAAACACCAACAAATTCAACAACAACCTCAACATTGAAAAACAACAACAACCTCTACATTGAAAAACAACAACAACCTCAACATTGAAAAACACCAACAAATTCAACAACAACCTCAACATTGAAATACAACAACAACCTCAACATTGAAAAACACCAACAAATTCAACAACAACCTCAACATTGAAAAACAACAACAAACTCAACATTGAAAAACACCAACAAATTCAACAACAACCTCAACATTGAAAAACACCAACAAATTCAACAACAACCTCAGCATTGAAAAACAACAACAACCTCAACATTGAAAAACACCAACAAATTCAACAACAACCTCAACATTGAAAAACAACAACAACCTCAACATTGAAAAACACCAACAAATTCAACAACAACTTCAACTTTGAAAAACACCAACAAATTCAACAACAACCTCAACATTGAAAAACAACAACAACCTCAACATTGAAAAACACCAACAAATTCAACAACAACCTCAACATTGAAATACACTAACAAATTCAACAACAACCTCAATATTGAAAAACACTAACAAATTCAACAACAACCTCGAAATTGAAAAACACCAACAATTTCAACAAGAAACTCAACATTGAAAAACACCAACAAATTCAACAACAACCTCAACATTGAAAAACAACAACAACCTCTACATTGAAAAACAACAACAACCTCAACATTGAAAAACACCAACAAATTCAACAACAACCTCAACATTGAAATACAACAACAACCTCAACATTGAAAAACACCAACAAATTCAACAACAACCTCAACATTGAAAAACAACAACAAACTCAACATTGAAAAACACCAACAAATTCAACAACAACCTCAACATTGAAAAACAACAACAACTTCAACATTGAAAAACACCAACAAATTCAACAACAACCTCAACATTGAACAACACCAACAAATTCAACAACAACCTCAACATTGAAAAACAACAACAACCTAAACATTGAAAAACACCAACAAATTCAACAACAACCTCAACATTGAAAAACAACAACAACCTCAACATTGAAAAACACCAACAAATTCAACAACAACCTCAACATTGAAAAACACCAACAAATTCAACAACAACCTCAGCATTGAAAAACAACAACAACCTCAACATTGAAAAACACGAACAAATTCAATAACAACCTCAACATTGAAAAACAACAACAACCTCAACATTGAAAAACACCAACAAATTCAACAACAACCTCAAAATTGAAAAACACCAACAAATTCAACAACAACCTCAGCATTGAAAAACAACAACAACCTCAACATTGAAAAACACCAACAAATTCAACAACAACCTCAACATTGAAAAACAACAACAACCTCAACTTTGAAAAACACCAACAAATTCAACAACAACTTCAACTTTGAAAAACACCAACAAATTCAACAACAACCTCGAAATTGAAAAACACCAACAAATACAACAACAACCTCAACATTGAAAAACAACAACAACCTCAACATTGAAAAACACCAACAAATTCAACAACAACCTCAACATTGAAAAACAACAACAACCTCAACATTGCAAAACTCCAGCAAATTCAACAACAACCTCAACATTTAAAAACACCAACAAATTCAACAACAAACTCAACATTGAAAAACAACAACAATCTCAACATTGAAAAACACCAACAAATTCAACAACAACCTCAACATTGAAAAACAACAACAACCTCAACATTGAAAAACACCAGCAAATTCAACAACAACTTCAACATTGAAAAACACCAACAAATCAACAACAACCTCGACATTGAAAAACACCATCAAGTTCAACAACAACCTCAATATTGAAAAACAACAACAACCTCAACATTGAAAAACACCAACAAATTCAACAGAAACTTCAACATTGAAAACACCAACAAATTCAACAACAACCTCAACATTTAAAAAGGCCAACAAATTCAACAACAACCTCAACATTGAAAAACAACAACCTCAACATTGAAAAACACCAACAAATTCAACAAAAAATTCAACATTTAAAAACACTAACAAATTCAACAACAACCCCGACATTGAAAAACACCAACAAATTCAACAACAACCTCAACTTTGAAAAACAACAACAACCTCATCATGGAAAAACACCAACAAATTCAACAGCAACCTGAACATTGAAAAACAACAACAAACTAAACATTGAAAAACACCAACAAATTCAACAACAACCTCAACATTGAAAAACAACAACAACCTCAACATTGAAAAACACCAACAAATTCAACAACAACCTCAACATTGAAATACACCAACAAATTCAACAACAACCTCAACATTGAAAAACACTAACAAATTCAACAACAACCTCGAAATTGAAAAACACCAACAAATTCAACAACAACCTCAACATTGAACAACACCAACAAATTCAACAACAACCTCAACATTGAAAAACAACAACAACCTAAACATTGAAAAACACAAACAAATTCAACAACAACCTCAACATTGAAAAACAACAACAACCTCAACATTGAAAAACACCAACAAATTCAACAACAACCTCAACATTGAAAAACACCAACAAATTCAACAACAACCTCAGCATTGAAAAACAACAACAACCTCAACATTGAAAAACACCAACAAATTCAACAACAACCTCAACATTGAAAAACAACAACAACCTCAACATTGAAAAACACCAACAAATTCAACAACAACCTCAACATTGAGAAACACCAACAAATTCAACAACAACCTCAGCATTGAAAAACAACAACAACCTCAACATTGAAAAACACCAACAAATTCAACAACAACCTCAACATTGAAAAACAACAACAACCTCAACATTGAAAAACACCAACAAATTCAACAACAACTTCAACATTTAAAAACACCAACAAATTCAACAACAACCTCGAAATTGAAAAACACCAACAAATACAACAACAACCTCAACATTGAAAAACAACAACAACCTCAACATTGAAAAACACCAACAAATTCAACAACAACCTCAACATTGAAAAACAACAACAACCTCAACATTGCAAAACTCCAGCAAATTCAACAACAGCCTCAACATTTAAAAACACCAACAAATTCAACAACAAACTCAACATTGAAAAACAACAACAATCTCAACATTGAAAAACGCCAGCAAATTCAACAACAACCTCGACATTGAAAAACACCATCAAGTTCAACAACAACCTCAATATTGAAAAACAACAACAACCTCAACATTGAAAAACACCAACAAATTCAACAGAAACTTCAACATAGAAAACACCAACAAATTCAACAACAACCTCAACATTTAAAAAGGCCAACAAATACAACAACAACCTCAACATTGAAAAACAACAACCTCAACATTGAAAAACACCAACAAATTCAACAGAAACTTCAACATTGAAAACACCAACAAATTCAACAACAACCTCAACATTTAAAAAGGCCAACAAATACAACAACAACCTCAACATTGAAAAACAACAACCTCAACATTGAAAAACACCAACAAATTCAACGAAAAATTCAACATTGAAAAACACCACCAAATTCAACAACAACCCCGACATTGAAAAAAACCAACAAATTCAACAACAACCTCAACTTTGAAAAACAACAACAACCTCATCATGGAAAAACACCAACAAATTCAACAACAACCTCAACATTGAAAAACAACAACATCCTCAAAATTGAAAAACAACAACAAATTCAACAACAACCCCAACATTTAAAAACAACAACCTCAGCATTGAAAAACACCAACAAATTCAACAACAACCTCAACATTGAAAAACACCAACAAATTCAACAACAACCTCAACATTGAAAAACAACAACAACCTCAACATTGAAAAACACCAACAAATTCAACAGCAACCTCAACATTGAAAAACAACAACAAACTAAACATTGAAAAACACGAACAAATTCAACAACAACCTCAACATTGAAAAACAACAACAACCTCAATATTGAAAAACACCAACAAATTCAACAACAACCTCAACATTGAAATACACTAACAAATTCAACAACAACCTCAATATTGAAAAACACTAACAAATTCAACAACAACCTCGAAATTGAAAAACACCAACAATTTCAACAAGAAACTCAACATTGAAAAACACCAACAAATTCAACAACAACCTCAACATTGAAAAACAACAACAACCTCAACATTGAAAAACAACAACAACCTCAACATTGAAAAACACCAACAAATTCAACAACAACCTCAACATTGAAATACAACAACAACCTCAACATTGAAAAACACCAACAAATTCAACAACAACCTCAACATTGAAAAACAACAACAAACTCAACATTGAAAAACACCAACAAATTCAAAAACAACCTCAACATTGAAAAACAACAACAACCTCAACATTGAAAAACACCAACAAATTCAACAACAACCTCAACATTGAACAACACCAACAAATTCAACAACAACCTCAACATTGAAAAACAACAACAACCTAAACATTGAAAAACACCAACAAATTCAACAACAACCTCAACATTGAAAAACACCAACAAATTCAACAACAACCTCAACATTGAAAAACAACAACAACCTCAACATTGAAAAACACCAACAAATTCAACAACAACCTCAACATTGAACAACACCAACAAATTCAACAACAACCTCAACATTGAAAAACAACAACAACCTAAACATTGAAAAACACAAACAAATTCAACAACAACCTCAACATTGAAAAACAACAACAACCTCAACATTGAAAAACACCAACAAATTCAACAACAACCTCAACATTGAAAAACACCAACAAATTCAACAACAACCTCAGCATTGAAAAACAACAACAACCTCAACATTGAAAAACACCAACAAATTCAACAACAACCTCAACATTGAAAAACAACAACAACCTCAACATTGAAAAACACCAACAAATTCAACAACAACCTCAACATTGAGAAACACCAACAAATTCAACAACAACCTCAGCATTGAAAAACAACAACAACCTCAACATTGAAAAACACCAACAAATTCAACAACAACCTCAACATTGAAAAACAACAACAACCTCAACATTGAAAAACACCAACAAATTCAACAACAACTTCAACATTGAAAAACACCAACAAATTCAACAACAACCTCGAAATTGAAAAACACCAACAAATACAACAACAACCTCAACATTGAAAAACAACAACAACCTCAACATTGAAAAACACCAACAAATTCAACAACAACCTCAACATTGAAAAACAACAACAACCTCAACATTGCAAAACTCCAGCAAATTCAACAACAGCCTCAACATTTAAAAACACCAACAAATTCAACAACAAACTCAACATTGAAAAACAACAACAATCTCAACATTGAAAAACGCCAGCAAATTCAACAACAACTTCAACATTTAAAAACACCAACAAATTCAACAACAACCTCGACATTGAAAAACACCATCAAGTTCAACAACAACCTCAATATTGAAAAACAACAACAACCTCAACATTGAAAAACACCAACAAATTCAACAGAAACTTCAACATAGAAAACACCAACAAATTCAACAACAACCTCAACATTTAAAAAGGCCAACAAATACAACAACAACCTCAACATTGAAAAACAACAACCTCAACATTGAAAAACACCAACAAATTCAACAGAAACTTCAACATTGAAAACACCAACAAATTCAACAACAACCTCAACATTTAAAAAGGCCAACAAATACAACAACAACCTCAACATTGAAAAACAACAACCTCAACATGGAAAAACACCAACAAATTCAACAAAAAATTCAACATTGAAAAACACCACCAAATTCAACAACAACCCCGACATTGAAAAAAACCAACAAATTCAACAACAACCTCAACTTTGAAAAACAACAACAACCTCATCATGGAAAAACACCAACAAATTCAACAACAACCTCAACATTGAAAAACAACAACATCCTCAAAATTGAAAAACACCAACAAATTCAACAACAACCCCAACATTTAAAAACAACAACCTCAGCATTGAAAAACACCAACAAATTCAACAACAACCTCAACATTGAAAAACACCAACAAATTCAACAACAACCTCAACATTGAAAAACAACAACAACCTCAACATTGAAAAACACCAACAAATTCAACAGCAACCTCAACATTGAAAAACAACAACAAACTAAACATTGAAAAACACGAACAAATTCAACAACAACCTCAACATTGAAAAACAACAACAACCTCAACATTGAAAAACACCAACAAATTCAACAACAACCTCAACATTGAAATACACTAACAAATTCAACAACAACCTCAATATTGAAAAACACTAACAAATTCAACAACAACCTCGAAATTGAAAAACACCAACAATTTCAACAAGAAACTCAACATTGAAAAACACCAACAAATTCAACAACAACCTCAACATTGAAAAACAACAACAACCTCAACATTGAAAAACAACAACAACCTCAACATTGAAAAACACCAACAAATTCAACAACAACCTCAACATTGAAATACAACAACAACCTCAACATTGAAAAACACCAACAAATTCAACAACAACCTCAACATTGAAAAAGAACAACAAACTGAACATTGAAAAACACCAACAAATTCAAAAACAACCTCAACATTGAAAAACAACAACAACCTCAACATTGAAAAACACCAACAAATTCAACAACAACCTCAACATTGAACAACACCAACAAATTCAACAACAACCTCAACATTGAAAAACAACAACAACCTAAACATTGAAAAACACCAACAAATTCAACAACAACCTCAACATTGAAACACAACAACAACCTCAACATTGAAAAACACCAACAAATTCAACAACAACCTCAACATTGAAAAACACCAACAAATTCAACAACAACCTCAGCATTGAAAAACAACAACAACCTCAACATTGAAAAACACGAACAAATTCAACAACAACCTCAACATTGAAAAACAACAACAACCTCAACATTGAAAAACACCAACAAATTCAACAACAACCTCAACATTGAAAAACACCAACAAATTCAACAACAACCTCGAAATTGAAAAACACCAACAAATACAACAACAACCTCAACATTGAAAAACAACAACAACCTCAACATTGAAAAACACCAACAAATTCAACAACAACCTCAACATTGAAAAACAACAACAACCTCAACATTGCAAAACTCCAGCAAATTCAACAACAACCTCAACATTTAAAAACACCAACAAATTCAACAACAAACTCAACATTGAAAAACAACAACAATCTCAACATTGAAAAACACCAACAAATTCAACAACAACCTCAACATTGAAAAACAACAACAACCTCAACATTGAAAAACACCAGCAAATTCAACAACTTCAACATTGAAAAACACCAACAAATTCAACAACAACCTCGACATTGAAAAACACCATCAAGTTCAACAACAACCTCAATATTGAAAAACAACAACAACCTCAACATTGAAAAACACCAACAAATTCAACAGAAACTTCAACATTGAAAACACCAACAAATTCAACAACAACCTCAACATTTGAAAAGGCCAACAAATTCAACAACAACCGCAACATTGAAAAACAACAACCTCAACATTGAAAAACACCAACAAATTCAACAAAAAATTCAACATTTAAAAACACTAACAAATTCAACAACAACCCCGGCATTGAAAAACACCAACAAATTCAACAACAACCTCAGCTTTGAAAAACAACAACAACCTCATCATGGAAAAACACCAACAAATTCAACAACAACCTCAACATTGAAAAACAACAACATCCTCAAAATTGAAAAACACCAACAAATTCAACAACAACCCCAACATTTAAAAACAACAACAACCTCAGCATTGAAAAACACCAACAAATTCAACAACAACCTCAACATTGAAAAACACCAACAAATTCAACAACAACCTCAACATTGAAAAACACCAAAAAACTCAACAAAAACCTCAACATTGAAAAACAACAACAACCTCAACATTGAAAAACACCAACAAATTCAACAACAACCTCAACATTGAAAAACACGAACAAATTCAACAACAACCTCAACATTGAAAAACACGAACAAATTCAACAACAACCTCAACATTGAAAAACACCAACAAATTCAACAACAACCTCAACATTGAAAAACAACAACAACCTCAACATTGAAAAACACCAACAAATTCAACAACAACCTCAACATTGAAAAACACCAACAAATTCAACAACAACCTCAGCATTGAAAAACAACAACAACCTCAACATTGAAAAACACCAACAAATTCAACAACAACCTCAACATTGAAAAACAACAACAACCTCAAAATTGAAAAACACCAACAAATTCAACAACAACCTCGAAATTGAAAAACACCAACAAATACAACAACAGCCTCAACATTGAAAAACAACAACAACCTCAACATTGAAAAACACCAACAAATTCAACAACAACCTCAACATTGAAAAACAACAACAACCTCAACATTGCAAAGCACCAGCAAATTCAACAACAACCTCAACATTTAAAAACACCAACAAATTCAAAAACAAACTCAACATTGAAAAACAACAACAATCTCAACATTGAAAAACACCAACAAATTCAACAACAACCTCAACATTGAAAAACAACAACAACCTCAACATTGAAAAGCACCAGCAAAAAAACAACAACTTCAACATTGAAAAACACCAACAAATTCAACAACAACCTCGACATTGAAAAACACCATCAAGTTCAACAACAACCTCAATATTGAAAAACAACAACAACCTCAACATTGAAAAACACCAACAAATTCAACAGAAACTTCAACTTTGAAAACACCAACAAATTCAACAACAACCTCAACATTTAAAAAGGCCAACAAATTCAACAACAACCTCAACATTGAAAAACAACAACCTCAACATTGAAAAACACCAACAAATTCAACAAAAAATTCAACATTGAAAAACACCAACAAATTCAACAACAACCCCGACATTGAAAAACACCAACAAATTCAACAACAACCTCAACTTTGAAAAACAACAACAACCTCATCATGGAAAAACACCAACAAATTCAACAACAACCTCAACATTGAAAAACAACAACATCCTCAACATTGAAAAACACCAACAAATTCAACAACAACCCCAACATTTAAAAACAACAACAACCTCAGCATTGAAAAACACCAACAAATTCAACAACAACCTCAACATTGAAAACCCCAACAAATTCAACAACAACCTCAACATTGAAAAACACCAAAAAACTCAACAAAAACCTCAACATTGAAAAACAACAACAACCTCAACATTGAAAAACACCAACAAATTCAACAACAACCTCAACATTGAAAAACACCAACAAATTCAACAACAACCTCAACATTGAAAAACACCAACAACCTCAACATTGAAAAACAACAACAAATTCAACAACAACCTCAACATTGAAAAACAACAACAACCACAACATTGAAAAACACCAACAAGTTCAACAACAACTTCAACATTGAAAAACACCAACAAATTGAACAACAACCTCAGCATTGAAAAACAACAACAACCTCAACATTGAAAAACACGAACAAATTCAACAACAACCTCAACATTGAAAAACAACAACAACCTCAACATTGAAAAACACCAACAAATTCAACAACAACCTCAACATTGAAAAACACCAACAAATTCAACAACAACCTCGAAATTGAAAAACACCAACAAATACAACAACAACCTCAACATTGAAAAACAACAACAACCTCAACATTGAAAAACACCAACAAATTCAACAACAACCTCAACATTGAAAAACAACAACAACCTCAACATTGCAAAACTCCAGCAAATTCAACAACAACCTCAACATTTAAAAACACCAACAAATTCAACAACAAACTCAACATTGAAAAACAACAACAATCTCAACATTGAAAAACACCAACAAATTCAACAACAACCTCAACATTGAAAAACAACAACAACCTCAACATTGAAAAACACCAGCAAATTCAACAACTTCAACATTGAAAAACACCAACAAATTCAACAACAACCTCGATATTGAAAAACACCATCAAGTTCAACAACAACCTCAATATTGAAAAACAACAACAACCTCAACATTGAAAAACACCAACAAATTCAACAGAAACTTCAACATTGAAAACACCAACAAATTCAACAACAACCTCAACATTTGAAAAGGCCAACAAATTCAACAACAACCTCAACATTGAAAAACAACAACCTCAACATTGAAAAACACCAACAAATTCAACAAAAAATTCAACATTTAAAAACACTAACAAATTCAACAACAACCCCGGCATTGAAAAACACCAACAAATTCAACAACAACCTCAGCTTTGAAAAACAACAACAACCTCATCATGGAAAAACACCAACAAATTCAACAACAACCTCAACATTGAAAAACAACAACATCCTCAAAATTGAAAAACACCAACAAATTCAACAACAACCCCAACATTTAAAAACAACAACAACCTCAGCATTGAAAAACACCAACAAATTCAACAACAACCTCAACATTGAAAACCCCAACAAATTCAACAACAACCTCAACATTGAAAAACACCAAAAAACTCAACAAAAACCTCAACATTGAAAAACAACAACAACCTCAACATTGAAAAACACCAACAAATTCAACAACAACCTCAACATTGAAAAACACCAACAAATTCAACAACAACCTCAACATTGAAAAACACCAACAACCTCAACATTGAAAAACAACAACAAATTCAACAACAACCTCAACATTGAAAAACAACAACAACCACAACATTGAAAAACACCAACAAGTTCAACAACAACTTCAACATTGAAAAACACCAACAAATTCAACAACAACCTCAGCATTGAAAAACAACAACAACCTCAACATTGAAAAACACGAACAAATTCAACAACAACCTCAACATTGAAAAACAACAACAACCTCAACATTGAAAAACACCAACAAATTCAACAACAACCTCAACATTGAAAAACACCAACAAATTCAACAACAACCTCGAAATTGAAAAACACCAACAAATACAACAACAACCTCAACATTGAAAAACAACAACAACCTCAACATTGAAAAACACCAACAAATTCAACAACAACCTCAACATTGAAAAACAACAACAACCTCAACATTGCAAAACTCCAGCAAATTCAACAACAACCTCAACATTTAAAAACACCAACAAATTCAACAACAAACTCAACATTGAAAAACAACAACAATCTCAACATTGAAAAACACCAACAAATTCAACAACAACCTCAACATTGAAAAACAACAACAACCTCAACATTGAAAAACACCAGCAAATTCAACAACTTCAACATTGAAAAACACCAACAAATTCAACAACAACCTCGACATTGAAAAACACCATCAAGTTCAACAACAACCTCAATATTGAAAAACAACAACAACCTCAACATTGAAAAACACCAACAAATTCAACAGAAACTTCAACATTGAAAACACCAACAAATTCAACAACAACCTCAACATTTGAAAAGGCCAACAAATTCAACAACAACCTCAACATTGAAAAACAACAACCTCAACATTGAAAAACACCAACAAATTCAACAAAAAATTCAACATTTAAAAACACTAACAAATTCAACAACAACCCCGGCATTGAAAAACACCAACAAATTCAACAACAACCTCAGCTTTGAAAAACAACAACAACCTCATCATGGAAAAACACCAACAAATTCAACAACAACCTCAACATTGAAAAACAACAACATCCTCAAAATTGAAAAACACCAACAAATTCAACAACAACCCCAACATTTAAAAACAACAACAACCTCAGCATTGAAAAACACCAACAAATTCAACAACAACCTCAACATTGAAAAACACCAACAAATTCAACAACAACCTCAACATTGAAAAACAACAACAACCTCAACATTGAAAAACACCAACAAATTCAACAACAACCTCAACATTGAAAAACACCAACAAATTCAACAACAACCTCAGCATTGAAAAACAACAACAACCTCAACATTGAAAAACACCAACAAATTCAACAACAACCTCAACATTGAAAAACAACAACAACCTCAAAATTGAAAAACACCAACAAATTCAACAACAACCTCGAAATTGAAAAACACCAACAAATACAACAACAGCCTCAACATTGAAAAACAACAACAACCTCAACATTGAAAAACACCAACAAATTCAACAACAACCTCAACATTGAAAAACAACAACAACCTCAACATTGCAAAGCACCAGCAAATTCAACAACAACCTCAACATTTAAAAACACCAACAAATTCAACAACAAACTCAACATTGAAAAACAACAACAATCTCAACATTGAAAAACACCAACAAATTCAACAACAACCTCAACATTGAAAAACAACAACAACCTCAACATTGAAAAGCACCAGCAAAAAAACAACAACTTCAACATTGAAAAACACCAACAAATTCAACAACAACCTCGACATTGAAAAACACCATCAAGTTCAACAACAACCTCAATATTGAAAAACAACAACAACCTCAACATTGAAAAACACCAACAAATTCAACAGAAACTTCAACTTTGAAAACACCAACAAATTCAACAACAACCTCAACATTTAAAAAGGCCAACAAATTCAACAACAACCTCAACATTGAAAAACAACAACCTCAACATTGAAAAACACCAACAAATTCAACAAAAAATTCAACATTGAAAAACACCAACAAATTCAACAACAACCCCGACATTGAAAAACACCAACAAATTCAACAACAACCTCAACTTTGAAAAACAACAACAACCTCATCATGGAAAAACACCAACAAATTCAACAACAACCTCAACATTGAAAAACAACAACATCCTCAACATTGAAAAACACCAACAAATTCAACAACAACCCCAACATTTAAAAACAACAACAACCTCAGCATTGAAAAACACCAACAAATTCAACAACAACCTCAACATTGAAAACCCCAACAAATTCAACAACAACCTCAACATTGAAAAACACCAAAAAACTCAACAAAAACCTCAACATTGAAAAACAACAACAACCTCAACATTGAAAAACACCAACAAATTCAACAACAACCTCAACATTGAAAAACACCAACAAATTCAACAACAACCTCAACATTGAAAAACACCAACAACCTCAACATTGAAAAACAACAACAAATTCAACAACAACCTCAACATTGAAAAAACAACAACAACCACAACATTGAAAAACACCAACAAGTTCAACAACAACTTCAACATTGAAAAACACCAACAAATTCAACAACAACCTCAGCATTGAAAAACAACAACAACCTCAACATTGAAAAACACCAACAAATTCAACAACAACCTCAACATTGAAAAACAACAACAACCTCAACATTGAAAAACACCAACAAATTCAACAACAACCTCAACATTGAAAAACACCAACAAATTCAACAACAACCTCGAAATTGAAAAACACCAACAAATACAACAACAACCTCAACATTGAAAAACAACAACAACCTCAACATTGAAAAACACCAACAAATTCAACAACAACCTCAACATTGAAAAACAACAACAACCTCAACATTGCAAAAACTCCAGCAAATTCAACAACAACCTCAACATTTAAAAACACCAACAAATTCAACAACAAACTCAACATTGAAAAACAACAACAATCTCAACATTGAAAAACACCAACAAATTCAACAACAACCTCAACATTGAAAAAACAACAACAACCTCAACATTGAAAAACACCAGCAAATTCAACAACTTCAACATTGAAAAACACCAACAAATTCAACAACAACCTCGACATTGAAAAAACACCATCAAGTTCAACAACAACCTCAATATTGAAAAACAACAACAACCTCAACATTGAAAAACACCAACAAATTCAACAGAAACTTCAACATTGAAAACACCAACAAATTCAACAACAACCTCAACATTTGAAAAGGCCAACAAATTCAACAACAACCTCAACATTGAAAAACAACAACCTCAACATTGAAAAACACCAACAAATTCAACAAAAAATTCAACATTTAAAAACACTAACAAATTCAACAAACAACCCCGGCATTGAAAAACACCAACAAATTCAACAACAACCTCAGCTTTGAAAAACAACAACAACCTCATCATGGAAAAACACCAACAAATTCAACAACAACCTCAACATTGAAAAACAACAACATCCTCAAAATTGAAAAACACCAACAAATTCAACAACAACCCCAACATTTAAAAACAACAACAACCTCAGCATTGAAAAACACCAACAAATTCAACAACAACCTCAACATTGAAAAACACCAACAAATTCAACAACAACCTCAACATTGAAAAACACCAAAAAACTCAACAAAAACCTCAACATTGAAAAACAACAACAACCTCAACATTGAAAAACACCAACAAATTCAACAACAACCTCAACATTGAAAAACACGAACAAATTCAACAACAACCTCAACATTGAAAAACACGAACAAATTCAACAACAACCTCAACATTGAAAAACACCAACAAATTCAACAACAACCTCAACATTGAAAAACAACAACAACCTCAACATTGAAAAACACCAACAAATTCAACAACAACCTCAACATTGAAAAACACCAACAAATTCAACAACAACCTCAGCATTGAAAAACAACAACAACCTCAACATTGAAAAACACCAACAAATTCAACAACAACCTCAACATTGAAAAACAACAACAACCTCAAAATTGAAAAACACCAACAAATTCAACAACAACCTCGAAATTGAAAAACACCAACAAATACAACAACAGCCTCAACATTGAAAAACAACAACAACCTCAACATTGAAAAACACCAACAAATTCAACAACAACCTCAACATTGAAAAACAACAACAACCTCAACATTGCAAAGCACCAGCAAATTCAACAACAACCTCAACATTTAAAAACACCAACAAATTCAACAACAAACTCAACATTGAAAAACAACAACAATCTCAACATTGAAAAACACCAACAAATTCAACAACAACCTCAACATTGAAAAACAACAACAACCTCAACATTGAAAAGCACCAGCAAAAAAACAACAACTTCAACATTGAAAAACACCAACAAATTCAACAACAACCTCGACATTGAAAAACACCATCAAGTTCAACAACAACCTCAATATTGAAAAACAACAACAACCTCAACATTGAAAAACACCAACAAATTCAACAGAAACTTCAACTTTGAAAACACCAACAAATTCAACAACAACCTCAACATTTAAAAAGGCCAACAAATTCAACAACAACCTCAACATTGAAAAAAAACAACCTCAACATTGAAAAACACCAACAAATTCAACAAAAAATTCAACATTGAAAAACACCAACAAATTCAACAACAACCCCGACATTGAAAAACACCAACAAATTCAACAACAACCTCAACTTTGAAAAACAACAACAACCTCATCATGGAAAAACACCAACAAATTCAACAACAACCTCAACATTGAAAAACAACAACATCCTCAACATTGAAAAACACCAACAAATTCAACAACAACCCCAACATTTAAAAACAACAACAACCTCAGCATTGAAAAACACCAACAAATTCAACAACAACCTCAACATTGAAAAACACCAACAAATTCAACAACAACCTCAACATTGAAAAACACCAAAAAACTCAACAAAAACCTCAACATTGAAAAACAACAACAACCTCAACATTGAAAAACACCAACAAATTCAACAACAACCTCAACATTGAAAAACACCAACAAATTCAACAACAACCTCAACATTGAAAAACACCAACAACCTCAACATTGAAAAACAACAACAAATTCAACAACAACCTCAACATTGAAAAACAACAACAACCACAACATTGAAAAACACCAACAAGTTCAACAACAACCTCAACATTGAAAAACAACAACAAACTAAACATTGAAAAACACCAACAAATTCAACAACAACCTCAACATTGGAAAACAACAACAACCTCAACATTGAAAAACCCCAACAAAATCAACAACAACCTCAACATTGAAAAACACCAAATAATTCAACAACAACCTCAACTTTGAAAAACACTAACAAATTCAACAAAAACCTCGAAATTGAAAAACACCAACAAATTCAACAACAAACTCAACATTGAAAAACACCAACAAATTCAACAACAACCTCAACATTGAAAAACAACAACAACCTGAACATTGAAAAACACCAACAAATTCAACAACAATCTCAACATTGAAAAGCACCAACAAATTCAACAACAACCTCAACATTGAAAAACAACAACATCCTCAAAATTGAAAAATACCAACAAATTCAACAACAACCCCAACATTTAAAAACAACAACAACCTGAGCATTGAAAAACACCAACAAATTCAACAACAACCTCAACTTTGAAAAACACTAACAAATTCAACAAAAACCTCGAAATTGAAAAACACCAACAAATTCAACAACAAACTCAACATTGAAAAACACCAACAAATTCAAAAACAACCTCAACATTGAAAAACAACAACAACCTCAACATTGAAAAACACCAACAAATTCAACAACAATCTCAACATTGAAAAGCACCAACAAATTGAACAACAACCTCAACATTGAAAAACAACAACAACCTCAACACTGAAAAACACCAACAAATTCAACAACAACCTCAACATTGAAAAACAACAACAACCTCAACATTGAAAAACACCAACAAATTCAACAACAACCTCAACATTGAAAAACAACAACAAACTCAACATTGAAAAACACCAACAAATTCAACAACAACCTCAACATTGAACAACACCAACAAATTCAACAACAACCTTAACATTGAAAAACAACAACAACCTAAACATTGAAAAACACCAACAAATTCAACAACAACCTCAACATTGAAAAACACCAACAAATTCAACAACAACCTCAGCATTGAAAAACAACAACAACCTCAACATTGAAAAACACCAACAAATTCAACAACAACCTCAACATTGAAAAACAACAACAACCTGAACATTGAAAAACACCAACAAATTCAACAACAACTTCAACTTTGAAAAACACCAACAAATTCAACAACAACCTCGAAATTGAAAAACACCAACAAATATAACAACAACCTCAACATTGAAAAACAACAACAACCTCAACATTGAAAAACACCAACAAATTCAACAACAACCTCAACATTGAAAAACAACAACAACCTCAACATTGCAAAACTCCAGCAAATTCAACAACAACCTCAACATTTAAAAACACCAACAAATTCAACAACAAACTCAACATTGAAAAACAACAACAATCTCAACATTGAAAAACACCAACAAATTCAACAACAACCTCAACATTGAAAAACAACAACAACCTCAACATTGAAAAACACCAGCAAATTCAACAACAACTTCAACATTGAAAAACACCAACAAATTCAACAACAACCTCGACATTGAAAAACACCATCAAGTTCAACAACAACCTCAATATTGAAAAACAACAACAACCTCAACATTGAAAAACACCAACAAATTCAACAGAAACTTCAACATTGAAAACACCAACAAATTCAACAACAACCTCAACATTTAAAAAGGCCAACAAATTCAACAACAACCTCAACATTGAAAAACAACAACCTCAACATTGAAAAACACCAACAAATTCAACAAAAAATTCAACATTTAAAAACACCAACAAATTCAACAACAACCTCAACATTGAAAAACAACAACAACCTCAACATTGAAAAACACCAACAAATTCAACAACAACTTCAACTTTGAAAAACACCAACAAATTCAACAACAACCTCAACATTGAAAAACAACAACAACCTCAACATTGAAAAACACCAACAAATTCAACAACAACCTCAACATTGAAAAACACTAACAAATTCAACAACAACCTCGAAATTGAAAAACACCAACAAATACAACAACAACCTCAACATTGAAAAACAACAACAACCTCAACATTGAAAAACACCAACAAATTCAACAACAACCTCAACATTGAAATACACTAACAAATTCAACAACAACCTCAATATTGAAAAACACTAACAAATTCAACAACAACCTCGAAATTGAAAAACACCAACAATTTCAACAAGAAACTCAACATTGAAAAACACCAACAAATTCAACAACAACCTCAACATTGAAAAACAACAACAACCTCAACATTGAAAAACAACAACAACCTCAACATTGAAAAACACCAACAAATTCAACAACAACCTCAACATTGAAATACAACAACAACCTCAACATTGAAAAACAGCAACAAATTCAACAACAACCTCAACATTGAAAAACAACAACAAACTCAACATTGAAAAACACCAACAAATTCAAAAACAACCTCAACATTGAAAAACAACAACAACCTCAACATTGAAAAACACCAACAAATTCAACAACAACCTCAACATTGAACAACACCAACAAATTCAACAACAACCTCAACATTGAAAAACAACAACAACCTAAACATTGAAAAACACCAACAAATTCAACAACAACCTCAACATTGAAACACAACAACAACCTCAACATTGAAAAACACCAACAAATTCAACAACAACCTCAACATTGAAAAACACCAACAAATTCAACAACAACCTCAGCATTGAAAAACAACAACAACCTCAACATTGAAAAACACGAACAAATTCAACAACAACCTCAACATTGAAAAACAACAACAACCTCAACATTGAAAAACACCAACAAATTCAACAACAACCTCAACATTGAAAAACACCAACAAATTCAACAACAACCTCAGCATTGAAAAACAACAACAACCTCAACATTGAAAAACACCAACAAATTCAACAACAACCTCAACATTGAAAAACAACAACAACCTCAACATTGAAAAACACCAACAAATTCAACAACAACTTCAACTTTGAAAAACACCAACAAATTCAACAACAACCTCGAAATTGAAAAACACCAACAAATACAACAACAACCTCAACATTGAAAAACAACAACAACCTCAACATTGAAAAACACCAACAAATTCAACAACAACCTCAACATTGAAAAACAACAACAACCTCAACATTGCAAAACTCCAGCAAATTCAACAACAACCTCAACATTTAAAAACACCAACAAATTCAACAACAAACTCAACATTGAAAAACAACAACAATCTCAACATTGAAAAACACCAACAAATTCAACAACAACCTCAACATTGAAAAACAACAACAACCTCAACATTGAAAAACACCAGCAAATTCAACAACTTCAACATTGAAAAACACCAACAAATTCAACAACAACCTCGACATTGAAAAACACCATCA
The DNA here is from genome assembly GCA_026770705.1 of Isurus oxyrinchus. Taxonomy (NCBI): domain Eukaryota; kingdom Metazoa; phylum Chordata; class Chondrichthyes; order Lamniformes; family Lamnidae; genus Isurus; species Isurus oxyrinchus. The sequence continues at coordinate 438,143 of JANJGN010000420.1, forward strand.
AGTTCAACAACAACCTCAATATTGAAAAACAACAACAACCTCAACATTGAAAAACACCAACAAATTCAACAGAAACTTCAACATTGAAAACACCAACAAATTCAACAACAACCTCAACATTTAAAAAGGCCAACAAATTCAACAACAACCCTCAACATTGAAAAACAACAACCTCAACATTGAAAAACACCAACAAATTCAACAAAAAATTCAACATTTAAAAACACTAACAAATTCAACAACAACCCCGACATTGAAAAACACCAACAAATTCAACAACAACCTCAGCTTTGAAAAACAACAACAACCTCATCATGGAAAAACACCAACAAATTCAACAACAACCTCAACATTGAAAAACAACAACATCCTCAAAATTGAAAAACACCAACAAATTCAACAACAACCCCAACATTTAAAAACAACAACAACCTCAGCATTGAAAAACACCAACAAATTCAACAACAACCTCAACATTGAAAAACACCAACAAATTCAACAACAACCTCAACATTGAAAAACACCAAAAAACTCAACAAAAACCTCAACATTGAAAAACAACAACAACCTCAACATTGAAAAACACCAACAAATTCAACAACAACCTCAACATTGAAAAACACGAACAAATTCAACAACAACCTCAACATTGAAAAACACGAACAAATTCAACAACAACCTCAACATTGAAAAACACCAACAAATTCAACAACATCCTCAACATTGAAAAACAACAACAACCTCAACATTGAAAAACACCAACAAATTCAACAACAACCTCAACATTGAAAAACACCAACAAATTCAACAACAACCTCAGCATTGAAAAACAACAACAACCTCAAAATTGAAAAACACCAACAAATTCAACAACAACCTCGAAATTGAAAAACACCAACAAATACAACAACAGCCTCAACATTGATAAACAACAACAACCTCAACATTGAAAAACACCAACAAATTCAACAACAACCTCAACATTGAAAAACACGAACAAATTCAACAACAACCTCAACATTGAAAAACACGAACAAATTCAACAACAACCTCAACATTGAAAAACACCAACAAATTCAACAACATCCTCAACATTGAAAAACAACAACAACCTCAACATTGAAAAACACCAACAAATTCAACAACAACCTCAACATTGAAAAACACCAACAAATTCAACAACAACCTCAGCATTGAAAAACAACAACAACCTCAAAATTGAAAAACACCAACAAATTCAACAACAACCTCGAAATTGAAAAACACCAACAAATACAACAACAGCCTCAACATTGATAAACAACAACAACCTCAACATTGAAAAACACCAACAAATTCAACAACAACCTCAACATTGAAAAAAAACAACAACCTCAACATTGCAAAGCACCAGCAAATTCAACAACAACCTCAACATTTAAAAACACCAACAAATTCAACAACAAACTCAACATTGAAAAACAACAACAATCTCAACATTGAAAAACACCAACAAATTCAACAACAACCTCAACATTGAAAAACAACAACAACCTCAACATTGAAAAGCACCAGCAAAAAAACAACAACTTCAACATTGAAAAACACCAACAAATTCAACAACAACCTCGACATTGAAAAACACCATCAAGTTCAACAACAACCTCAATATTGAAAAACAACAACAACCTCAACATTGAAAAACACCAACAAATTCAACAGAAACTTCAACTTTGAAAACACCAACAAATTCAACAACAACCTCAACATTTAAAAAGGCCAACAAATTCAACAACAACCTCAACATTGAAAAACAACAACCTCAACATTGAAAAACACCAAAAAATTCAACAAAAAATTCAACATTGAAAAACACCAACAAATTCAACAACAACCCCGACATTGAAAAACACCAACAAATTCAACAACAACCTCAACTTTGAAAAACAACAACAACCTCATCATGGAAAAACACCAACAAATTCAACAACAACCTCAACATTGAAAAACAACAACATCCTCAACATTGAAAAACACCAACAAATTCAGCAACAACCCCAACATTTAAAAACAACAACAACCTCAGCATTGAAAAACACCAACAAATTCAACAACAACCTCAACATTGAAAAACACCAACAAATTCAACAACAACCTCAACATTGAAAAACACCAAAAAACTCAACAAAAACCTCAACATTGAAAAACAACAACAACCTCAACATTGAAAAACACCAACAAATTCAACAACAACCTCAACATTGAAAAACACCAACAAATTCAACAACAACCTCAACATTGAAAAACACCAACAACCTCAACATTGAAAAACAACAACAAATTCAACAACAACCTCAACATTGAAAAACAACAACAACCACAACATTGAAAAACACCAACAAGTTCAACAACAACCTCAACATTGAAAAACAACAACAAACTAAACATTGAAAAACACCAACAAATTCAACAACAACCTCAACATTGGAAAACAACAACAACCTCAACATTGAAAAACACCAACAAAATCAACAACAACCTCAACATTGAAAAACACCAAATAATTCAACAACAACCTCAACTTTGAAAAACACTAACAAATTCAACAAAAACCTCGAAATTGAAAAACACCAACAAATTCAACAACAAACTCAACATTGAAAAACACCAACAAATTCAACAACAACCTCAACATTGAAAAACAACAACAACCTGAACATTGAAAAACACCAACAAATTCAACAACAATCTCAACATTGAAAAGCACCAACAAATTCAACAACAACCTCAACATTGAAAAACAACAACATCCTCAAAATTGAAAAACACCAACAAATTCAACAACAACCCCAACATTTAAAAACAACAACAACCTGAGCATTGAAAAACACCAACAAATTCAACAACAACCTCAACTTTGAAAAACACTAACAAATTCAACAAAAACCTCGAAATTGAAAAACACCAACAAATTCAACAACAAACTCAACATTGAAAAACACCAACAAATTCAAAAACAACCTCAACATTGAAAAACAACAACAACCTCAACATTGAAAAACACCAACAAATTCAACAACAATCTCAACATTGAAAAGCACCAACAAATTGAACAACAACCTCAACATTGAAAAACAACAACAACCTCAACATTGAAAAACACCAACAAATTCAACAACAACCTCAACATTGAAAAACAACAACAACCTCAACATTGAAAAACACCAACAAATTCAACAACAACCTCAACATTGAAAAACAACAACAAACTCAACATTGAAAAACACCAACAAATTCAACAACAACCTCAACATTGAACAACACCAACAAATTCAACAACAACCTTAACATTGAAAAACAACAACAACCTAAACATTGAAAAACACCAACAAATTCAACAACAACCTCAACATTGAAAAACACCAACAAATTCAACAACAACCTCAGCATTGAAAAACAACAACAACCTCAACATTGAAAAACACCAACAAATTCAACAACAACCTCAACATTGAAAAACAACAACAACCTCAACATTGAAAAACACCAACAAATTCAACAACAACTTCAACTTTGAAAAACACCAACAAATTCAACAACAACCTCGAAATTGAAAAACACCAACAAATACAACAACAACCTCAACATTGAAAAACAACAACAACCTCAACATTGAAAAACACCAACAAATTCAACAACAACCTCAACATTGAAAAACAACAACAACCTCAACATTGCGAAACTCCAGCAAATTCAACAACAACCTCAACATTTAAAAACACCAACAAATTCAACAACAAACTCAACATTGAAAAACAACAACAATCTCAACATTGAAAAACACCAACAAATTCAACAACAACCTCAACATTGAAAAACAACAACAACCTCAACATTGAAAAACACCAGCAAATTCAACAACAACTTCAACATTGAAAAACACCAACAAATTCAACAACAACCTCGACATTGAAAAACACCATCAAGTTCAACAACAACCTCAATATTGAAAAACAACAACAACCTCAACATTGAAAAACACCAACAAATTCAACAGAAACTTCAACTTTGAAAACACCAACAAATTCAACAACAACCTCAACATTTAAAAAGGCCAACAAATTCAACAACAACCTCAACATTGAAAAACAACAACCTCAACATTGAAAAACACCAAAAAATTCAACAAAAAATTCAACATTGAAAAACACCAACAAATTCAACAACAACCCCGACATTGAAAAACACCAACAAATTCAACAACAACCTCAACTTTGAAAAACAACAACAACCTCATCATGGAAAAACACCAACAAATTCAACAACAACCTCAACATTGAAAAACAACAACATCCTCAACATTGAAAAACACCAACAAATTCAGCAACAACCCCAACATTTAAAAACAACAACAACCTCAGCATTGAAAAACACCAACAAATTCAACAACAACCTCAACATTGAAAAACACCAACAAATTCAACAACAACCTCAACATTGAAAAACACCAAAAAACTCAACAAAAACCTCAACATTGAAAAACAACAACAACCTCAACATTGAAAAACACCAACAAATTCAACAACAACCTCAACATTGAAAAACACCAACAAATTCAACAACAACCTCAACATTGAAAAACACCAACAACCTCAACATTGAAAAACAACAACAAATTCAACAACAACCTCAACATTGAAAAACAACAACAACCACAACATTGAAAAACACCAACAAGTTCAACAACAACCTCAACATTGAAAAACAACAACAAACTAAACATTGAAAAACACCAACAAATTCAACAACAACCTCAACATTGGAAAACAACAACAACCTCAACATTGAAAAACACCAACAAAATCAACAACAACCTCAACATTGAAAAACACCAAATAATTCAACAACAACCTCAACTTTGAAAAACACTAACAAATTCAACAAAAACCTCGAAATTGAAAAACACCAACAAATTCAACAACAAACTCAACATTGAAAAACACCAACAAATTCAACAACAACCTCAACATTGAAAAACAACAACAACCTGAACATTGAAAAACACCAACAAATTCAACAACAATCTCAACATTGAAAAGCACCAACAAATTCAACAACAACCTCAACATTGAAAAACAACAACATCCTCAAAATTGAAAAACACCAACAAATTCAACAACAACCCCAACATTTAAAAACAACAACAACCTGAGCATTGAAAAACACCAACAAATTCAACAACAACCTCAACTTTGAAAAACACTAACAAATTCAACAAAAACCTCGAAATTGAAAAACACCAACAAATTCAACAACAAACTCAACATTGAAAAACACCAACAAATTCAAAAACAACCTCAACATTGAAAAACAACAACAACCTCAACATTGAAAAACACCAACAAATTCAACAACAATCTCAACATTGAAAAGCACCAACAAATTGAACAACAACCTCAACATTGAAAAACAACAACAACCTCAACATTGAAAAACACCAACAAATTCAACAACAACCTCAACATTGAAAAACAACAACAACCTCAACATTGAAAAACACCAACAAATTCAACAACAACCTCAACATTGAAAAACAACAACAAACTCAACATTGAAAAACACCAACAAATTCAACAACAACCTCAACATTGAACAACACCAACAAATTCAACAACAACCTTAACATTGAAAAACAACAACAACCTAAACATTGAAAAACACCAACAAATTCAACAACAACCTCAACATTGAAAAACACCAACAAATTCAACAACAACCTCAGCATTGAAAAACAACAACAACCTCAACATTGAAAAACACCAACAAATTCAACAACAACCTCAACATTGAAAAACAACAACAACCTCAACATTGAAAAACACCAACAAATTCAACAACAACTTCAACTTTGAAAAACACCAACAAATTCAACAACAACCTCGAAATTGAAAAACACCAACAAATACAACAACAACCTCAACATTGAAAAACAACAACAACCTCAACATTGAAAAACACCAACAAATTCAACAACAACCTCAACATTGAAAAACAACAACAACCTCAACATTGCGAAACTCCAGCAAATTCAACAACAACCTCAACATTTAAAAACACCAACAAATTCAACAACAAACTCAACATTGAAAAACAACAACAATCTCAACATTGAAAAACACCAACAAATTCAACAACAACCTCAACATTGAAAAACAACAACAACCTCAACATTGAAAAACACCAGCAAATTCAACAACAACTTCAACATTGAAAAACACCAACAAATTCAACAACAACCTCGACATTGAAAAACACCATCAAGTTCAACAACAACCTCAATATTGAAAAACAACAACAACCTCAACATTGAAAAACACCAACAAATTCAACAGAAACTTCAACATTGAAAACACCAACAAATTCAACAACAACCTCAACATTTAAAAAGGCCAACAAATTCAACAACAACCTCAACTTTGAAAAACAACAACCTCAACATTGAAAAACACCAACAAATTCAACAAAAAATTCAACATTTAAAAACACTAACAAATTCAACAACAACCCCGACATTGAAAAACACCAACACATTCAACAACAACCTCAACTTTGAAAAACAACAACAACCTCATCATGGAAAAACACCAACAAATTCAACAACAACCTCAACATTGAAAAACAACAACATCCTCAAAATTGAAAAACACCAACAAATTCAACAACAACCCCAACATTTAAAAACAACAACAACCTCAGCATTGAAAAACACCAACAAATTCAACAACAACCTCAACATTGAAAAACATCAACAAATTCAGCAACAACCTCAACATTGAAAAACACCAAAAAACTCAACAAAAACCTCAACATTGAAAAACAACAACAACCTCAACATTGAAAAACACCAACAAATTCAACAACAACCTCAACATTGAAAAACACGAACAAATTCAACAACAACCTCAACATTGAAAAACACGAACAAATTCAACAACAACCTCAACTTTGAAAAACAACAACAACCTCATCATGGAAAAACACCAACAAATTCAACAACAACCTCAACATTGAAAAACAACAACATCCTCAACATTGAAAAACACCAACAAATTCAGCAACAACCCCAACATTTAAAAACAACAACAACCTCAGCATTGAAAAACACCAACAAATTCAACAACAACCTCAACATTGAAAAACACCAACAAATTCAACAACAACCTCAACATTGAAAAACACCAAAAAACTCAACAAAAACCTCAACATTGAAAAACAACAACAACCTCAACATTGAAAAACACCAACAAATTCAACAACAACCTCAACATTGAAAAACACCAACAAATTCAACAACAACCTCAACATTGAAAAACACCAACAACCTCAACATTGAAAAACAACAACAAATTCAACAACAACCTCAACATTGAAAAACAACAACAACCACAACATTGAAAAACACCAACAAGTTCAACAACAACCTCAACATTGAAAAACAACAACAGACTAAACATTGAAAAACACCAACAAATTCAACAACAACCTCAACATTGGAAAACAACAACAACCTCAACATTGAAAAACACCAACAAAATCAACAACAACCTCAACATTGAAAAACACCAAATAATTCAACAACAACCTCAACTTTGAAAAACACTAACAAATTCAACAAAAACCTCGAAATTGAAAAACACCAACAAATTCAACAACAAACTCAACATTGAAAAACACCAACAAATTCAACAACAACCTCAACATTGAAAAACAACAACAACCTGAACATTGAAAAACACCAACAAATTCAACAACAATCTCAACATTGAAAAGCACCAACAAATTCAACAACAACCTCAACATTGAAAAACAACAACATCCTCAAAATTGAAAAACACCAACAAATTCAACAACAACCCCAACATTTAAAAACAACAACAACCTGAGCATTGAAAAACACCAACAAATTCAACAACAACCTCAACTTTGAAAAACACTAACAAATTCAACAAAAACCTCGAAATTGAAAAACACCAACAAATTCAACAACAAACTCAACATTGAAAAACACCAACAAATTCAAAAACAACCTCAACATTGAAAAACAACAACAACCTCAACATTGAAAAACACCAACAAATTCAACAACAATCTCAACATTGAAAAGCACCAACAAATTGAACAACAACCTCAACATTGAAAAACAACAACAACCTCAACATTGAAAAACACCAACAAATTCAACAACAACCTCAACATTGAAAAACAACAACAACCTCAACATTGAAAAACACCAACAAATTCAACAACAACCTCAACATTGAAAAACAACAACAAACTCAACATTGAAAAACACCAACAAATTCAACAACAACCTCAACATTGAACAACACCAACAAATTCAACAACAACCTTAACATTGAAAAACAACAACAACCTAAACATTGAAAAACACCAACAAATTCAACAACAACCTCAACATTGAAAAACACCAACAAATTCAACAACAACCTCAGCATTGAAAAACAACAACAACCTCAACATTGAAAAACACCAACAAATTCAACAACAACCTCAACATTGAAAAACAACAACAACCTCAACATTGAAAAACACCAACAAATTCAACAACAACTTCAACTTTGAAAAACACCAACAAATTCAACAACAACCTCGAAATTGAAAAACACCAACAAATACAACAACAACCTCAACATTGAAAAACAACAACAACCTCAACATTGAAAAACACCAACAAATTCAACAACAACCTCAACATTGAAAAACAACAACAACCTCAACATTGCGAAACTCCAGCAAATTCAACAACAACCTCAACATTTAAAAACACCAACAAATTCAACAACAAACTCAACATTGAAAAACAACAACAATCTCAACATTGAAAAACACCAACAAATTCAACAACAACCTCAACATTGAAAAACAACAACAACCTCAACATTGAAAAACACCAGCAAATTCAACAACAACTTCAACATTGAAAAACACCAACAAATTCAACAACAACCTCGACATTGAAAAACACCATCAAGTTCAACAACAACCTCAATATTGAAAAACAACAACAACCTCAACATTGAAAAACACCAACAAATTCAACAGAAACTTCAACATTGAAAACACCAACAAATTCAACAACAACCTCAACATTTAAAAAGGCCAACAAATTCAACAACAACCTCAACTTTGAAAAACAACAACCTCAACATTGAAAAACACCAACAAATTCAACAAAAAATTCAACATTTAAAAACACTAACAAATTCAACAACAACCCCGACATTGAAAAACACCAACACATTCAACAACAACCTCAACTTTGAAAAACAACAACAACCTCATCATGGAAAAACACCAACAAATTCAACAACAACCTCAACATTGAAAAACAACAACATCCTCAAAATTGAAAAACACCAACAAATTCAACAACAACCCCAACATTTAAAAACAACAACAACCTCAGCATTGAAAAACACCAACAAATTCAACAACAACCTCAACATTGAAAAACATCAACAAATTCAACAACAACCTCAACATTGAAAAACACCAAAAAACTCAACAAAAACCTCAACATTGAAAAACAACAACAACCTCAACATTGAAAAACACCAACAAATTCAACAACAACCTCAACATTGAAAAACACGAACAAATTCAACAACAACCTCAACATTGAAAAACACGAACAAATTCAACAACAACCTCAACATTGAAAAACACCAACAAATTCAACAACAACCTCAACATTGAAAAACAACAACAACCTCAACATTGAAAAACACCAACAAATTCAACAACAACCTCAACATTGAAAAACACCAACAAATTCAACAACAACCTCAGCATTGAAAAACAACAACAACCTCAACATTGAAAAACACCAACAAATTCATCAACAACCTCAACATTGAAAAACAACAACAACCTCAACATTGAAAAACACCAACAAATTCAACAACAACCTCGAAATTGCAAAACACCAACAAATACAACAACAGCCTCAACATTGAAAAACAACAACAACCTCAACATTGAAAAACACCAACAAATTCAACAACAACCTCAACATTGAAAAACAACAACAACCTCAACATTGCAAAGTACCAGCAAATTCAACAACAACCTCAACATTTAAAAACACCAACAAATTCAACAACAAACTCAACATTGAAAAACAACAACAATCTCAACATTGAAAAACACCAACAAATTCAACAACAACCTCAACATTGAAAAACAACAACAACCTCAACATTGAAAAACACCAGCAAAAAAACAACAACTTCAACATTGAAAAACACCAACAAATTCAACAACAACCTCGACATTGAAAAACACCATCAAGTTCAACAACAACCTCAATATTGAAAAACAACAACAACCTCAACATGGAAAAACACCAACAAATTCAACAGAAACTTCAACATTGAAAACACCAACAAATTCAACAACAACCTCAACATTTAAAAAGGCCAACAAATTCAACAACAACCTCAACATTGAAAAACAACAACCTCAACATTGAAAAACACCAACAAATTCAACAAAAAATTCAACATTGAAAAACACCAACAAATTCAACAACAACCCCGACATTGAAAAACACCAACAAATTCAACAACAACCTCAACTTTGAAAAACAACAACAACCTCATCATGGAAAAACACCAACAAATTCAACAACAACCTCAACATTGAAAAACAACAACATCCTCAACATTGAAAAACACCAACAAATTCAACAACAACCCCAACATTTAAAAACAACAACAACCTCAGCATTGAAAAACACCAACAAATTCAACAACAACCTCAACATTGAAAGACACCAACAAATTCAACAACAACCCCAACATTGAAAAACACCAACAACCTCAACATTGAAAAACACCAACAAGATCAACAACAACCTCAACATTGAAAAATAACAACAAACTAAACATTGAAAAACACCAACAAATTCAACAACAACCTCAACATTGGAAAACAACAACAACCTCAACATTGAAAAACACCAACAAATTCAACAACAACCTCAACATTGAAAAACACCAACAAATTCAACAACAACCTCAACTTTGAAAAACACTAACAAATTCAACAAAAACCTCGAAATTGAAAAACACCAACAAATTCAACAACAAACTCAACATTGAAAAACACCAACAAATTCAACAACAACCTCAACATTGAAAAACAACAACAACCTGAACATTGAAAAACACCAACAAATTCAACAACAATCTCAACATTGAAAAGCACCAACAAATTCAACAACAACCTCAACATTGAGAAACAACAACATCCTCAAAATTGAAAAACACCAACAAATTCAACAACAACCCCAACATTTAAAAACAACAACAACCTGAGCATTGAAAAACACCAACAAATTCAACAACAACCTCAACATTGAAAAACACCAACAAATTCAACAACAACCTCAACATTGAAAAACACCAAAAAACTCAACAAAAACCTCAACATTGAAAAACAACAACAACCTCAACATTGAAAAACACCAACAAATTCAACAACAACCTCAACATTGAAAAACACCAACAAATTCAACAACAACCTCAACATTGAAAAACACCAACAACCTCAACATTGAAAAACAACAACAAATTCAACAACAACCTCAACATTGAAAAACAACAACAACCTCAACATTGAAAAACACCAACAAATTCAACAACAACCTCAACATTGAAAAACAACAACAACCTCAACATTGAAAAACACCAACAAATTCAACAACAACCTCAACATTGAAAAACACCAACAAATTCAACAACAACCTCAGCATTGAAAAACAACAACAACCTCAACATTGAAAAACACCAACAAATTCAACAACAACCTCAACATTGAAAAACAACAACAACCTCAACATTGAAAAACACCAACAAATTCAACAACAACCTCGAAATTGCAAAACACCAACAAATACAACAACAGCCTCAACATTGAAAAACAACAACAACCTCAACATTGAAAAACACCAACAAATTCAACAACAACCTCAACATTGAAAAACAACAACAACCTCAACATTGCAAAGTACCAGCAAATTCAACAACAACCTCAACATTTAAAAACACCAACAAATTCAACAACAAACTCAACATTGAAAAACAACAACAATCTCAACATTGAAAAACACCAACAAATTCAACAACAACCTCAACATTGAAAAACAACAACAACCTCAACATTGAAAAACACCAGCAAAAAAACAACAACTTCAATATTGAAAAACACCAACAAATTCAACAACAACCTCGACATTGAAAAACACCATCAAGTTCAACAACAACCTCAATATTGAAAAACAACAACAACCTCAACATGGAAAAACACCAACAAATTCAACAGAAACTTCAACATTGAAAACACCAACAAATTCAACAACAACCTCAACATTTAAAAAGGCCAACAAATTCAACAACAACCTCAACATTGAAAAACAACAACCTCAACATTGAAAAACACCAACAAATTCAACAAAAAATTCAACATTGAAAAACACCAACAAATTCAACAACAACCCCGACATTGAAAAACACCAACAAATTCAACAACAACCTCAACTTTGAAAAACAACAACAACCTCATCATGGAAAAACACCAACAAATTCAACAACAACCTCAACATTGAAAAACAACAACATCCTCAACATTGAAAAACACCAACAAATTCAACAACAACCCCAACATTTAAAAACAACAACAACCTCAGCATTGAAAAACACCAACAAATTCAACAACAACCTCAACATTGAAAGACACCAACAAATTCAACAACAACCCCAACATTGAAAAACACCAAAAAACTCAACAAAAACCTCAACATTGAAAAACAACAACAACCTCAACATTGAAAAACACCAACAAATTCAACAACAACCTCAACATTGAAAAACACCAACAAATTCAACAACAACCTCAACATTGAAAAACACCAACAACCTCAACATTGAAAAACACCAACAAGTTCAACAACAACCTCAACATTGAAAAACAACAACAAACTAAACATTGAAAAACACCAACAAATTCAACAACAACCTCAACATTGGAAAACAACAACAACCTCAACATTGAAAAACACCAACAAATTCAACAACAACCTCAACATTGAAAAACACCAACAAATTCAACAACAACCTCAACTTTGAAAAACACTAACAAATTCAACAAAAACCTCGAAATTGAAAAACACCAACAAATTCAACAACAAACTCAACATTGAAAAACACCAACAAATTCAACAACAACCTCAACATTGAAAAACAACAACAACCTGAACATTGAAAAACACCAACAAATTCAACAACAATCTCAACATTGAAAAGCACCAACAAATTCAACAACAACCTCAACATTGAGAAACAACAACATCCTCAAAATTGAAAAACACCAACAAATTCAACAACAACCCCAACATTTAAAAACAACAACAACCTGAGCATTGAAAAACACCAACAAATTCAACAACAACCTCAACATTGAAAAACACCAACAAATTCAACAACAACCTCAACATTGAAAAACACCAAAAAACTCAACAAAAACCTCAACATTGAAAAACAACAACAACCTCAACATTGAAAAACACCAACAAATTCAACAACAACCTCAACATTGAAAAACACCAACAAATTCAACAACAACCTCAACATTGAAAAACACCAACAACCTCAACATTGAAAAACAACAACAAATTCAACAACAACCTCAACATTGAAAAACAACAACAACCTCAACATTGAAAAACACCAACAAATTCAACAACAACCTCAACATTGAAAAACAACAACAAACTAAACATTGAAAAACACCAACAAATTCAACAACAACCTCAACATTGGAAAACAACAACAACCTCAACATTGAAAAACACCAACAAATTCAACAACAACCTCAAAATTGAAAAACACCAACAAATTCAACAACAACCTCAACTTTGAAAAACACTAACAAATTCAACAAAAACCTCGAAATTGTAAAACACCAACAAATTCAACAACAAACTCAACATTGAAAAACACCAACAAATTCAAAAACAACCTCAACATTGAAAAACAACAACAACCTCAACATTGAAAAACACCAACAAATTCAACAACAATCTCAACATTGAAAAGCACCAACAAATTCAACAACAACCTCAACATTGAAAAACAACAACAACCTCAACATTGAAAAACACCAACAAATTCAACAACAACCTCAACATTGAAAAACAACAACAACCTCAACATTGAAAAACACCAACAAATTCAACAACAACCTCAACATTGAAAAACAACAACAAACTCAACATTGAAAAACACCAACAAATTCAACAACAACCTCAACATTGAACAACACCAACAAATTCAACAACAACCTTAACATTGAAAAACAACAACAACCTAAACATTGAAAAACACCAACAAATTCAACAACAACCTCAACATTGAAAAACAACAACATCCTCAACATTGAAAAACATCAACAAATTCAACAACAACCTAAACATTGAAAAACACCAACAAATTCAACAACAACCTCAACATTGAAAAACAACAACATCCTCAACATTGAAAAACATCAACAAATTCAACAACAACCTCAACATTGAAAAACACCAACAAATTCAACAACAACCTCAACATTGAAAAACAACAACAACCTCAACATTGAAAAACACCAACAAATTCAACAACAACCTCAACATTGAAAAACAACAACAACCTCAACATTGCAAAACTCCAGCAAATTCAACAACAACCTCAACATTTAAATACACCAACAAATTCAACAACAAACTCAACATTGAAAAACAACAACAATCTCAACATTGAAAAACACCAACAAATTCAACAACAACCTCAACATTGAAAAACAGCAACAACCTCAACATTGAAAAACACCAGCAAATTCAACAACAACTTCAACATTGAAAAACACCAACAAATTCAACAACAACCTCGACATTGAAAAACACCATCAAGTTCAACAACAACCTCAATATTGAAAAACAACAACAACCTCAACATTGAAAAACACCAACAAATTCAACAGATACTTCAACATTGAAAACACCAACAAATTCAACAACAACCTCAACATTTAAAAAGGCCAACAAATTCAACAACAACCTCAACATTGAAAAACAACAACCTCAACATTGAAAAACACCAACAAATTCAACAAAAAATTCAACATTGAAAAACACCAACAAATTCAACAACAACCCCGACATTGAAAAACACCAACAAATTCAACAACAACCTCAACTTGAAAAACAACAACAACCTCATCATGGAAAAACACCAACAAATTCAACAACAACCTCAACATTGAAAAACAACAACATCCTCAAAATTGAAAAACACCAACAAATTCAACAACAACCCCAACATTTAAAAACAACAACAACCTCAGCATTGAAAAACACCAACAAATTCAACAACAACCTCAACATTGAAAAACACCAACAAATTCAACAACAACCTCAACATTGAAAAACACCAACAAATTCAACAACAACCTCAACATTGAAAAACAACAACCTCAACATTGAAAAACACCAACAAATTCAACAAAAAATTCAACATTGAAAAACACCAACAAATTCAACAACAACCCCGACATTGAAAAACACCAACAAATTCAACAACAACCTCAACTTTGAAAAACAACAACAACCTCATCATGGAAAAACACCAACAAATTCAACAACAACCTCAACATTGAAAAACAACAACATCCTCAACATTGAAAAACACCAACAAATTCAACAACAACCCCAACATTTAAAAACAACAACAACCTCAGCATTGAAAAACACCAACAAATTCAACAACAACCTCAACATTGAAAGACACCAACAAATTCAACAACAACCCCAACATTGAAAAACACCAAAAAACTCAACAAAAACCTCAACATTGAAAAACAACAACAACCTCAACATTGAAAAACACCAACAAATTCAACAACAACCTCAACATTGAAAAACACCAACAAATTCAACAACAACCTCAACATTGAAAAACACCAACAACCTCAACATTGAAAAACACCAACAAGTTCAACAACAACCTCAACATTGAAAAACAACAACAAACTAAACATTGAAAAACACCAACAAATTCAACAACAACCTCAACATTGGAAAACAACAACAACCTCAACATTGAAAAACACCAACAAATTCAACAACAACCTCAACATTGAAAAACACCAACAAATTCAACAACAACCTCAGCTTTGAAAAACACTAACAAATTCAACAAAAACCTCGAAATTGAAAAACACCAACAAATTCAACAACAAACTCAACATTGAAAAACACCAACAAATTCAACAACAACCTCAACATTGAAAAACAACAACAACCTGAACATTGAAAAACACCAACAAATTCAACAACAATCTCAACATTGAAAAGCACCAACAAATTCAACAACAACCTCAACATTGAGAAACAACAACATCCTCAAAATTGAAAAACACCAACAAATTCAACAACAACCCCAACATTTAAAAACAACAACAACCTGAGCATTGAAAAACACCAACAAATTCAACAACAACCTCAACATTGAAAAACACCAACAAATTCAACAACAACCTCAACATTGAAAAACACCAAAAAACTCAACAAAAACCTCAACATTGAAAAACAACAACAACCTCAACATTGAAAAACACCAACAAATTCAACAACAACCTCAACATTGAAAAACACCAACAAATTCAACAACAACCTCAACATTGAAAAACACCAACAACCTCAACATTGAAAAACAACAACAAATTCAACAACAACCTCAACATTGAAAAACAACAACAACCTCAACATTGAAAAACACCAACAAATTCAACAACAACCTCAACATTGAAAAACAACAACAAACTAAACATTGAAAAACACCAACAAATTCAACAACAACCTCAACATTGGAAAACAACAACAACCTCAACATTGAAAAACACCAACAAATTCAACAACAACCTCAAAATTGAAAAACACCAACAAATTCAACAACAACCTCAACTTTGAAAAACACTAACAAATTCAACAAAAACCTCGAAATTGTAAAACACCAACAAATTCAACAACAAACTCAACATTGAAAAACACCAACAAATTCAAAAACAACCTCAACATTGAAAAACAACAACAACCTCAACATTGAAAAACACCAACAAATTCAACAACAATCTCAACATTGAAAAGCACCAACAAATTCAACAACAACCTCAACATTGAAAAACAACAACAACCTCAACATTGAAAAACACCAACAAATTCAACAACAACCTCAACATTGAAAAACAACAACAACCTCAACATTGAAAAACACCAACAAATTCAACAACAACCTCAACATTGAAAAACAACAACAAACTCAACATTGAAAAACACCAACAAATTCAACAACAACCTCAACATTGAACAACACCAACAAATTCAACAACAACCTTAACATTGAAAAACAACAACAACCTAAACATTGAAAAACACCAACAAATTCAACAACAACCTCAACATTGAAAAACAACAACATCCTCAACATTGAAAAACATCAACAAATTCAACAACAACCTCAACATTGAAAAACACCAACAAATTCAACAACAACCTCAGCATTGAAAAACAACAACAACCTCAACATTGAAAAACACCAACAAATTCAACAACAACCTCAACATTGAAAAACAACAACAACCTCAACATTGAAAAACACCAACAAATTCAACAACAACCTCAACATTGAAAAACAACAACAACCTCAACATTGCAAAACTCCAGCAAATTCAACAACAACCTCAACATTTAAATACACCAACAAATTCAACAACAAACTCAACATTGAAAAACAACAACAATCTCAACATTGAAAAACACCAACAAATTCAACAACAACCTCAACATTGAAAAACAGCAACAACCTCAACATTGAAAAACACCAGCAAATTCAACAACAACTTCAACATTGAAAAACACCAACAAATTCAACAACAACCTCGACATTGAAAAACACCATCAAGTTCAACAACAACCTCAATATTGAAAAACAACAACAACCTCAACATTGAAAAACACCAACAAATTCAACAGATACTTCAACATTGAAAACACCAACAAATTCAACAACAACCTCAACATTTAAAAAGGCCAACAAATTCAACAACAACCTCAACATTGAAAAACAACAACCTCAACATTGAAAAACACCAACAAATTCAACAAAAAATTCAACATTGAAAAACACCAACAAATTCAACAACAACCCCGACATTGAAAAACACCAACAAATTCAACAACAACCTCAACTTGAAAAACAACAACAACCTCATCATGGAAAAACACCAACAAATTCAACAACAACCTCAACATTGAAAAACAACAACATCCTCAAAATTGAAAAACACCAACAAATTCAACAACAACCCCAACATTTAAAAACAACAACAACCTCAGCATTGAAAAACACCAACAAATTCAACAACAACCTCAACATTGAAAAACACCAACAAATTCAACAACAACCTCAACATTGAAAAACACCAAAAAACGCAACAAAAACCTCAACATTGAAAAACAACAACAACCTCAACATTGAAAAACACCAACAAATTCAACAACAACCTCAACATTGAAAAACACAAACAAATTCAACAACAACCTCAACATTGAAAAACACCAACAAATTCAACAGCAACCTCAGCATTGAAAAACAACAACAACCTCAACATTGAAAAACACCAACAAATTCAACAACAACCTCAACATTGAAAAACAACAACAACCTCAACATTGAAAAACACCAACAAATTCAACAACAACCTCAACATTGAAAAACACCAACAAATTCAACAACAACCTCAGCATTGAAAAACAACAACAACCTCAACATTGAAAAACACCAACAAATTCAACAACAACCTCAACATTGAAAAACAACAACAACCTCAACATTGAAAAACACCAACAAATTCAACAACAACTTCAACATTGAAAAACACCAACAAATTCAACAACAACCTCGAAATTGAAAAACACCAACAAATACAACAACAACCTCAACATTGAAAAACAACAACAACCTCAACATTGAAAAACACCAACAAATTCAACAACAACCTCAACATTGAAAAACAACAACAACCTCAACATTGCAAAACTCCAGCAAATTCAACAACAACCTCAACATTTAAAAACACCAACAAATTCAACAACAAACTCAACATTGAAAAACAACAACAATCTCAACATTGAAAAACACCAACAAATTCAACAACAACCTCAACATTGAAAAACAACAACAACCTCAACATTGAAAAACACCAGCAAATTCAACAACAACTTCAACATTGAAAAACACCAACAAATTCAACAACAACCTCGACATTGAAAAACACCATCAAGTTCAACAACAACCTCAATATTGAAAAACAACAACAACCTCAACATTGAAAAACACCAACAAATTCAACAGAAACTTCAACATTGAAAACACCAACAAATTCAACAACAACCTCAACATTTAAAAAGGCCAACAAATTCAACAACAACCTCAACATTGAAAAACAACAACCTCAACATTGAAAAACACCAACAAATTCAACAAAAAATTCAACATTTAAAAACACTAACAAATTCAACAACAACCCCGACATTGAAAAACACCAACAAATTCAACAACAACCTCAACTTTGAAAAACAACAACAACCTCATCATGGAAAAACACCAACAAATTCAACAACAACCTCAACATTGAAAAACAACAACATCCTCAAAATTGAAAAACACCAACAAATTCAACAACAACCCCAACATTTAAAAACAACAACAACCTCAGCATTGAAAAACACCAACAAATTCAACAACAACCTCAACATTGAAAAACACCAACAAATTCAACAACAACCTCAACATTGAAAAACACCAAAAAACTCAACAAAAACCTCAACATTGAAAAACAACAACAACCTCAACATTGAAAAACACCAACAAATTCAACAACAACCTCAACATTGAAAAACACGAACAAATTCAACAACAACCTCAACATTGAAAAACACGAACAAATTCAACAACAACCTCAACATTGAAAAACACCAACAAATTCAACAACAACCTCAACATTGAAAAACAACAACAACCTCAACATTGAAAAACACCAACAAATTCAACAACAACCTCAACATTGAAAAACACCAACAAATTCAACAACAACCTCAGCATTGAAAAACAACAACAACCTCAACATTGAAAAACACCAACAAATTCAACAACAACCTCAACATTGAAAAACAACAACAACCTCAACATTGAAAAACACCAACAAATTCAACAACAACCTCGAAATTGAAAAACACCAACAAATACAACAACAGCCTCAACATTGAAAAACAACAACAACCTCAACATTGAAAAACACCAACAAATTCAACAACAACCTCAACATTGCAAAGTACCAGCAAATTCAACAACAACCTCAACATTTAAAAACACCAACAAATTCAACAACAACCTCAACATTGCAAAGTACCAGCAAATTCAACAACAACCTCAACATTTAAAAACACCAACAAATTCAACAACAAACTCAACATTGAAAAACAACAACAATCTCAACATTGAAAAACACCAACAAATTCAACAACAACCTCAACATTGAAAAACAGCAACAACCTCAACATTGAAAAACACCAGCAAAAAAACAACAACTTCAACATTGAAAAACAGCAACAAATTCAACAACAAACTCGACATTGAAAAATACCATCAAGTTCAACAACAACCTCAATATTGAAAAACAACAACAACCTCAACATGGAAAAACACCAACAAATTCAACAGAAACTTCAACATTGAAAACACCAACAAATTCAACAACAACCTCAACATTTAAAAAGGCCAACAAATTCAACAACAACCTCAACATTGAAAAACAACAACCTCAACATTGAATAACACCAACAAATTCAACAAAAAATTCAACATTGAAAAACACCAACAAATTCAACAACAACCCCGACATTGAAAAACACCAACAAATTCAACAACAACCTCAACTTTGAAAAACAACAACAACCTCATCATGGAAAAACACCAACAAATTCAACAACAACCTCAACATTGAAAAACAACAACATCCTCAACATTGAAAAACACCAACAAATTCAACAACAACCCCAACATTTAAAAACAACAACAACCTCAGCATTGAAAAACACCAACAAATTCAACAACAACCTCAACATTGAAAGACACCAACAAATTCAACAACAACCTCAACATTGAAAAACACCAAAAAACTCAACAAAAACCTCAACATTGAAAAACAACAACAACCTCAACATTGAAAAACAGCAACAAATTCAACAACAACCTCAACATTGAAAAACACCAACAAATTCAACAACAACCTCAACATTGAAAAACACCAACAACCTCAACATTGAAAAACACCAACAAATTCAACAACAACCTCAACATTGGAAAACAACAACAACCTCAACATTGAAAAACACCAACAAATTCAACAACAACCTCAACATTGAAAAACACCAACAAATTCAACAACAACCTCAACTTTGAAAAACACTAACAAATTCAACAAAAACCTCGAAATTGAAAAACACCAACAAATTCAACAACAAACTCAACATTGAAAAACACCAACAAATTCAACAACAACCACAACATTGAAAAACAACAACAACCTGAACATTGAAAAACACCAACAAATTCAACAACAATCTCAACATTGAAAAGCACCAACAAATTCAACAACAACCTCAACATTGAAAAACAACAACATCCTCAAAATTGAAAAACACCAACAAATTCAACAACAACCCCAACATTTAAAAACAACAACAACCTGAGCATTGAAAAACACCAACAAATTCAACACAACCTCAACATTGAAAAACACCAACAAATTCAACAACAACCTCAACATTGAAAAACACCAAAAAACTCAACAAAAACCTCAACATTGAAAAACAACAACAACCTCAACATTGAAAAACACCAACAAATTCAACAACAACCTCAACATTGAAAAACACCAACAAATTCAACAACAACCTCAACATTGAAAAACACCAATAACCTCAACATTGAAAAACAACAACAAATTCAACAACAACCTCAACATTGAAAAACAACAACAACCTCAACATTGAAAAACACCAACAAATTCAACAACAACCTCAACATTGGAAAACAACAACAACCTCAACATTGAAAAACACCAACAAATTCAACAACAACCTCAACATTGAAAAACACCAACAAATTCAACAACAACCTCAACATTGAAAGACACCAACAAATTCAACAACAACCTCAACATTGAAAAACACCAAAAAACTCAACAAAAACCTCAACATTGAAAAACAACAACAACCTCAACATTGAAAAACACCAACAAATTCAACAACAACCTCAACATTGAAAAACACCAACAAATTCAACAACAACCTCAACATTGAAAAACACCAACAACCTCAACATTGAAAAACACCAACAAGTTCCACAACAACCTCAACATTGAAAAACAACAACAAACTAAACATTGAAAAACACCAACAAATTCAACAACAACCTCAACATTGGAAAACAACAACAACCTCAACATTGAAAAACACCAACAAATTCAACAACAACCTCAACATTGAAAAACACCAACAAATTCAACAACAACCTCAACTTTGAAAAACACTAACAAATTCAACAAAAACCTCGAAATTGAAAAACACCAACAAATTCAACAACAAACTCAACATTGAAAAACACCAACAAATTCAACAACAACCTCAACATTGAAAAACAACAACAACCTGAACATTGAAAAACACCAACAAATTCAACAACAATCTCAACATTGAAAAGCACCAACAAATTCAACAACAACCTCAACATTGAAAAACAACAACATCCTCAAAATTGAAAAACACCAACAAATTCAACAACAACCCCAACATTTAAAAACCACAACAACCTGAGCATTGAAAAACACCAACAAATTCAACACAACCTCAACATTGAAAAACACCAACAAATTCAACAACAACCTCAACATTGAAAAACACCAAAAAACTCAACAAAAACCTCAACATTGAAAAACAACAACAACCTCAACATTGAAAAACACCAACAAATTCAACAACAACCTCAACATTGAAAAACACCAACAAATTCAACAACAACCTCAACATTGAAAAACACCAATAACCTCAACATTGAAAAACAACAACAAATTCAACAACAACCTCAACATTGAAAAACAACAACAACCTCAACATTGAAAAACACCAACAAATTCAACAACAACCTCAACATTGGAAAACAAAAACAACCTCAACATTGAAAAACACCAACAAATTCAACAACAACCTCAACATTGAAAAACACCAACAAATTCAACAACAACCTCAACATTGAAAAACACCAACAAATTCAACAACAACCTCAACATTGAAAAACACCAATAACCTCAACATTGAAAAACAACAACAAATTCAACAACAACCTCAACATTGAAAAACAACAACAAACTAAACATTGAAAAACACCAACAAATTCAACAACAACCTCAACATTGGAAAACAACAACAACCTCAACATTGAAAAACACCAACAAATTCAACAACAACCTCAACATTGAAAAAAACCAACAAATTCAACAACAACCTCAACTTTGAAAAACACTAACAAATTCAACAAAAACCTCGAAATTGAAAAACACCAACAAATTCAACAACAAACTCAACATTGAAAAACACCAACAAATTCAACAACAACCTCAACATTGAAAAACAACAACAACCTGAACATTGAAAAACACCAACAAATTCAACAACAATCTCAACATTGAAAAGCACCAACAAATTCAACAACAACCTCAACATTGAAAAACAACAACATCCTCAAAATTGAAAAACACCAACAAATTCAACAACAACCCCAACATTTAAAAACAACAACAACCTGAGCATTGAAAAACACCAACAAATTCAACAACAACCTCAACATTGAAAAACACCAACAAATTCAACAACAACCTCAACATTGAAAAACACCAAAAAACTCAACAAAAACCTCAACATTGAAAAACAACAACAACCTCAACATTGAAAAACACCAACAATTTCAACAACAACCTCAACATTGAAAAACACCAACAAATTCAACAACAACCTCAACATTGAAAAACACCAACAACCTCAACATTGAAAAACAACAACAAATTCAACAACAACCTCAACATTGAAAAACAACAACAACCTCAACATTGAAAAACACCAACAAATTCAACAACAACCTCAACATTGAAAAACAACAACAAACTAAACATTGAAAAACACCAACAAATTCAACAACAACCTCAACATTGGAAAACAACAACAACCTCAACATTGAAAAACACCAACAAATTCAACAACAACCTCAAAATTGAAAAACACCAACAAATTCAACAACAACCTCAACTTTGAAAAACACTAACAAATTCAACAAAAACCTCGAAATTGTAAAACACCAACAAATTCAACAACAAACTCAACATTGAAAAACACCAACAAATTCAAAAACAACCTCAACATTGAAAAACAACAACAACCTCAACATTGAAAAACACCAACAAATTCAACAACAATCTCAACATTGAAAAGCACCAACAAATTCAACAACAACCTCAACATTGAAAAACAACAACAACCTCAACTTTGAAAAACACCAACAAATTCAACAACAACCTCAACATTGAAAAACAACAACAACCTCAACATTGAAAAACACCAACAAATTCAACAACAACCTCAACATTGAAAAACAACAACAAACTCAACATTGAAAAACACCAACAAATTCAACAACAACCTCAACATTGAACAACACCAACAAATTCAACAACAACCTTAACATTGAAAAACAACAACAACCTAAACATTGAAAAACACCAACAAATTCAACAACAACCTCAACATTGAAAAACAACAACATCCTCAACATTGAAAAACATCAACAAATTCAACAACAACCTCAACATTGAAAAACACCAACAAATTCAACAACAACCTCAGCATTGAAAAACAACAACAACCTCAACATTGAAAAACACCAACAAATTCAACAACAACCTCAACATTGAAAAACAACAACAAGCTCAACATTGAAAAACACCAACAAATTCATCAACAACCTCAACATTGAAAAACAACAACAACCTCAACATTGCAAAACTCCAGCAAATTCAACAGCAACCTGAAAATTTAAATACACCAACAAATTCAACAACAAACTCAACATTGAAAAACAACAACAATCTCAACATTGAAAAACACCAACAAATTCAACAACAACCTCAACATTGAAAAACAGCAACAACCTCAACATTGAAAAACACCAGCAAATTCAACAACAACTTCAACATTGAAAAACACCAACAACTTCAACAACAACCTAGACATTGAAAAACACC
Organism: Isurus oxyrinchus; assembly: GCA_026770705.1. NCBI lineage: Eukaryota > Metazoa > Chordata > Chondrichthyes > Lamniformes > Lamnidae > Isurus > Isurus oxyrinchus. The sequence continues at coordinate 463,652 of JANJGN010000420.1, forward strand.
ATCAAGTTCAACAACAACCTCAATATTGAAAAACAACAACAACCTCAACATTGAAAAACACCAACAAATTCAACAGAAACTTCAACATTGGAAACACCAACAAATTCAACAACAACCTCAACATTTAAAAAGGCCAACAAATTCAACAACAACCTCAACATTGAAAAACAACAACCTCAACATTGAAAAACACCAACAAATTCAACAAAAAATTCAACATTGAAAAACACCAACAAATTCAACAACAACCCCGACATTGAAAAACACCAACAAATTCAACAACAACCTCAACTTGAAAAACAACAACAACCTCATCATGGAAAAACACCAACAAATTCAACAACAACCTCAACATTGAAAAACAACAACATCCTCAAAATTGAAAAACACCAACAAATTCAACAACAACCCCAACATTTAAAAACAACAACAACCTCAGCATTGAAAAACACCAACAAATTCAACAACAACCTCAACATTGAAAAACACCAACAAATTCAACAACAACCTCAACATTGAAAAACAGCAAAAAACTCAACAAAAACCTCAACATTGAAAAACAACAACAACCTCAACATTGAAAAACACCAACAAATTCAACAACAACCTCAACATTGAAAAACACAAACAAATTCAACAACAACCTCAACATTGAAAAACACCAACAAATTCAACAGCAACCTCAGCATTGAAAAACAACAACAACCTCAACATTGAAAAACACCAACAAATTCAACAACAACCTCAACATTGAAAAACAACAACAACCTCAACATTGAAAAACACCAACAAATTCAACAACAACCTCAACATTGAAAAACACCAACAAATTCAACAACAACCTCATTATTGAAAAACAACAACAACCTCAACATTGAAAAACACCAACAAATTCAACAACAACCTCAACATTGAAAAACAACAACAACCTCAACATTGAAAAACACCAACAAATTCAACAACAACTTCAACATTGAAAAACACCAACAAATTCAACAACAACCTCGAAATTGAAAAACACCAACAAATACAACAACAACCTCAACATTGAAAAACAACAACAACGTCAACATTGAAAAACACCAACAAATTCAACAACAACCTCAACATTGAAAAACAACAACAACCTCAACATTGCAAAACACCAGCAAATTCAACAACAACCTCCACATTTAAAAACACCAACAAATTCAACAACAAACTTAACATTGAAAAACAACAACAATCTCAACATTGAAAAACACCAACAAATTCAACAACAACCTCAACATTGAAAAACAACAACAACCTCAACATTGAAAAACACCAGCAAATTCAACAAAAACTTCAACATTGAAAAACACCAACAAATTCAACAACAACCTCGACATTGAAAAACACCATCAAGTTCAACAACAACCTCAATATTGAAAAACAACAACAACCTCAACATTGAAAAACACCAACAAATTCAACAGAAACTTCAACATTGAAAACACCAACAAATTCAACAACAACCTCAACATTTAAAAAGGCCAACAAATTCAACAACAACCTCAACATTGAAAAACAACAACCTCAACATTGAAAAACACCAACAAATTCAACAAAAAATTCAACATTGAAAAACACCAACAAATTCAACAACAACCCCGACATTGAAAAACACCAACAAATTCAACAACAACCTCAACTTGAAAAACAACAACAACCTCATCATGGAAAAACACCAACAAATTCAACAACAACCTCAACATTGAAAAACAACAACATCCTCAAAATTGAAAAACACCAACAAATTCAACAACAACCCCAACATTTAAAAACAACAACAACCTCAGCATTGAAAAACACCAACAAATTCAACAACAACCTCAACATTGAAAAACACCAACAAATTCAACAACAACCTCAACATTGAAAAACACCAAAAAACTCAACAAAAACCTCAACATTGAAAAACAACAACAACCTCAACATTGAAAAACACCAACAAATTCAACAACAACCTCAACATTGAAAAACACAAACAAATTCAACAACAACCTCAACATTGAAAAACACCAACAAATTCAACAGCAACCTCAGCATTGAAAAACAACAACAATCTCAACATTGAAAAACACCAACAAATTCAACAACAACCTCAACATTGAAAAACAACAACAACCTCAACATTGAAAAACACCAACAAATTCAACAACAACCTCAACATTGAAAAACACCAACAAATTCAACAACAACCTCATTATTGAAAAACAACAACAACCTCAACATTGAAAAACACCAACAAATTCAACAACAACCTCAACATTGAAAAACAACAACAACCTCAACATTGAAAAACACCAACAAATTCAACAACAACTTCAACATTGAAAAACACCAACAAATTCAACAACAACCTCGAAATTGAAAAACACCAACAAATACAACAACAACCTCAACATTGAAAAACAACAACAACGTCAACATTGAAAAACACCAACAAATTCAACAACAACCTCAACATTGAAAAACAACAACAACCTCAACATTGCAAAACACCAGCAAATTCAACAACAACCTCCACATTTAAAAACACCAACAAATTCAACAACAAACTTAACATTGAAAAACAACAACAATCTCAACATTGAAAAACACCAACAAATTCAACAACAACCTCAACATTGAAAAACAACAACAACATCAACATTGAAAAACACCAGCAAATTCAACAAAAACTTCAACATTGAAAAACACTAACAAATTCAACAACAACCTCGACATTGAAAAACACCATCAAGTTCAACAACAACCTCAATATTGAAAAACAACAACAACCTCAACATTGAAAAACACCAACAAATTCAACAGAAACTTCAACATTGAAAACACCAACAAATTCAACAACAACCTCAACATTTAAAAAGGCCAACAAATTCAACAACAACCTCAACATTGAAAAACAACAACCTCAACATTGAAAAACACCAACAAATTCAACAAAAAATTCAACATTGAAAAACACCAACAAATTCAAAAACAACCCCGACATTGAAAAACACCAACAAATTCAACAACAACCTCAACTTTGAAAAACAACAACATCCTCATCATGGAAAAACACCAACAAATTCAACAACAACCTCAGCATTGAAAAACAACAACATCCTCAAAATTGAAAAACACCAACAAATTCAACAACAACCCCAACATTTAAAAACAACAACAACCTCAGCATTGAAAAACACCAACAAATTCAACAACAACCTCAACATTGAAATACACCAACAAATTCAACAACAACCTCAACATTGAAAAACACCAAAAAACTCAACAAAAACCTCAACATTGAAAAACAACAACAACCTCAACATTGAAAAACACCAACAAATTCAACAACAACCTCAACATTGAAAAACACCAACAAATTCAACAACAACCTCAACATTGAAAAACACCAACAACCTCAACATTGAAAAACAACAACAAATTCAACAACAACCTCAACATTGAAAAACAACAACAACCTCAACATTGAAAAACACCAACAAATTCAACAACAACCTCAACATTGAAAAACAACAACAAACTAAACATTGAAAAACACCAACAAATTCAACAACAACCTCAACATTGGAAAACAACAACAACCTCAACATTGAAAAAAACCAACAAATTCAACAACAACCTCAACTTTGAAAAACACTAACAAATTCAACAAAAACCTCGAAATTGAAAAACACCAACAAATTCAACAACAAACTCAACATTGAAAAACACCAACAAATTCAACAACAACCTCAACATTGAAAAACAACAACAACCTCAACATTGAAAAACACCAACAAATTCAACAACAATCTCAACATTGAAAAGCACCAACAAATTCAACAACAACCTCAACATTGAAAAACAACAACAACCTCAACATTGAAAAACACCAACAAATTCAACAATAACCTCAACATTGAAAAACAACAACAACCTCAACATTGAAAAACACCAACAAATTCAACAGCAACCTCAACATTGAAAAACAACAACAAACTCAACATTGAAAAACACCAACAAATTCAACAACAACCTCAACATTGAAAAACAACAACAACCTCAACATTGAAAAACACCAACAAATTCAACAACAACCTCAACATTGAACAATACCAACAAATTCAACAACAACCTCAACATTGAAAAACAACAACAACCTAAACATTGAAAAACACCAACAAATTCAACAACAACCTCAACATTGAAAAACAACAACAACCTCAACATTGAAAAACACCAACAAATTCAACAACAACCTCAACATTGAAAAGCACCAACAAATTCAACAACAACCTCAGCATTGAAAAACAACAACAACCTCAACATTGAAAAACACCAACAAATTCAACAACAACCTCAACATTGAAAAACAACAACAACCTCAACATTGAAAAACACCATCAAATTCAACAACAACTTCAACATTGAAAAACACCAACAAATTCAACAACAAGTTCGAAATTGAAAAACACCAACAAATACAACAACAACCTCAACATTGAAAAACAACAACAACCTCAACATTGAAAAACACCAACAAATTCAACAACAACCTCAACATTGAAAAACAACAACAACCTCAACATTGCAAAACACCAACAAATTCAACAACAACTTCAACATTGAAAAACACCAACAAATTCAACAACAACCTCGAAATTGAAAAACACCAACAAATACAACAACAACCTCAACATTGAAAAACAACAACAACGTCAACATTGAAAAACACCAACAAATTCAACAACAACCTCAACATTGAAAAACAACAACAACCTCAACATTGCAAAACACCAGCAAATTCAACAACAACCTCCACATTTAAAAACACCAACAAATTCAACAACAAACTTAACATTGAAAAACAACAACAATCTCAACATTGAAAAACACCAACAAATTCAACAACAACCTCAACATTGAAAAACAACAACAACCTCAACATTGAAAAACACCAGCAAATTCAACAAAAACTTCAACATTGAAAAACATCAACAAATTCAACAACAACCTCGACATTGAAAAACACCATCAAGTTCAACAACAACCTCAATATTGAAAAACAACAACAACCTCAACATTGAAAAACACCAACAAATTCAACAAAAAATTCAACATTGAAAAACACCAACAAATTCAACAACAACCCCGACATTGAAAAACACCAACAAATTCAACAACAACCTCAACTTGAAAAACAACAACAACCTCATCATGGAAAAACACCAACAAATTCAACAACAACCTCAACATTGAAAAACAACAACATCCTCAAAATTGAAAAACACCAACAAATTCAACAACAACCCCAACATTTAAAAACAACAACAACCTCAGCATTGAAAAACACCAACAAATTCAACAACAACCTCAACATTGAAAAACACCAACAAATTCAACAACAACCTCAACATTGAAAAACACCAAAAAACTCAACAAAAACCTCAACATTGAAAAACAACAACAACCTCAACATTGAAAAACACCAACAAATTCAACAACAACCTCAACATTGAAAAACACAAACAAATTCAACAACAACCTCAACATTGAAAAACACCAACAAATTCAACAGCAACCTCAGCATTGAAAAACAACAACAATCTCAACATTGAAAAACACCAACAAATTCAACAACAACCTCAACATTGAAAAACAACAACAACCTCAACATTGAAAAACACCAACAAATTCAACAACAACCTCAACATTGAAAAACACCAACAAATTCAACAACAACCTTATTATTGAAAAACAACAACAACCTCAACATTGAAAAACACCAACAAATTCAACAACAACCTCAACATTGAAAAACAACAACAACCTCAACATTGAAAAACACCAACAAATTCAACAACAACTTCAACATTGAAAAACACCAACAAATTCAACAACAACCTCGAAATTGAAAAACACCAACAAATACAACAACAACCTCAACATTGAAAAACAACAACAACGTCAACATTGAAAAACACCAACAAATTCAACAACAACCTCAACATTGAAAAACAACAACAACCTCAACATTGCAAAACACCAGCAAATTCAACAACAACCTCCACATTTAAAAACACCAACAAATTCAACAACAAACTTAACATTGAAAAACAACAACAATCTCAACATTGAAAAACACCAACAAATTCAACAACAACCTCAACATTGAAAAACAACAACAACATCAACATTGAAAAACACCAGCAAATTCAACAAAAACTTCAACATTGAAAAACACTAACAAATTCAACAACAACCTCGACATTGAAAAACACCATCAAGTTCAACAACAACCTCAATATTGAAAAACAACAACAACCTCAACATTGAAAAACACCAACAAATTCAACAGAAACTTCAACATTGAAAACACCAACAAATTCAACAACAACCTCAACATTTAAAAAGGCCAACAAATTCAACAACAACCTCAACATTGAAAAACAACAACCTCAACATTGAAAAACACCAACAAATTCAACAAAAAATTCAACATTGAAAAACACCAACAAATTCAAAAACAACCCCGACATTGAAAAACACCAACAAATTCAACAACAACCTCAACTTTGAAAAACAACAACATCCTCATCATGGAAAAACACCAACAAATTCAACAACAACCTCAGCATTGAAAAACAACAACATCCTCAAAATTGAAAAACACCAACAAATTCAACAACAACCCCAACATTTAAAAACAACAACAACCTCAGCATTGAAAAACACCAACAAATTCAACAACAACCTCAACATTGAAATACACCAACAAATTCAACAACAACCTCAACATTGAAAAACACCAAAAAACTCAACAAAAACCTCAACATTGAAAAACAACAACAACCTCAACATTGAAAAACACCAACAAATTCAACAACAACCTCAACATTGAAAAACACCAACAACTTCAACAACAACCTCAACATTGAAAAACACCAACAACCTCAACATTGAAAAACAACAACAAATTCAACAACAACCTCAACATTGAAAAACAACAACAACCTCAACATTGAAAAACACCAACAAATTCAACAACAACCTCAACATTGAAAAACAACAACAAACTAAACATTGAAAAACACCAACAAATTCAACAACAACCTCAACATTGGAAAACAACAACAACCTCAACATTGAAAAAAACCAACAAATTCAACAACAACCTCAACTTTGAAAAACACTAACAAATTCAACAAAAACCTCGAAATTGAAAAACACCAACAAATTCAACAACAAACTCAACATTGAAAAACACCAACAAATTCAACAACAACCTCAACATTGAAAAACAACAACAACCTCAACATTGAAAAACACCAACAAATTCAACAACAATCTCAACATTGAAAAGCACCAACAAATTCAACAACAACCTCAACATTGAAAAACAACAACAACCTCAACATTGAAAAACACCAACAAATTCAACAATAACCTCAACATTGAAAAACAACAACAACCTCAACATTGAAAAACACCAACAAATTCAACAGCAACCTCAACATTGAAAAACAACAACAAACTCAACATTGAAAAACACCAACAAATTCAACAACAACCTCAACATTGAAAAACAACAACAACCTCAACATTGAAAAACACCAACAAATTCAACAACAACCTCAACATTGAACAATACCAACAAATTCAACAACAACCTCAACATTGAAAAACAACAACAACCTAAACATTGAAAAACACCAACAAATTCAACAACAACCTCAACATTGAAAAACAACAACAACCTCAACATTGAAAAACACCAACAAATTCAACAACAACCTCAACATTGAAAAGCACCAACAAATTCAACAACAACCTCAGCATTGAAAAACAACAACAACCTCAACATTGAAAAACACCAACAAATTCAACAACAACCTCAACATTGAAAAACAACAACAACCTCAACATTGAAAAACACCATCAAATTCAACAACAACTTCAACATTGCAAAACACCAGCAAATTCAACAACAACCTCAACATTTAAAAACACCAACAAATTCAACAGCAACCTCAACATTGAAAAACAACAACAATCTCAACATTGAAAAACAGCAACAAATTCGACAACAACCTCAACATTGAAAAACAACAACAACCTCAACATTGAAAAACACCAACAAATTCAACAACAACCTCGACATTGAAAAACACCCTCAAATTCAAAATCAACCTCAACATTGAAAAACACCAACAACCGCAAAATTGAAAAAACACCAACAAATTCAACAACAACCTCAACATTTAAAAACAACAGCAACCTCAACATTGAAAAAAGCCAACAAATTCAACAACAACCTCAACATTGAAAAACACCAACAAATTCAACAACAACCTCAACATTGAAAAACAACAACAACCTCAACATTGAAAAACACCAACAAATTCAACAACAACTCAACTTTGAAAAACACCAACAAATTCAACAACAACCTCATTATTGAAAAACAACAACAACCTCAACATTGAAAAACACCAACAAATTCAACAACAACCTCAACACTGAAAAACAACAACATCCTCAACATAGAAAAACACCAACAAATTCAACAACAACTTCAACATTGAAAAACGCCAACAAATTCAACAACAACCTCGAAATTGAAAAACACCAACAAATACAACAACAACCTCAACATTGAAAAACAACAACCTCAACATTGAAAAACACCAACAAATTCAACAACAGCTTCAACATTGAAAAACAACAACAACCTCAACATTGCAAAACAACAGCAAATTCAACAACAACCTCAACATTTAAAAACACCAACAAATTCAACAACAACCTCAACATTGAAGAACAACAACAATCTCAACATTGAAAAACAGCAACAAATTCAACAACAATCTCAACATTGAAAAAGAACAACAACCTCAACATTGAAAAACACCAACAAATTCAACAACAGCCTCGACATTGAAAAACACCCTCAAATTCAAAATCAACCTCAACATTGAACAACACCAACAACCTCAAAATTGAAAAAACACGAACAAATTCAACAACAACCTCAACATTGAAAAACACCAACAAATTCAACAACAACCTCAACATTGAAAAACACCAACAAACTAAACAACAACCTCAACATTGAAAAATAACAACAACCTCAACATTGAAAAACACCAACAAATTCAACAACAACCTCAACTTTGAAAAACACCAACAAATTCAACAACAACCTCAGCATTGAAAAAGAACAGCAACCTCAACATTGAAAAACATCAACAAATTCAACAACAACCTCAACATTGAAAAACAACAACAACCTCAACATTGAAAAACACCAACAAAATCAATAAAAACTTCAACATTGAATAACACCAACAAATTCAACAACAACCTCGAAATTGAAAAACACCAACAAATTCAACAACAACTTCAACATTGAAAAACACCAACAAATTCAACAACATCCTCGACATTCAAAAACACCATCAAGTTCAACAACAACATCAAGATTGAAAAACACCAACAACCTCAAAATTGAAAAAACACCAACAAATTCAACAACAACCTCAACATTTAAAAACAACAACAACCTCAACATTGAAAAACACCAACAAATTCAACAACAACCTCATCACTAAAAAACACCAACAAATTCAACAACAACCTCAACATTGAAAAACACCAACAAACTCAACAACATCCTCAACATTGAAAAACAAGAACAACCTCAACATTGAAAAGCACCAACAAATTCAACAACAACCTCAACATTGAAAAACACCAACAAATTCAACAACAACCTCAACATTGAAAAACAACAACAACCTCAACATTGAAAAACACCAACAAATTCAACAACAACCTCAACATTGAAAAACAACACCAACCTCAACATTGAAAAACACCAACAAATTCAACAACAACCTCAACATTGAAAAACAACAACAACCTCAACATTGAAAAACACCAACAAATTCAACAACAACCTCAACATTGAAAAACACCAACAAATTCAACAACAACCTCAACATTGAAAAACAACAACAACCTCAACATTGAAAAACACCAACAAATTCAACAACAACCTCAGCATTGAAAAACAACAACAACCTCAACATTGAAAAACACCAACAAATTGAACAACAACCTCAACATTGAAAAACAACAACAACCTCAACATTGAAAAACACCAACAAATTCAACAACAACCTCAACATTGAAAAACACAAACAAATTCAACAACAACCTCAACATTGAAAAACAACAACAACCTCAACATTGAAAAACACCAACAAATTCAACAACAACCTCAACATTGAAATTCAACAACAACCTCAACATTGAAAAACAACAACAAACTCAACATTGAAAAACACCAACAAATTCAACAACAACCTCAACATTGAAAAACAACAACAACCTCAACATTGAAAAATACCAACAAATTCAACAACAACCTCAACATTTAAAAACACCAACAAATTCAACAACAACCTCAACATTGAAAAACAACAACAATCTCAACTTTGAAAAACACCAACAAATTCAACAAGAACCTCAACATTGAAAAACAGCAACAACCTCAACATTGAAAAACACCAACAAATTCAACAACAACCTCAACATTGAAAAACACCAACAAATTCAACAACAACCTCAACATTGAAAAACACCAACAAATTCAACAACAACCTCAACATTGAAAAACAACAACAACCTCAACATTGAAAAACACCAACAAATTCAACAACAACCTCAGCATTGAAAAACAACAACAACCTCAACATTGAAAAACACCAACAAATTGAACAACAACCTCAACATTGAAAAACAACAACAACCTCAACATTGAAAAACACCAACAAATTCAACAACAACCTCAACATTGAAAAACACCAACAAATTCAACAACAACCTCAACATTGAAAAACAACAACAACCTCAACATTGAAAAACACCAACAAATTCAACAACAACCTCAACATTGAAATTCAACAACAACCTCAACATTGAAAAACAACAACAAACTCAACATTGAAAAACACCAACAAATTCAACAACAACCTCAACATTGAAAAACAACAACAACCTCAACATTGAAAAACACCAACAAATTCAACAACAACCTCAACATTTAAAAACACCAACAAATTCAACAGCAACCTCAACATTGAAAAACAACAACAATCTCAAGTTTGAAAAACACCAACAAATTCAACAAGAACCTCAACATTGAAAAACAGCAACAACCTCAACATTGAAAAACACCAACAAATTCAACAACAACCTCAACATTGAAAAACACCAACAAATTCAACAACAACCTCAACATTGAAAAACACCAACAAATTCAACAACAAACTCTTCATTGAAAAACACCAACAAATTCAACAACAACCTCAACATTGAAAAACAACAACAACCTCAACATTGAAAAACACCAACAAATTCAACAACAACCTCATCATTGAAAAGCACCAACAAATTCAACAACAACCTCAACATTGAAAAACAACAACAACCTCAACATTGAAAAACACCAACAAATTCAACAACAACATCAAAATTGAAAAACAACAACAACCTCAACATTGAAAAACACCAGCAAATTCAACAACAACCTCAACATTTAAAAACACCAACAACTTCAACAACAAACTTAACATTGAAAAACAACAACCATCTCAACATTGAAAAACACCAACAAATTCAACAACAATCTCAACATTGAAAAACAACAACAACCTCAACATTGAAAAACACCAGCAAATTCAACAACAACTTCAACATTGAAAAACACCAACAAATTCAACAACAACCTCGACATTGAAAAACACCATCAAGTTCAACAACAACCTCAATATTGAAAAACAACAACAACCTCAACATTGAAAAACACCAACAAATTCAACAGAAACTTCAACATTGAAAACACCAACAAATTCAACAACAACCTCAACATTTAAAAAGGCCAACAAATTCAACAACAACCTCAACATTGAAAAACAACAACCTCAACATTGAAAAACACCAACAAATTCAACAAAAAATTCAACATTGAAAAACACCAACAAATTCAACAACAACCCCGACATTGAAAAACACCAACAAATTCAACAACAACCTCAACTTTGAAAAACAACAACAACCTCATCATGGAAAAACACCAACAAATTCAACAACAACCTCAACATTGAAAAACAACAACATCCTCAACATTGAAAAACACCAAAAAACTCAACAAAAACCTCAACATTGAAAAACAACAACAACCTCAACATTGAAAAACACCAACAAATTCAACAACAACCTCAACATTGAAAAACACCAACAAATCCAACAACAACCTCAACATTGAAAAACACCAACAACCTCAACATTGAAAAACAACAACAAATTCAACAACAACCTCAACATTGAAAAACAACAACAACCTCAACATTGAAAAACACCAACAAATTCAACAACAACCTCAACATTGAAAAACAACAACAAACTAAACATTGAAAAACACCAACAAATTCAACAACAACCTCAACATTGGAAAACAACAACAACCTCAACATTGAAAAACACCAACAAATTCAACAACAACCTCAACTTTGAAAAACACTAACAAATTCAACAAAAACCTCGAAATTGAAAAACACCAACAAATTCAACAACAAACTCAACATTGAAAAACACCAACAAATTCAACAACAACCTCAACATTGAAAAACAACAACAACCTCAACATTGAAAAACACCAACAAATTCAACAACAATCTCAACATTGAAAAGCACCAACAAATTCAACAACAACCTCAACATTGAAAAACAACAACAACCTCAACATTGAAAAACACCAACAAATTCAACAACAACCTCAACATTGAAAAACAACAACAACCTCAACATTGAAAAACACCAACAAATTCAACAACAACCTCAACATTGAAAAACAACAACAAACTCAACATTGAAAAACACCAACAAATTCAACAACAACCTCAACATTGAAAAACAACAACAACCTCAACATTGAAAAACACCAACAAATTCAACAACAACCTCAACATTGAACAACACCAACAAATTCAACAACAACCTCAACATTGAAAAACAACAACAACCTAAACATTGAATAACACCAACAAATTCAGCAACAACCTCAACATTGAAAAACAACAACAACCTCAACATTGAAAAACACCAACAAATTCAACAACAACCTCAACATTGAAAAACACCAACAAATTCAACAACAACCTCAGCATTGAAAAACAACAACAACCTCAACATTGAAAAACACCAACAAGTTCAACAACAACCTCAACATTGAAAAACAACAACAACCTCAACATTGAAAAACACCATCAAATTCAACAACAACTTCAACATTGAAAAACACCAACAAATTCAACAACAACTTCGAAATTGAAAAACACCAACAAATACAACAACAACCTCAACATTGAAAAACAACAACAACCTCAACATTGAAAAACACCAACAAATTCAACAACAACCTCAACATTGAAAAACAACAACAACCTCAACATTGCAAAACACCAGCAAATTCAACAACAGCCTCAACATTTAAAAACACCAACAAATTCAACAACAACCTCAACATTGAAAAACAACAACAATCTCAACATTGAAAAACACCAACAAATTCGACAACAACCTCAACATTGAAAAACAACAACAACCTCAACATTGAAAAACACCAACAAATTCAACAACAACCTCGACATTGAAAAACACCCTCAAATTCAAAATCAACCTCAACATTGAAAAACACCAACAACTGCAAAATTGAAAAAACACCAACAAATTCAACAACAACCTCAACATTTAAAAACAGCAACCTCAACATTGAAAAACACCAACAAATTCAACAACAACCTCAACATTGAAAAACACCAACAAATTCAACAACAACCTCAACATTGAAAAACACCAACAAACTCAACAACAACCTCAACACTGAAAAATAACAACAACCTCAACATTGAAAAACACCAACAAATTCAACAACAACCTCAACATTGAAAAACACCAACAAATTCAACAACAACCTCAACATTGAAAAACACCAACAATTTCAACAACAACCTCAACATTGAAAAACAACAACAACCTAAACATTGAAAAACACCAACAAATTCAACAACAACATCAAAATTGAAAAACAACAACAACCTCAACATTGAAATACACCAGCAAATTCAACAACAACCTCAACATTTAAAAACACCAACAACTTCAACAACAAACTTAACATTGAAAAACAACAACAATCTCAACATTGAAAAACACCAACAAATTCAACAACAATCTCAACATTGAAAAACAACAACAACCTCAACATTGAAAAACACCAGCAAATTGAACAACAACTTCAACATTGAAAAACACCAACAAATTCAACAACAACCTCGACATTGAAAAACACCATCAAGTTCAACAACAACCTCAATATTGAAAAACAACAACAACCTCAATATTGAAAAACACCAACAAATTCAACAGAAACTTCAACATTAAAAACACCAGCAAATTCAACAACAACCTCAACATTTAAAAACACCAACAACTTCAACAACAAACTTAACATTGAAAAACAACAACCATCTCAACATTGAAAAACACCAACAAATTCAACAACAATCTCAACATTGAAAAACAACAACAACCTCAACATTGAAAAACACCAGCAAATTCAACAACAACTTCAACATTGAAAAACACCAACAAATTCAACAACAACCTCGACATTGAAAAACACCATCAAGTTCAACAACAACCTCAATATTGAAAAACAACAACAACCTCAACATTGAAAAACACCAACAAATTCAACAGAAACTTCAACATTGAAAACACCAACAAATTCAACAACAACCTCAACATTTAAAAAGGCCAACAAATTCAACAACAACCTCAACATTGAAAAACACCAACAAATTCAACAACAACCTCAACATTGAAAAACACCAACAACCTCAACATTGAAAAACAACAACAAATTCAACAACAACCTCAACATTGAAAAACAACAACAACCTCAACATTGAAAAACACCAACAAATTCAACAACAACCTCAACATTGAAAAACAACAACAAACTAAACATTGAAAAACACCAACAAATTCAACAACAACCTCAACATTGGAAAACAACAACAACCTCAACATTGAAAAACACCAACAACCTCAACATTGAAAAACAACAACAAATTCAACAACAACCTCAACATTGAAAAACAACAACAACCTCAACATTGAAAAACACCAACAAATTCAACAACAACCTCAACATTGAAAAACAACAACAAACTAAACATTGAAAAACACCAACAAATTCAACAACAACCTCAACATTGGAAAACAACAACAACCTCAACATTGAAAAACACCAACAAATTCAACAACAACCTCAACTTTGAAAAACACTAACAAATTCAACAAAAACCTCGAAATTGAAAAACACCAACAAATTCAACAACAAACTCAACATTGAAAAACACCAACAAATTCAACAACAACCTCAACATTGAAAAACAACAACAACCTCAACATTGAAAAACACCAACAAATTCAACAACAATCTCAACATTGAAAAGCACCAACAAATTCAACAACAACCTCAACATTGAAAAACAACAACAACCTCAACATTGAAAAACACCAACAAATTCAACAACAACCTCAACATTGAAAAACAACAACAACCTCAACATTGAAAAACACCAACAAATTCAACAACAACCTCAACATTGAAAAACAACAACAAACTCAACATTGAAAAACACCAACAAATTCAACAACAACCTCAACATTGAAAAACAACAACAACCTCAACATTGAAAAACACCAACAAATTCAACAACAACCTCAACATTGAACAACACCAACAAATTCAACAACAACCTCAACATTGAAAAACAACAACAACCTAAACATTGAAAAACACCAACAAATTCAGCAACAACCTCAACATTGAAAAACAACAACAACCTCAACATTGAAAAACACCAACAAATTCAACAACAACCTCAACATTGAAAAACACCAACAAATTCAACAACAACCTCAGCATTGAAAAACAACAACAACCTCAACATTGAAAAACACCAACAAGTTCAACAACAACCTCAACATTGAAAAACAACAACAACCTCAACATTGAAAAACACCATCAAATTCAACAACAACTTCAACATTGAAAAACACCAACAAATTCAACAACAACTTCGAAATTGAAAAACACCAACAAATACAACAACAACCTCAACATTGAAAAACAACAACAACCTCAACATTGAAAAACACCAACAAATTCAACAACAACCTCAACATTGAAAAACAACAACAACCTCAACATTGCAAAACACCAGCAAATTCAACAACAGCCTCAACATTTAAAAACACCAACAAATTCAACAACAACCTCAACATTGAAAAACAACAACAATCTCAACATTGAAAAACACCAACAAATTCGACAACAACCTCAACATTGAAAAACAACAACAACCTCAACATTGAAAAACACCAACAAATTCAACAACAACCTCGACATTGAAAAACACCCTCAAATTCAAAATCAACCTCAACATTGAAAAACACCAACAACTGCAAAATTGAAAAAACACCAACAAATTCAACAACAACCTCAACATTTAAAAACAGCAACCTCAACATTGAAAAACACCAACAAATTCAACAACAACCTCAACATTGAAAAACACCAACAAATTCAACAACAACCTCAACATTGAAAAACACCAACAAACTCAACAACAACCTCAACACTGAAAAATAACAACAACCTCAACATTGAAAAACACCAACAAATTCAACAACAACCTCAACATTGAAAAACACCAACAAATTCAACAACAACCTCAACATTGAAAAACACCAACAATTTCAACAACAACCTCAACATTGAAAAACAACAACAACCTAAACATTGAAAAACACCAACAAATTCAACAACAACATCAAAATTGAAAAACAACAACAACCTCAACATTGAAAAACACCAGCAAATTCAACAACAACCTCAACATTTAAAAACACCAACAACTTCAACAACAAACTTAACATTGAAAAACAACAACAATCTCAACATTGAAAAACACCAACAAATTCAACAACAATCTCAACATTGAAAAACAACAACAACCTCAACATTGAAAAACACCAGCAAATTCAACAACAACTTCAACATTGAAAAACACCAACAAATTCAACAACAACCTCGACATTGAAAAACACCATCAAGTTCAACAACAACCTCAATATTGAAAAACAACAACAACCTCAATATTGAAAAACACCAACAAATTCAACAGAAACTTCAACATTAAAAACACCAGCAAATTCAACAACAACCTCAACATTTAAAAACACCAACAACTTCAACAACAAACTTAACATTGAAAAACAACAACCATCTCAACATTGAAAAACACCAACAAATTCAACAACAATCTCAACATTGAAAAACAACAACAACCTCAACATTGAAAAACACCAGCAAATTCAACAACAACTTCAACATTGAAAAACACCAACAAATTCAACAACAACCTCGACATTGAAAAACACCATCAAGTTCAACAACAACCTCAATATTGAAAAACAACAACAACCTCAACATTGAAAAATACCAACAAATTCAACAGAAACTTCAACATTGAAAACACCAACAAATTCAACAACAACCTCAACATTTAAAAAGGCCAACAAATTCAACAACAACCTCAACATTGAAAAACAACAACCTCAACATTGAAAAACACCAACAAATTCAACAAAAAATTCAACATTGAAAAACACCAACAAATTCAACAACAACCCCGACATTGAAAAACACCAACAAATTCAACAACAACCTCAACTTTGAAAAACAACAACAACCTCATCATGGAAAAACACCAACAAATTCAACAACAACCTCAACATTGAAAAACAACAACATCCTCAACATTGAAAAACACCAAAAAACTCAACAAAAACCTCAACATTGAAAAACAACAACAACCTCAACATTGAAAAACACCAACAAATTCAACAACAACCTCAACATTGAAAAACACCAACAAATTCAACAACAACCTCAACATTGAAAAACACCAACAACCTCAACATTGAAAAACAACAACAAATTCAACAACAACCTCAACATTGAAAAACAACAACAACCTCAACATTGAAAAACACCAACAAATTCAACAACAACCTCAACATTGAAAAACAACAACAAACTAAACATTGAAAAACACCAACAAATTCAACAACAACCTCAACATTGGAAAACAACAACAACCTCAACATTGAAAAACACCAACAAATTCAACAACAACCTCAACTTTGAAAAACACCAACAAATTCAACAAAAACCTCGAAATTGAAAAACACCAACAAATTCAACAACAAACTCAACATTGAAAAACACCAACAAATTCAACAACAACCTCAACATTGAAAAACAACAACAACCTCAACATTGAAAAACACCAACAAATTCAACAACAATCTCAACATTGAAAAGCACCAACAAATTCAACAACAACCTCAACATTGAAAAACAACAACAACCTCAACATTGAAAAACACCAACAAATTCAACAACAACCTCAACATTGAAAAACAACAACAACCTCAACATTGAAAAACACCAACAAATTCAACAACAACCTCAACATTGAAAAACAACAACAAACTCAACATTGAAAAACACCAACAAATTCAACAACAACCTCAACATTGAAAAACAACAACAACCTCAACATTGAAAAACACCAACAAATTCAACAACAACCTCAACATTGAACAACACCAACAAATTCAACAACAACCTCAACATTGAAAAACAACAACAACCTAAACATTGAAAAACACCGACAAATTCAGCAACAACCTCAACATTGAAAAACAACAACAACCTCAACATTGAAAAACACCAACAAATTCAACAACAACCTCAACAATGAAAAACACCAACAAATTCAACAACAACCTCAGCATTGAAAAACAACAACAACCTCAACATTGAAAAACACCAACAAGTTCAACAACAACCTCAACATTGAAAAACAACAACAACCTCAACATTGAAAAACACCATCAAATTCAACAACAACTTCAACATTGAAAAACACCAACAAATTCAACAACAACTTCGAAATTGAAAAACACCAACAAATACAACAACAACCTCAACATTGAAAAACAACAACAACCTCAACATTGAAAAACACCAACAAATTCAACAACAACCTCAACATTGAAAAACAACAACAACCTCAACATTGCAAAACACCAGCAAATTCAACAACAGCCTCAACATTTAAAAACACCAACAAATTCAACAACAACCTCAACATTGAAAAACAACAACAATCTCAACATTGAAAAACACCAACAAATTCGACAACAACCTCAACATTGAAAAACAACAACAACCTCAACATTGAAAAACACCAACAAATTCAACAACAACCTCAACATTGAAAAACAACAACAACCTCAACATTGAAAAACACCATCAAATTCAACAACAACTTCAACATTGAAAAACACCAACAAATTCAACAACAACTTCGAAATTGAAAAACACCAACAAATACAACAACAACCTCAACATTGAAAAACAACAACAACCTCAACATTGAAAAACACCAACAAATTCAACAACAACCTCAACATTGAAAAACAACAACAACCTCAACATTGCAAAACACCAGCAAATTCAACAACAGCCTCAACATTTAAAAACACCAACAAATTCAACAACAACCTCAACATTGAAAAACAACAACAATCTCAACATTGAAAAACACCAACAAATTCGACAACAACCTCAACATTGAAAAACAACAACAACCTCAACATTGAAAAACACCAACAAATTCAACAACAACCTCGACATTGAAAAACACCCTCAAATTCAAAATCAACCTCAACATTGAAAAACACCAACAACTGCAAAATTGAAAAAACACCAACAAATTCAACAACAACCTCAACATTTAAAAACAGCAACCTCAACATTGAAAAACACCAACAAATTCAACAACAACCTCAACATTGAAAAACACCAACAAATTCAACAACAACCTCAACATTGAAAAACACCAACAAACTCAACAACAACCTCAACACTGAAAAATAACAACAACCTCAACATTGAAAAACACCAACAAATTCAACAACAACCTCAACATTGAAAAACACCAACAAATTCAACAACAACCTCAACATTGAAAAACACCAACAATTTCAACAACAACCTCAACATTGAAAAACAACAACAACCTAAACATTGAAAAACACCAACAAATTCAACAACAACATCAAAATTGAAAAACAACAACAACCTCAACATTGAAAAACACCAGCAAATTCAACAACAACCTCAACATTTAAAAACACCAACAACTTCAACAACAAACTTAACATTGAAAAACAACAACAATCTCAACATTGAAAAACACCAACAAATTCAACAACAATCTCAACATTGAAAAACAACAACAACCTCAACATTGAAAAACACCAGCAAATTCAACAACAACTTCAACATTGAAAAACACCAACAAATTCAACAACAACCTCGACATTGAAAAACACCATCAAGTTCAACAACAACCTCAATATTGAAAAACAACAACAACCTCAATATTGAAAAACACCAACAAATTCAACAGAAACTTCAACATTAAAAACACCAGCAAATTCAACAACAACCTCAACATTTAAAAACACCAACAACTTCAACAACAAACTTAACATTGAAAAACAACAACCATCTCAACATTGAAAAACACCAACAAATTCAACAACAATCTCAACATTGAAAAACAACAACAACCTCAACATTGAAAAACACCAGCAAATTCAACAACAACTTCAACATTGAAAAACACCAACAAATTCAACAACAACCTCGACATTGAAAAACACCATCAAGTTCAACAACAACCTCAATATTGAAAAACAACAACAACCTCAACATTGAAAAATACCAACAAATTCAACAGAAACTTCAACATTGAAAACACCAACAAATTCAACAACAACCTCAACATTTAAAAAGGCCAACAAATTCAACAACAACCTCAACATTGAAAAACAACAACCTCAACATTGAAAAACACCAACAAATTCAACAAAAAATTCAACATTGAAAAACACCAACAAATTCAACAACAACCCCGACATTGAAAAACACCAACAAATTCAACAACAACCTCAACTTTGAAAAACAACAACAACCTCATCATGGAAAAACACCAACAAATTCAACAACAACCTCAACATTGAAAAACAACAACATCCTCAACATTGAAAAACACCAAAAAACTCAACAAAAACCTCAACATTGAAAAACAACAACAACCTCAACATTGAAAAACACCAACAAATTCAACAACAACCTCAACATTGAAAAACACCAACAAATTCAACAACAACCTCAACATTGAAAAACACCAACAACCTCAACATTGAAAAACAACAACAAATTCAACAACAACCTCAACATTGAAAAACAACAACAACCTCAACATTGAAAAACACCAACAAATTCAACAACAACCTCAACATTGAAAAACAACAACAAACTAAACATTGAAAAACACCAACAAATTCAACAACAACCTCAACATTGGAAAACAACAACAACCTCAACATTGAAAAACACCAACAAATTCAACAACAACCTCAACTTTGAAAAACACTAACAAATTCAACAAAAACCTCGAAATTGAAAAACACCAACAAATTCAACAACAAACTCAACATTGAAAAACACCAACAAATTCAACAACAACCTCAACATTGAAAAACAACAACAACCTCAACATTGAAAAACACCAACAAATTCAACAACAATCTCAACATTGAAAAGCACCAACAAATTCAACAACAACCTCAACATTGAAAAACAACAACAACCTCAACATTGAAAAACACCAACAAATTCAACAACAACCTCAACATTGAAAAACAACAACAACCTCAACATTGAAAAACACCAACAAATTCAACAACAACCTCAACATTGAAAAACAACAACAAACTCAACATTGAAAAACACCAACAAATTCAACAACAACCTCAACATTGAAAAACAATAACAACCTCAACATTGAAAAACACCAACAAATTCAACAACAACCTCAACATTGAACAACACCAACAAATTCAACAACAACCTCAACATTGAAAAACAACAACAACCTAAACATTGAAAAACACCAACAAATTCAGCAACAACCTCAACATTGAAAAACAACAACAACCTCAACATTGAAAAACATCAACAAATTCAACAACAACCTCAACATTGAAAAACACCAACAAATTCAACAACAACCTCAGCATTGAAAAACAACAACAACCTCAACATTGAAAAACACCAACAAATTCAACAACAACCTCAACATTGAAAAACAACAACAACCTCAACATTGAAAAACACCATCAAATTCAACAACAACTTCAACATTGAAAAACACCAACAAATTCAACAACAACTTCGAAATTGAAAAACACCAACAAATAAAACAACAACCTCAACATTGAAAAACAACAACAACCTCAACATTGAAAAACACCAACAAATTCAACAACAACCTCAACATTGAAAAACAACAACAACCTCAACATTGCAAAACACCAGCAAATTCAACAACAGCCTCAACATTTAAAAACACCAACAAATTCAACAACAACCTCAACATTGAAAAACAACAACAATCTCAACATTGAAAAACACCAACAAATTCGACAACAACCTCAACATTGAAAAACAACAACAACCTCAACATTGAAAAACACCAACAAATTCAACAACAACCTCGACATTGAAAAACACCCTCAAATTCAAAATCAACCTCAACATTGAAAAACACCAACAACTGCAAAATTGAAAAAACACCAACAAATTCAACAACAACCTCAACATTTAAAAACAGCAACCTCAACATTGAAAAACACCAACAAATTCAACAACAACCTCAACATTGAAAAACACCAACAAATTCAACAACAACCTCAACATTGAAAAACACCAACAAACTCAACAACAACCTCAACATTGAAAAATAACAACAACCTCAACATTGAAAAACACCAAGAAATTCAACAACAACCTCAACATTGAAAAACACCAACAAATTCAACAACAACCTCAACATTGAAAAACACCAACAATTTCAAGAACAACCTCAACATTGAAAAACAACAACAACCTAAACATTGAAAAACACCAACAAATTCAACAACAACATCAAAATTGAAAAACAACAACAACCTCAACATTGAAAAACACCAGCAAATTCAACAACAACCTCAACATTAAAAAACACCAACAACTTCAACAACAAACTTAACATTGAAAAACAACAACAATCTCAACATTGAAAAACACCAACAAATTCAACAACAATCTCAACATTGAAAAACAACAACAACCTCAACATTGAAAAACACCAGCAAATTCAACAACAACTTCAACATTGAAAAACACCAACAAATTCAACAACAACCTCGACATTGAAAAACACCATCAAGTTCAACAACAACCTCAATATTGAAAAACAACAACAACCTCAATATTGAAAAACACCAACAAATTCAACAGAAACTTCAACTTTGAAAACACCAACAAATTCAACAACAACCTCAACATTTAAAAAGGCCAACAAATTCAACAACAACCTCAACATTGAAAAACAACAACAACCTCAACATTGAAAAACACCAACAAATTCAACAAAAACCTCGAAATTGAAAAACACCAACAAATTCAACAACAAACTCAACATTGAAAAACACCAACAAATTCAACGACAACCTCAACATTGAAAAACAACAACAACCTCAACATTGAAAAACACCAACAAATTCAACAACAATCTCAACATTGAAAAGCACCAACAAATTCAACAACAACCTCAACATTGAAAAACAACAACAACCTCAACATTGAAAAACACCAACAAATTCAACAACAACCTCAACATTGAAAAACAACAACAACCTCAACATTGAAAAACACCAACAAATTCAACAACAACCTCAACATTGAAAAACAACAACAAACTCAACATTGAAAAACACCAACAAATTCAACAACAACCTCAACATTGAAAAACAATAACAACCTCAACATTGAAAAACACCAACAAATTCAACAACAACCTCAACATTGAACAACACCAACAAATTCAACAACAACCTCAACATTGAAAAACAACAACAACCTAAACATTGAAAAACACCAACAAATTCAGCAACAACCTCAACATTGAAAAACAACAACAACCTCAACATTGAAAAACATCAACAAATTCAACAACAACCTCAACATTGAAAAACACCAACAAATTCAACAACAACCTCAGCATTGAAAAACAACAACAACCTCAACATTGAAAAACACCAACAAATTCAACAACAACCTCAACATTGAAAAACAACAACAACCTCAACATTGAAAAACACCATCAAATTCAACAACAACTTCAACATTGAAAAACACCAACAAATTCAACAACAACTTCGAAATTGAAAAACACCAACAAATAAAACAACAACCTCAACATTGAAAAACAACAACAACCTCAACATTGAAAAACACCAACAAATTCAACAACAACCTCAACATTGAAAAACAACAACAACCTCAACATTGCAAAACACCAGCAAATTCAACAACAGCCTCAACATTTAAAAACACCAACAAATTCAACAACAACCTCAACATTGAAAAACAACAACAATCTCAACATTGAAAAACACCAACAAATTCGACAACAACCTCAACATTGAAAAACAACAACAACCTCAACATTGAAAAACACCAACAAATTCAACAACAACCTCGACATTGAAAAACACCCTCAAATTCAAAATCAACCTCAACATTGAAAAACACCAACAACTGCAAAATTGAAAAAACACCAACAAATTCAACAACAACCTCAACATTTAAAAACAGCAACCTCAACATTGAAAAACACCAACAAATTCAACAACAACCTCAACATTGAAAAACACCAACAAATTCAACAACAACCTCAACATTGAAAAACACCAACAAACTCAACAACAACCTCAACATTGAAAAATAACAACAACCTCAACATTGAAAAACACCAACAAATTCAACAACAACCTCAACATTGAAAAACACCAACAAATTCAACAACAACCTCAACATTGAAAAACACCAACAATTTCAACAACAACCTCAACATTGAAAAACAACAACAACCTAAACATTGAAAAACACCAACAAATTCAACAACAACATCAAAATTGAAAAACAACAACAACCTCAACATTGAAAAACACCAGCAAATTCAACAACAACCTCAACATTTAAAAACACCAACAACTTCAACAACAAACTTAACATTGAAAAACAACAACAATCTCAACATTGAAAAACACCAACAAATTCAACAACAATCTCAACATTGAAAAACAACAACAACCTCAACATTGAAAAACACCAGCAAATTCAACAACAACTTCAACATTGAAAAACACCAACAAATTCAACAACAACCTCGACACTGAAAAACACCATCAAGTTCAACAACAACCTCAATATTGAAAAACAACAACAACCTCAATATTGAAAAACACCAACAAATTCAACAGAAACTTCAACTTTGAAAACACCAACAAATTCAACAACAACCTCAACATTTAAAAAGGCCAACAAATTCAACAACAACCTCAACATTGAAAAACAACAACCTCAACATTGAAAAACACCAACAAATTCAACAAAAAATTCAACATTGAAAAACACCAACAAATTCAACAACAACCCCGACATTGAAAAACACCAACAAATTCAACAACAACCTCAACTTTGAAAAACAACAACAACCTCATCATGGAAAAACACCAACAAATTCAACAACAACCTCAACATTGAAAAACAACAACATCCTCAACATTGAAAAACACCAAAAAACTCAACAAAAACCTCAACATTGAAAAACAACAACAACCTCAACATTGAAAAACACCAACAAATTCAACAACAACCTCAACATTGAAAAACACCAACAAATTCAACAACAACCTCAACATTGAAAAACACCAACAACCTCAACATTGAAAAACAACAACAAATTCAACAACAACCTCAACATTGAAAAACAACAACAACCTCAACATTGAAAAACACCAACAAATTCAACAACAACCTCAACATTGAAAAACAACAACAAACTAAACATTGAAAAACACCAACAAATTCAACAACAACCTCAACATTGGAAAACAACAACAACCTCAACATTGAAAAACACCAACAAATTCAACAACAACCTCAACTTTGAAAAACACTAACAAATTCAACAAAAACCTCGAAATTGAAAAACACCAACAAATTCAACAACAAACTCAACATTGAAAAACACCAACAAATTCAACAACAACCTCAACATTGAAAAACAACAACAACCTCAACATTGAAAAACACAACAAATTCAACAACAATCTCAACATTGAAAAGCACCAACAAATTCAACAACAACCTCAACATTGAAAAACAACAACAACCTCAACATTGAAAAACACCAACAAATTCAACAACAACCTCAACATTGAAAAACAACAACAACCTCAACATTGAAAAACAACAACAAATTCAACAACAACCTCAACATTGAAAAACAACAACAAACTCAACATTGAAAAACACCAACAAATTCAACAACAACCTCAACATTGAAAAACAACAACAACCTCAAAATTGAAAAACACCAACAAATTCAACAACAACCTCAACATTGAACAACACCAACAAATTCAACAACAACCTCAACATTGAAAAACAACAACAACCTAAACATTGAAAAACACCAACAAATTCAGCAACAACCTCAACATTGAAAAACAACAACAACCTCAACATTGAAAAACACCAACAAATTCAACAACAACCTCAACATTGAAAAACACCAACAAATTCAACAACAACCTCAGCATTGAAAAACAACAACAACCTCAACATTGAAAAACACCAACAAATTCAACAACAACCTCAACATTGAAAAACAACAACAACCTCAACATTGGAAAACACCATCAAATTCAACAACAACTTCAACATTGAAAAACACCAACAAATTCAACAACAACTTCGAAATTGAAAAACACCAACAAATACAACAACAACCTCAACATTGAAAAACAACAACAACCTCAACATTGAAAAACACCAACAAATTCAACAACAACCTCAACATTGAAAAAGAACAACAACCTCAACATTGAAAAACACCAACAAATTCAACAACAGCCTCGACATTGAAAAACACCCTCAAATTCAAAATCAACCTCAACATTGAACAACACCAACAACCTCAAAATTGAAAAAACACGAACAAATTCAACAACCTCAACATTTGAAAACAACAACAACCTCAACATTGAAAAACACCAACAAATTCAACAACAACCTCAACATTGAAAAACACCTACAAATTCAACAACAACCTCAACATTGAAAAACACCAACAAACTAAACAACAACCTCAACATTGAAAAATAACAACAACCTCAACATTGAAAAACACCAACAAATTCAACAACAACCTCAACATTAAAAAACACCAACAAATTCAACAACAACCTCAGCATTGAAAAACAACAACAACCTCAACATTGAAAAACACCAACAAATTCAACAACAACCTCAACATTGAAAAACAACAACAACCTCAACATTGAAAAACACCATCAAATTCAACAACAACTTCAACATTGAAAAACACCAACAAATTCAACAACTTCGAAATTGAAAAACACCAACAAATACAACAACAACCTCAACATTGAAAAACAACAACAACCTCAACATTGAAAAACACCAACAAATTCAACAACAACCTCAACATTGAAAAACAACAACAACCTCAACATTGCAAAACACCAGCAAATTCAACAACAACCTCAACATTTAAAAACACCAACAAATTCAACAACAACCTCAACATTGAAAAACAACAACAATCTCAACATTGAAAAACACCAACAAATTCGACAACAACCTCAACATTGAAAAACAACAACAACCTCAACATTGAAAAACACCAACAAATTCAACAACAACCTCGACATTGAAAAACACCCTCAAATTCAAAATCAACCTCAACATTGAAAAACACCAACAACTGCAAAATTGAAAAAACACCAACAAATTCAACAACAACCTCAACATTTAAAAACAACAGCAACCTCAACATTGAAAAACACCAACAAATTCAACAACAACCTCAACATTGAAAAACACCAACAAATTCAACAACAACCTCAACATTGAAAAACACCAACAAACTCAACAACAACCTCAACATTGAAAAATAACAACAACCTCAACATTGAAAAACACCAACAAATTCAACAACAACCTCAACATTGAAAAACACCAACAAATTCAACAACAACCTCAACATTGAAAAACACCAACAATTTCAACAACAACCTCAACATTGAAAAACAACAACAACCTAAACATTGAAAAACACCAACAAATTCAACAACAACCTCAACATTGAAAAACAACAACAACCTCAACATTGAAAAACACCAACAAATTCAACAACAACCTCAACTTTGAAAAACACCAACAAATTCAACAACAACCTCAGCATTGAAAAACAACAACAACCTCAACATTGAAAAACACCAACAAATTCAACAACAACCTCAACACTGAAAAACAATAACAACCTCAACATACAAAAACACCAACAAATTCAACAACAACTTCAACATTGAAAAACGCCAACAAATTCAACAACAACCTCGAAATTGAAAAACTCCAACAAATACAACAACAACCTCAACATTGAAAAGCAACAACCTCAACATTGAAAAACACCAACAAATTCAACAACAGCCTCAACATTGAAAAACAACTACAACCTCAACATTGCAAAACACCAGCAAATTCAACAACAACCTCAACATTTAAAAACACCAACAAATTCAACAACAACCTCAACATTGAAGAACAACAACAATCTCAACATTGAAAAACAGCAACAAATTCAACAACAATCTCAACATTGAAAAAGAACAACAACCTCAACATTGAAAAACACCAACAAATTCAACAACAGCCTCGACATTGAAAAACACCCTCAAATTCAAAATCAACCTCAACATTGAACAACACCAACAACCTCAAAATTGAAAAAACACGAACAAATTCAACAACAACCTCAACATTTGAAAACAACAACAACCTCAACATTGAAAAACACCAACAAATTCAACAACAACCTCAACATTGAAAAACACCAACAAACTAAACAACAACCTCAACATTGAAAAATAAAAACAACCTCAACATTGAAAAACACCAACAAATTCAACAACAACCTCAACTTTGAAAAACACCAACAAATTCAACAACAACCTCAGCATTGAAAAAGAACTACAACCTCAACATTGAAAAACATCAACAAATTCAACAACAACCTCAACATTGAAAAGCAACAACAACCTCAACATTGAAAAACACCAACAAAATCAATAAAAACTTCAACATTGAAAAACACCAACAAATTCAACAACAACCTCGAAATTGAAAAACACCAACAAATTCAACAACAACCTCAACTTTGAAAAACAACAACAACCTCATCATGGAAAAACACCAACAAATTCAACAACAACCTCAACATTGAAAAACAACAACATCCTCAACATTGAAAAACACCAAAAAACTCAACAAAAACCTCAACATTGAAAAACAACAACAACCTCAACATTGAAAAACACCAACAAATTCAACAACAACCTCAACATTGAAAAACACCAACAAATTCAACAACAACCTCAACATTGAAAAACACCAACAACCTCAACATTGAAAAACAACAACAAATTCAACAACAACCTCAACATTGAAAAACAACAACAACCTCAACATTGAAAAACACCAACAAATTCAACAACAACCTCAACATTGAAAAACAACAACAAACTAAACATTGAAAAACACCAACAAATTCAACAACAACCTCAACATTGGAAAACAACAACAACCTCAACATTGAAAAACACCAACAAATTCAACAACAACCTCAACTTTGAAAAACACTAACAAATTCAACAAAAACCTCGAAATTGAAAAACACCAACAAATTCAACAACAAACTCAACATTGAAAAACACCAACAAATTCAACAACAACCTCAACATTGAAAAACAACAACAACCTCAACATTGAAAAACACCAACAAATTCAACAACAATCTCAACATTGAAAAGCACCAACAAATTCAACAACAACCTCAACATTGAAAAACAACAACAACCTCAACATTGAAAAACACCAACAAATTCAACAACAACCTCAACATTGAAAAACAACAACAACCTCAACATTGAAAAACACCAACAAATTCAACAACAACCTCAACATTGAAAAACAACAACAAACTCAACATTGAAAAACACCAACAAATTCAACAACAACCTCAACATTGAAAAACAACAACAACCTCAACATTGAAAAACACCAACAAATTCAACAACAACCTCAACATTGAACAACACCAACAAATTCAACAACAACCTCAACATTGAAAAACAACAACAACCTAAACATTGAAAAACACCAACAAATTCAGCAACAACCTCAACATTGAAAAACAACAACAACCTCAACATTGAAAAACACCAACAAATTCAACAACAACCTCAACATTGAAAAACACCAACAAATTCAACAACAACCTCAGCATTGAAAAACAACAACAACCTCAACATTGAAAAACACCAACAAATTCAACAACAACCTCAACATTGAAAAACAACAACAACCTCAACATTGAAAAACACCATCAAATTCAACAACAACTTCAACATTGAAAAACACCAACAAATTCAACAACAACTTCGAAATTGAAAAACACCAACAAATACAACAACAACCTCAACATTGAAAAACAACAACAACCTCAACATTGAAAAACACCAACAAATTCAACAACAACCTCAACATTGAAAAACAACAACAACCTCAACATTGCAAAACACCAGCAAATTCAACAACAGCCTCAACATTTAAAAACACCAACAAATTCAACAACAACCGCAACATTGAAAAACAACAACAATCTCAACATTGAAAAACACCAACAAATTCGACAACAACCTCAACATTGAAAAACAACAACAACCTCAACATTGAAAAACACCAACAAATTCAACAACAACCTCGACATTGAAAAACACCCTCAAATTCAAAATCAACCTCAACATTGAAAAACACCAACAACTGCAAAATTGAAAAAACACCAACAAATTCAACAACAACCTCAACATTTAAAAACAGCAACCTCAACATTGAAAAACACCAACAAATTCAACAACAACCTCAACATTGAAAAACACCAACAAATTCAACAACAACCTCAACATTGAAAAACACCAACAAACTCAACAACAACCTCAACATTGAAAAATAACAACAACCTCAACATTGAAAAACACGAACAAATTCAACAACAACCTCAACATTGAAAAACACCAACAAATTCAACAACAACCTCAACATTGAAAAACACCAACAATTTCAACAACAACCTCAACATTGAAAAACAACAACAACCTAAACATTGAAAAACACCAACAAATTCAACAACAACCTCAACATTGAAAAACAACAACAACCTCAACATTGAAAAACACCAACAAATTCAACAACAACCTCAACTTTGAAAAACACCAACAAATTCAACAACAACCTCAGCATTGAAAAACAACAACAACCTCAACATTGAAAAACACCAACAAATTCAACAACAACCTCAACACTGAAAAACAACAACAACCTCAACATAGAAAAACACCAACAAATTCAACAACAACTTCAACATTGAAAAACGCCAACAAATTCAACAACAACCTCGAAATTGAAAAACACCAACAAATACAACAACAACCTCAACATTGAAAAGCAACAACCTCAACATTGAAAAACACCAACAAATTCAACAACAGCCTCAACATTGAAAAACAACTACAACCTCAACATTGCAAAACACCAGCAAATTCAACAACAACCTCAACATTTAAAAACAACAACAAATTCAACAACAACCTCAACATTGAAGAACAACAACAATCTCAACATTGAAAAACAGCAACAAATTCAACAACAATCTCAACATTGAAAAAGAACAACAACCTCAACATTGAAAAACACCAACAAATTCAACAACAGCCTCGACATTGAAAAACACCCTCAAATTCAAAATCAACCACAACATTGAACAACACCAACAACCTCAAAATTGAAAAAACACGAACAAATTCAACAACAACCTCAACATTTGAAAACAACAACAACCTCAACATTGAAAAACACCAACAAATTCAACAACAACCTCAACATTGAAAAACACCTACAAATTCAACAACAACCTCAACATTGAAAAACACCAACAAACTAAACAACAACCTCAACATTGAAAAATAACAACAACCTCAACATTGAAAAACACCAACAAATTCAACAACAACCTCAACATTAAAAAACACCAACAAATTCAACAACAACCTCAGCATTGAAAAACAACAACAACCTCAACATTGAAAAACACCAACAAATTCAACAACAACCTCAACATTGAAAAACACCAACAAATTCAACAACTTCGAAATTGAAAAACACCAACAAATACAACAACAACCTCAACATTGAAAAACAACAACAACCTCAACATTGAAAAACACCAACAAATTCAACAACAACCTCAACATTGAAAAACAACAACAACCTCAACATTGCAAAACACCAGCAAATTCAACAACAACCTCAACATTTAAAAACACCAACAAATTCAACAACAACCTCAACATTGAAAAACAACAACAATCTCAACATTGAAAAACACCAACAAATTCGACAACAACCTCAACATTGAAAAACAACAACAACCTCAACATTGAAAAACACCAACAAATTCAACAACAACCTCGACATTGAAAAACACCCTCAAATTCAAAATCAACCTCAACATTGAAAAACACCAACAACTGCAAAATTGAAAAAACACCAACAAATTCAACAACAACCTCAACATTTAAAAACAACAGCAACCTCAACATTGAAAAACACCAACAAATTCAACAACAACCTCAACATTGAAAAACACCAACAAATTCAACAACAACCTCAACATTGAAAAACACCAACAAACTCAACAACAACCTCAACATTGAAAAATAACAACAACCTCAACATTGAAAAACACCAACAAATTCAACAACAACCTCAACATTGAAAAACACCAACAAATTCAACAACAACCTCAACATTGAAAAACACCAACAATTTCAACAACAACCTCAACATTGAAAAACAACAACAACCTAAACATTGAAAAACACCAACAAATTCAACAACAACCTCAACATTGAAAAACAACAACAACCTCAACATTGAAAAACACCAACAAATTCAACAACAACCTCAACTTTGAAAAACACCAACAAATTCAACAACAACCTCAGCATTGAAAAACAACAACAACCTCAACATTGAAAAACACCAACAAATTCAACAACGACCTCAACACTGAAAAACAACAACAACCTCAACATACAAAAACACCAACAAATTCAACAACAACTTCAACATTGAAAAACGCCAACAAATTCAACAACAACCTCGAAATTGAAAAACACCAACAAATACAACAACAACCTCAACATTGAAAAGCAACAACCTCAACTTTGAAAAACACCAACAAATTCAACAACAACCTCAACACTGAAAAACAACAACAACCTCAACATACAAAAACACCAACAAATTCAACAACAACTTCAACATTGAAAAACGCCAACAAATTCAACAACAACCTCGAAATTGAAAAACACCAACAAATACAACAACAACCTCAACATTGAAAAGCAACAACCTCAACATTGAAAAACACCAACAAATTCAACAACAGCCTCAACATTGAAAAACAACTAGAACCTCAACATTGCAAAACACCAGCAAATTCAACAACAACCTCAACATTGAAAAACACCAACAAATTCAACAACAACCTCAACATTGAAGAACAACAACAATCTCAACATTGAAAAACAGCAACAAATTCAACAACAATCTCAAAATTGAAAAAGAACAACAACCTCAACATTGAAAAACACCAACAAATTCAACAACAGCCTCGACATTGAAAAACACCCTCAAATTCAAAATCAACCTCAACATTGAACAACACCAACAACCTCAAAATTGAAAAAACACGAACAAATTCAACAACAACCTCAACATTTGAAAACAACAACAACCTCAACATTGAAAAACACCAACAAATTCAACAACAACCTCAACATTGAAAAACACCAACAAACTAAACAACAACCTCAACATTGAAAAATAAAAACAACCTCAACATTGAAAAACACCAACAAATTCAACAACAACCTCAACTTTGAAAAACACCAACAAATTTAACAACAACCTCAGCATTGAAAAAGAACAACAACCTCAACATTGAAAAACATCAACAAATTCAACAACAACCTCAACATTGAAAAGCAACAACAACCTCAACATTGAAAAACACCAACAAAATCAATAAAAACTTCAACATTGAAAAACACCAACAAATTCAACAACAACCTCGAAATTGAAAAACACCAACAAATTCAACAACAACCTCAACTTTGAAAAACAACAACAACCTCATCATGGAAAAACACCAACAAATTCAACAACAACCTCAACATTGAAAAACAACAACATCCTCAACATTGAAAAACACCAAAAAACTCAACAAAAACCTCAACATTGAAAAACAACAACAACCTCAACATTGAAAAACACCAACAAATTCAACAACAACCTCAACATTGAAAAACACCAACAAATTCAACAATAACCTCAACATTGAAAAACACCAACAACCTCAACATTGAAAAACAACAACAAATTCAACAACAACCTCAACATTGAAAAACAACAACAACCTCAACATTGAAAAACACCAACAAATTCAACAACAACCTCAACATTGAAAAACAACAACAAACTAAACATTGAAAAACACCAACAAATTCAACAACAACCTCAACATTGGAAAACAACAACAACCTCAACATTGAAAAACACCAACAAATTCAACAACAACCTCAACTTTGAAAAACACTAACAAATTCAACAAAAACCTCGAAATTGAAAAACACCAACAAATTCAACAACAAACTCAACATTGAAAAACACCAACAAATTCAACAACAACCTCAACATTGAAAAACAACAACAACCTCAACATTGAAAAACACCAACAAATTCAACAACAATCTCAACATTGAAAAGCACCAACAAATTCAACAACAACCTCAACATTGAAAAACAACAACAACCTCAACATTGAAAAACACCAACAAATTCAACAACAACCTCAACATTGAAAAACAACAACAACCTCAACATTGAAAAACACCAACAAATTCAACAACAACCTCAACATTGAAAAACAACAACAAACTCAACATTGAAAAACACCAACAAATTCAACAACAACCTCAACATTGAAAAACAACAACAACCTCAACATTGAAAAACACCAACAAATTCAACAACAACCTCAACATTGAACAACACCAACAAATTCAACAACAACCTCAACATTGAAAAACAACAACAACCTAAACATTGAAAAACACCAACAAATTCAGCAACAACCTCAACATTGAAAAACAACAACAACCTCAACATTGAAAAACACCAACAAATTCAACAACAACCTCAACATTGAAAAACACCAACAAATTCAACAACAACCTCAGCATTGAAAAACAACAACAACCTCAACATTGAAAAACACCAACAAATTCAACAACAACCTCAACATTGAAAAACAACAACAACCTCAACATTGAAAAACACCATCAAATTCAACAACAACTTCATCATTGAAAAACACCAACAAATTCAACAACAACTTCGAAATTGAAAAACACCAACAAATACAACAACAACCTCAACATTGAAAAACAACAACAACCTCAACATTGAAAAACACCAACAAATTCAACAACAACCTCAACATTGAAAAACAACAACAACCTCAACATTGCAAAACACCAGCAAATTCAACAACAGCCTCAACATTTAAAAACACCAACAAATTCAACAACAACCTCAACATTGAAAAACAACAACAATCTCAACATTGAAAAACACCAACAAATTCGACAACAACCTCAACATTGAAAAACAACAACAACCTCAACATTGAAAAACACCAACAAATTCAACAACAACCTCGACATTGAAAAACACCCTCAAATTCAAAATCAACCTCAACATTGAAAAACACCAACAACTGCAAAATTGAAAAAACACCAACAAATTCAACAACAACCTCAACATTTAAAAACAGCAACCTCAACATTGAAAAACACCAACAAATTCAACAACAACCTCAACATTGAAAAACACCAACAAATTCAACAACAACCTCAACATTGAAAAACACCAACAAACTCAACAACAACCTCAACATTGAAAAATAACAACAACCACAACATTGAAAAACACCAACAAATTCAACAACAACCTCAACATTGAAAAACACCAACAAATTCAACAACAACCTCAACATTGAAAAACACCAACAATTTCAACAACAACCTCAACATTGAAAAACAACAACAACCTAAACATTGAAAAACACCAACAAATTCAACAACAACCTCAACATTGAAAAACAACAACAACCTCAACATTGAAAAACACCAACAAATTCAACAACAACCTCAACTTTGAAAAACACCAACAAATTCAACAACAACCTCAGCATTGAAAAACAACAACAACCTCAACATTGAAAAACACCAACAAATTCAACAACAACCTCAACACTGAAAAACAACAACAACCTCAACATAGAAAAACACCAACAAATTCAACAACAACTTCAACATTGAAAAACGCCAACAAATTCAACAACAACCTCGAAATTGAAAAACACCAACAAATACAACAACAACCTCAACATTGAAAAGCAACAACCTCAACATTGAAAAACACCAACAAATTCAACAACAGCCTCAACATTGAAAAACAACTACAACCTCAACATTGCAAAACACCAGCAAATTTAACAACAACCTCAACATTTAAAAACACCAACAAATTCAACAACAACCTCAACATTGAAGAACAACAACAATCTCAACATTGAAAAACAGCAACAAATTCAACAACAATCTCAACATTGAAAAAGAACAACAACCTCAACATTGAAAAAAACCAACAAATTCAACAACAGCCTCGACATTGAAAAACACCCTCAAATTCAAAATCAACCTCAACATTGAACAACACCAACAACCTCAAAATTGAAAAAACACGAACAAATTCAACAACAACCTCAACATTTGAAAACAACAACAACCTCAACATTGAAAAACACCAACAAATTCAACAACAACCTCAACATTGAAAAACACCTACAAATTCAACAACAACCTCAACATTGAAAAACACCAACAAACTAAACAACAACCTCAACATTGAAAAATAACAACAACCTCAAAATTGAAAAACACCAACAAATTCAACAACAACCTCAACATTAAAAAACACCAACAAATTCAACAACAACCTCAGCATTGAAAAACAACAACAACCTCAACATTGAAAAACACCAACAAATTCAACAACAACCTCAACATTGAAAAACACCAACAAATTCAACAACTTCGAAATTGAAAAACACCAACAAATACAACAACAACCTCAACATTGAAAAACAACAACAACCTCAACATTGAAAAACACCAACAAATTCAACAACAACCTCAACATTGAAAAACACCAACAAACTAAACAACAACCTCAACATTGAAAAATAAAAACAACCTCAACATTGAAAAACACCAACAAATTCAACAACAACCTCAACTTTGAAAAACACCAACAAATTTAACAACAACCTCAACATTGAAAAACATCAACAAATTCAACAACAACCTCAACATTGAAAAGCAACAACAACCTCAACATTGAAAAACACCAACAAAATCAATAAAAACTTCAACATTGAAAAACACCAACAAATTCAACAACAACCTCGAAATTGAAAAACACCAACAAATTCAACAACAACCTCAACTTTGAAAAACAACAACAACCTCATCATGGAAAAACACCAACAAATTCAACAACAACCTCAACATTGAAAAACAACAACATCCTCAACATTGAAAAACACCAAAAAACTCAACAAAAACCTCAACATTGAAAAACAACAACAACCTCAACATTGAAAAACACCAACAAATTCAACAACAACCTCAACATTGA
Source organism: Isurus oxyrinchus (assembly GCA_026770705.1). Taxonomy (NCBI): domain Eukaryota; kingdom Metazoa; phylum Chordata; class Chondrichthyes; order Lamniformes; family Lamnidae; genus Isurus; species Isurus oxyrinchus. Next base: position 502,029 of record JANJGN010000420.1, read on the forward strand.
AAAACACCAACAAATTCAACAACAACCTCAACATTGAAAAACACCAACAACCTCAACATTGAAAAACAACAACAAATTCAACAACAACCTCAACATTGAAAAACAACAACAACCTCAACATTGAAAAACACCAACAAATTCAACAACAACCTCAACATTGAAAAACAACAACAAACTAAACATTGAAAAACACCAACAAATTCAACAACAACCTCAACATTGGAAAACAACAACAACCTCAACATTGAAAAACACCAACAAATTCAACAACAACCTCAACTTTGAAAAACACTAACAAATTCAACAAAAACCTCGAAATTGAAAAACACCAACAAATTCAACAACAAACTCAACATTGAAAAACACCAACAAATTCAACAACAACCTCAACATTGAAAAACAACAACAACCTCAACATTGAAAAACACCAACAAATTCAACAACAATCTCAACATTGAAAAGCACCAACAAATTCAACAACAACCTCAACATTGAAAAACAACAACAACCTCAACATTGAAAAACACCAACAAATTCAACAACAACCTCAACATTGAAAAACAACAACAACCTCAACATTGAAAAACACCAACAAATTCAACAACAACCTCAACATTGAAAAACAACAACAAACTCAACATTGAAAAACACCAACAAATTCAACAACAACCTCAACATTGAAAAACAACAACAACCTCAACATTGAAAAACACCAACAAATTCAACAACAACCTCAACATTGAACAACACCAACAAATTCAACAACAACCTCAACATTGAAAAACAACAACAACCTAAACATTGAAAAACACCAACAAATTCAGCAACAACCTCAACATTGAAAAACAACAACAACCTCAACATTGAAAAACACCAACAAATTCAACAACAACCTCAACATTGAAAAACACCAACAAATTCAACAACAACCTCAGCATTGAAAAACAACAACAACCTCAACATTGAAAAACACCAACAAATTCAACAACAACCTCAACATTGAAAAACAACAACAACCTCAACATTGAAAAACACCATCAAATTCAACAACAACTTCATCATTGAAAAACACCAACAAATTCAACAACAACTTCGAAATTGAAAAACACCAACAAATACAACAACAACCTCAACATTGAAAAACAACAACAACCTCAACATTGAAAAACACCAACAAATTCAACAACAACCTCAACATTGAAAAACAACAACAACCTCAACATTGCAAAACACCAGCAAATTCAACAACAGCCTCAACATTTAAAAACACCAACAAATTCAACAAAAACCTCAACATTGAAAAACAACAACAATCTCAACATTGAAAAACACCAACAAATTCGACAACAACCTCAACATTGAAAAACAACAACAACCTCAACATTGAAAAACACCAACAAATTCAACAACAACCTCGACATTGAAAAACACCCTCAAATTCAAAATCAACCTCAACATTGAAAAACACCAACAACTGCAAAATTGAAAAAACACCAACAAATTCAACAACAACCTCAACATTTAAAAACAGCAACCTCAACATTGAAAAACACCAACAAATTCAACAACAACCTCAACATTGAAAAACACCAACAAATTCAACAACAACCTCAACATTGAAAAACACCAACAAACTCAACAACAACCTCAACATTGAAAAATAACAACAACCTCAACATTGAAAAACACCAACAAATTCAACAACAACCTCAACATTGAAAAACACCAACAAATTCAACAACAACCTCAACATTGAAAAACACCAACAATTTCAACAACAACCTCAACATTGAAAAACAACAACAACCTAAACATTGAAAAACACCAACAAATTCAACAACAACCTCAACATTGAAAAACAACAACAACCTCAACATTGAAAAACACCAACAAATTCAACAACAACCTCAACTTTGAAAAACACCAACAAATTCAACAACAACCTCAGCATTGAAAAACAACAACAACCTCAACATTGAAAAACACCAACAAATTCAACAACAACCTCAACACTGAAAAACAACAACAACCTCAACATAGAAAAACACCAACAAATTCAACAACAACTTCAACATTGAAAAACGCCAACAAATTCAACAACAACCTCGAAATTGAAAAACACCAACAAATACAACAACAACCTCAACATTGAAAAGCAACAACCTCAACATTGAAAAACACCAACAAATTCAACAACAGCCTCAACATTGAAAAACAACTACAACCTCAACATTGCAAAACACCAGCAAATTTAACAACAACCTCAACATTTAAAAACACCAACAAATTCAACAACAACCTCAACATTGAAGAACAACAACAATCTCAACATTGAAAAACAGCAACAAATTCAACAACAATCTCAACATTGAAAAAGAACAACAACCTCAACATTGAAAAACACCAACAAATTCAACAACAGCCTCGACATTGAAAAACACCCTCAAATTCAAAATCAACCTCAACATTGAACAACACCAACAACCTCAAAATTGAAAAAACACGAACAAATTCAACAACAACCTCAACATTTGAAAACAACAACAACCTCAACATTGAAAAACACCAACAAATTCAACAACAACCTCAACATTGAAAAACACCTACAAATTCAACAACAACCTCAACATTGAAAAACACCAACAAACTAAACAACAACCTCAACATTGAAAAATAACAACAACCTCAACATTGAAAAACACCAACAAATTCAACAACAACCTCAACATTAAAAAACACCAACAAATTCAACAACAACCTCAGCATTGAAAAACAACAACAACCTCAACATTGAAAAACACCAACAAATTCAACAACAACCTCAACATTGAAAAACACCAACAAATTCAACAACTTCGAAATTGAAAAACACCAACAAATACAACAACAACCTCAACATTGAAAAACAACAACAACCTCAACATTGAAAAACACCAACAAATTCAACAACAACCTCAACATTGAAAAACAACAACAACCTCAACATTGCAAAACACCAGCAAATTCAACAACAACCTCAACATTTAAAAACACCAACAAATTCAACAACAACCTCAACATTGAAAAACAACAACAATCTCAACATTGAAAAACACCAACAAATTCGACAACAACCTCAACATTGAAAAACAACAACAACCTCAACATTGAAAAACACCAACAAATTCAACAACAACCTCGACATTGAAAAACACCCTCAAATTCAAAATCAACCTCAACATTGAAAAACACCAACAACTGCAAAATTGAAAAAACACCAACAAATTCAACAACAACCTCAACATTTAAAAACAACAGCAACCTCAACATTGAAAAACACCAACAAATTCAACAACAACCTCAACATTTGAAAAACACCAACAAATTCAACAACAACCTCAACATTGAAAAACACCAACAAACTCAACAACAACCTCAACATTGAAAAATAACAACAACCTCAACATTGAAAAACACCAACAAATTCAACAACAACCTCAACATTGAAAAACACCAACAAATTCAACAACAACCTCAACATTGAAAAACACCAACAATTTCAACAACAACCTCAACATTGAAAAACAACAACAACCTAAACATTGAAAAACACCAACAAATTCAACAACAACCTCAACATTAAAAAACAACAACAACCTCAACATTGAAAAACACCAACAAATTCAACAACAACCTCAACTTTGAAAAACACCAACAAATTCAACAACAACCTCAGCATTGAAAAACAACAACAACCTCAACATTGAAAAACACCAACAAATTCAACAACAACCTCAACACTGAAAAACAACAACAACCTCAACATACAAAAACACCAACAAATTCAACAACAACTTCAACATTGAAAAACGCCAACAAATTCAACAACAACCTCGAAATTGAAAAACACCAACAAATACAACAACAACCTCAACATTGAAAAGCAACAACCTCAACATTGAAAAACACCAACAAATTCAACAACAGCCTCAATATTGAAAAACAACTACAACTTCAACATTGCAAAACACCAGCAAATTCAACAACAACCTCAACATTTAAAAACACCAACAAATTCAACAACAACCTCAACATTGAAGAACAACAACAATCTAAACATTGAAAAACAGCAACAAATTCAACAACAATCTCAACATTGAAAAAGAACAACAACCTCAACATTGAAAAACACCAACAAATTCAACAACAGCCTCGACATTGAAAAACACCCTCAAATTCAAAATCAACCTCAACATTGAACAACACCAACAACCTCAAAATTGAAAAAACACGAACAAATTCAACAACAACCTCAACATTTGAAAACAACAACAACCTCAACATTGAAAAACACCAACAAATTCAACAACAACCTCAACATTGAAAAACACCAACAAACTAAACAACAACCTCAACATTGAAAAATAACAACAACCTCAACATTGAAAAACACCAACAAATTCAACAACAACCTCAACTTTGAAAAACACCAACAAATTCAACAACAACCTCAGCATTGAAAAAGAACAACAACCTCAACATTGAAAAACATCAACAAATTCAACAACAACCTCAACATTGAAAAGCAACAACAACCTCAACATTGAAAAACACCAACAAAATCAATAAAAACTTCAACATTGAAAAACACCAACAAATTCAACAACAACCTCGAAATTGAAAAACACCAACAAATTCAACAACAACTTCAACATTGAAAAACACCAACAAATTCAACAACATCCTCGACATTGAAAAACACCATCAAATTCAACAACAACATCAAGATTGAAAAACACCAACAACCTCAAAATTGAAAAAACACCAACAAATTCAGCAACAACCTCAACATTTAAAAACAACAACAACCTCAACATTGAAAAACACCAACAAATTCAACAACAACCTCAACACTAAAAAACACCAACAAATTCAACAACAACCTCAACATTGAAAAACACCAACAAACTCAACAACAACCTCAACATTGAAAAACAAGAACAACCTCAACATTGAAAAACACCAACAAAAACAACAACAACCTCAACATTGAAAAACACCAACAAATTCAACAACAACCTCAACATTGAAAAACAACAACAACCTCAACATTGAAAAACACCAACAAATTCAACAACAACCTCAACATTGAAAAACAACACCAACCTCAACATTGAAAACACCAACAAATTCAACAACAACCTCAACATTGAAAAACAACAACAACCTCAACATTGAAAAACACCAACAAATTCAACAACAACCTCAACATTGGAAAACACCAACAAATTCAACAACAACCTCAACATTGAAAAACAACAACAACCTCAACATTGAAAAACACCAACAAATTCAACAACAACCTCAGCATTGAAAAACAACAACAACCTCAACATTGAAAAACACCAACAAATTGAACAACAACCTCAACATTGAAAAACAACAACAACCTCAACATTGAAAAACACCAACAAATTCAACAACAACCTCAACATTGAAAAACACCAACAAATTCAACAACGACCTCAGCATTGAAAAACAACAACAACCTCAACATTGAAAAACACCAACAAATTCAACAACAACCTCAACATTGAAATTCAACAACAACCTCAACATTGAAAAACAACAACAAACTCAACATTGAAAAACACCAACAAATTCAACAACAACCTCAACATTGAAAAACAACAACAACCTCAACATTGAAAAACACCAACAAATTCAACAACAACCTCAACATTTAAAAACACCAACAAATTCAACAACAACCTCAACATTGAAAAACAACAACAATCTGAACTTTGAAAAACACCAACAAATTCAACAAGAACCTCAACATTGAAAAACAGCAACAACCTCAACATTGAAAAACACCAACAAATTCAACAACAACCTCAACATTGAAAAACACCAACAAATTCAACAACAACCTCAACATTGAAAAAGACCAACAAATTCAACAACAAACTCTTCATTGAAAAACACCAACAAATTCAACAACAACCTCAACATTGAAAAACAACAACAACCTCAACATTGAAAAACACCAACAAATTCAACAACAACCTCATCATTGAAAAGCACCAACAAATTCAACAACAACCTCAACATTGAAAAACAACAACAACCTCAACATTGAAAAACACCAACAAATTCAACAACAACCTCAGCATTGAAAAACAACAACAACCTCAACATTGAAAAACGCCAACAAATTCAACAACAACCTCAACATTGAAAAACAACAACAAACTCAACATTGAAAAACACCAACAATTTCAACAACAACCTCAACATTGAAAAACAACAACAACCTGAACATTGAAGAACACCACAAATTCAACAACAACCTCAACATTGAAAAACACCAACAAATTCAACAACAACCTCAACATTGAGAAACAACAACAACCTAAACATTGAAAAACACCAACAAATTCAACAACAACCTCAACATTGAAAAACAACAACAACCTCAACATTGAAAAACACCAACAAATTCAACAAAAACCTCAACATTGAAAAACACCAACAAATTCAACAACAACCTCAGCATTGAAAAACAACAACAACCTCAACATTGAAAAACACCAACAAATTCAACAACAACCTCAACATTTTAAAACACCAACAAATTCAACAACAACTTCAACATTGAAAAACACCAACAAATTCAACAACAACCTCGAAATTGAAAAACACCAACAAATACAACAATAACCTCAACATTGAAAAACAACAAGAACCTCAACATTGAAAAACACCAACAAATTCAACAACAACCTCAACATTGAAAAACAACAACAACCTCAACATTGCAAAACACCAGCAAATTCAACAACAACCTCAACATTTAAAAACACCAACAAATTCAACAACAACCGCAACATTGAAAAACAACAACAATCTCAACATTGAAAAACACCAACAAATTCAACAACAACCTCAACATTGAAAAACAGCAACAACCTCAACATTGAAAAACTCCAACAAATTCAACAACAACCTCGACATTGAAAAACACCCTCAAATTCAAAATCAACCTCAACATTGAACAACACCAACAACCTCAAAATTGAAAAAACACCAACAAATTCAACAACAACCTCAACATTGAAAAACACCATCAAATTCAACAACAACCTCAACATTGAAAAACACCAACAACCTCAACATTGAAAAACACCAACAAATTCAACAACAACCTCAACATTGAAAAACAACAACAACCTCAACATTGAAAAACACCAACAAATTCAACAACAACCTCAACATTGAAAAACAACAACAACCTCAACATTGAAAAACACCAACAAATTCAACAACAACCTCAACATTGAAAAACAACAACAACCTCAACATTGAACAACACCAACAAATTCAACAACAACCTCAACATTGAAATACACCAACAAATTCAACAACAACCTCAACATTGAAAAACACTAACAAATTCAATAACCTCGAAATTGAAAAACACCAACAAATTCAACAACAAACTCAACATTGAAAAACACCAACAAATTCAACAACAACCTCAACATTGAAAAACAACAACAACCTCAACATTGAAAAACACCAACAAATTCAACAACAACCTCAACATTGAAAAACAACTACAACCTCAACATTGAAAAACACCAACAAATTCAACAACAACCTCAACATTGAAAAACAACAACAACCTCAACATTGAAAAACACCAACAAATTCAACAACAACCTCAACATTGAAAAACAACAACAAACTCAACATTGAAAAACACCAACAAATTCAACAACAACCTCAACATTGAAAAACAACAACAAACTCAACATTGAAAAACACCAACAAATTCAACAACAACCTCAACATTGAACAACACCAACAAATTCAACAACAACCTCAACATTGAAAAACAACAACAACCTAAACATTGAAAAACACCAACAAATTCAACAACAACCTCAACTTTGAAAAACACCAACAAATTCAACAACAAACTCAAGATTGAAAAACACGCACAAATTCAACAACCTCAACATTGAAAATCAACAACAACCTCATCATTGAAAAACACTAACAATTTCAACAACAACCTCAACATTGAAAAACACCAACAAATTCAACAACAACCTCAACATTGAAAAACACCAACAACCTCAACATTGAAAAACACCAACAAATTCAACAACAACCTCAACATTGAAAAACAACAACAAACTCAACATTGGAAAACACCAACAAATTCAACAACAACCTCAACATTGAAAAACACCAACAAATTCAACAACAACTTCAACATTGAAAAACACCAACAAATTCAACAACAACCTCAACATTGAAAAACAACAACAACCTCAACATTGAAAAACACCAACCAATTCAACAACTACCCAAACTTTGAAAAACAGCAACAACCTCAACATTGAAAAACACCAAAAAATTCAACAAAAACCTCAACATTGAAAAACACCAACAAATTCAACAACAACCTCAGCATTGAAAAAGAACAATAACCTCAACATTGAAAAACATCAACAAATTCAACAACAACCTCAAAATTGAAAAACAACAACAACCTCAACATTGAAAAACACCAACAAAATCAATAAAAACTTCAACATTGAAAAACACCAACAAATTCAACAAGAACCTCGAAATTGAAAAACACCAACAAATTCAACAACAACTTCAACATTGAAAAACACCAACAAATTCAACAACAACCTCGACATTGAAAAACACCATCAAATTCAATAACAACCTCAAGATTGAAAAACACCAACAACCTCAAAATTGAAAAAACACCAACAAATTCAACAACAACCTCAACATTTAAAAACAACAACAACCTCAACATTGAAAAACACCAACAAATTCAACAACAACCTCAACACTAAAAAACACCAACAAATTCAACAACAACCTCAACATAGAAAAACACCAACAAACTCAACAACAACCTCAACATTGAAAAACAAGAACAACCTCAACATTGAAAAACACCAACAAATTCAACAACAACCTCAACATTGAAAAACACCAACAAATTCAACAACAACCTCAACATTGAAAAACAACAACAACCTCAACATTGAAAAACACCAACAAATTCAACAACAACCTCAACATTGAAAAACAACACCAACCTCAACATTGAAAAACACCAACAAATTCATCAACAACCTCAACATTGAAAAACAACAACAACCTCAACATTGAAAAACACCAACAAATTCAACAACAACCTCAACATTGAAAAACACCAACAAATTCAACAACAACCTCAACATTGAAAAACAACAACAACCTCAACATTGAAAAACACCAACAAATTCAACAACAACCTCAGCATTGAAAAACAACAACAACCTCAACATTGAAAAACACCAACAAATTCAACAACAACCTCAACATTGAAAAACAACAACAACCTCAACATTGAAAAACACCATCAAATTCAACAACAACCTCAACATTGAAAAACACCAACAAATTCAACAACGACCTCAGCATTGAAAAACAACAAGAACCTCAACATTGAAAAACACCAACAAATTAAACAACAACCTCAACATTGAAATTCAACAACAACCTCAACATTGAAAAACAACAACAACCTCAACATTGCAAAACACCAGCAATTCAACAACAACCTCAACATTTAAAAAACACCAACAAATTCAACAACAACCTCAACATTGAAGAACAACAACAATCTCAACATTGAAAAACAGCAACAAATTCAACAACAACCTCGAAATTGAAAAACACCAACAAATTCAACAACAACTTCAACATTGAAAAACACCAACAAATTCAACAACAACCTCAAGATTGAAACAAACACCAACAACCTCAAAATTGAAAAAACACCAGCAAATTCAACCAACAACCTCAACATTTAAAAACAACAACAACCTCAACATTGAAAAACCACCAACAAATTCAACAACAACCTCAACATTGAAAAACACCAACAAATTCAACAACAACCTCAACATTGAAAAACACCAACAAACTCAACAACAATCTCAACATTGAAAAACAACAACAACCTCAACATTGAAAAACACAACAAATTCAACAACAACCTCAACATTGAAAAAACAACAACAAACCTCAACATTGAACAACACCAACAAATTCAACAACAACCTCAACATTGAAATACACCAACAAATTCAACAACAACCTCAACATTGAAAAACAATTACAAATTCAATAACCTCGAAATGAAAAACACCAACAAATTCAACAACAAACTCAACATTGAAAAACACACCAACAAATTCAACAACAACCTCAACATTGAAAAACAACAAACAACCTCAACATTGAAAAACACCAACAAATTCAACAACAATCTCAACATTGAAAAGCACCAACAAATTCAACAACAACCTCAACATTGAAAAACAACTACAACCTCAACATTGAAAAACACCAACAAATTCAACAACAACCTCAACATTGAAAAAACAAAACAACCTCAACATTGAAAAACACCAACAAATTCAACAACAACCTCAACATTGAAAAACAACAACAAACTCAACATTGAAAAACACCAACAAATTCAACAACAACCTCAACATTGAAAAACAACAACAAACTCAACATTGAAAAACACCAACAAATTCAACAATAACCTCAACATTGCACAACACCAACAAATTCAACAACAACCTCAACATTGAAAAACAACAACAACCTAACATTGAAAAACACCAACAAATTCAACAACAACCTCAACTTTGAAAAACACCAACAAATTCAACAACAAACTCAAGATTGAAAAACACGCACAAATTCCAACCACCTCAACATTGAAAATCAACAACAACCTCATCATTGAAAAACACTAACAATTTCAACCAACAACCTCAACATTGAAAAACACCAAAAAATTCAACAACAACCTCAACATTGAAAAACACCAACAACCTCAACATTGAAAAACACCAACAAATTCAACAACAACCTCAACATTGAAAAACAACAACAAACTCAACATTGGAAAACACCAACAAATTCAACAACAACCTCAACATTGAAAAAACACCAACAAATTCAACAACACTTCAACATTGAAAAACACCAACAAATTCAACAACAACCTCAACATTGAAAAACAACAACAACCTCAACATTGAAAAACACCAACCAATTCAACAACTACCCAAACATTGAAAAACAGCAACAACCTCAACATTGAAAAAACACCAAAAAATTCAACAAAAACCTCAACATTGAAAAAACACCAACAAATTCAACAACAACCTCAGCATTGAAAAAGTACAATAACCTCAACATTGAAAAACATCAACAAATTCAACAACAACCTCAAAATTGAAAAACAAACAACAACCTCAACATGAAAAACACCAACAAAATCAATAAAAACTTCAACATTGAAAAACACCAACAAATTCAACAAGAACCTCGAAATTGAAAAACACCAACAAATTCAACAACAACTTCAACATTGAAAAACACCAACAAATTCAACAACAACCTCGACATTGAAAAACACCATCAAATTCAATAACAACCTCAAGATTGAAAAACACCAACAACCTCAAAATTGAAAAAACACCAACAAATTCAACAACAACCTCAACATTTAAAAACAACAACAACCTCAACATTGAAAAACACCAACAAATTCAACAACAACCTCAACACTAAAAAACACCAACAAATTCAACAACAACCTCAACATAGAAAAAACACCAACAAACTCAACAACAACCTCAACATTGAAAAACAAGAACAACCTCAACATTGAAAAACACCAACAAATTCAACAACAACCTCAACATTGAAAAACACCAACAAATTCAACAACAACCTCAACATTGAAAAACAACAACCTCAACATTGAAAAACACCAACAAATTCAACAACAACCTCAACATTGAAAAACAACACCAACCTCAACATTGAAAAAACACCAACAAATCCATCAACAACCTCAACATTGAAAAACACCAACAATTCAACAACAACCTCAACATTGAAAAACAACAACAACCTCAACATTGAAAAACACCAACAAATTCAACAACAACCTCAGCATTGAAAAACAACAACAACCTCAACATTGAAAAACACCAACAAATTCAACAACAACCTCAACATTGAAAAACAACAACAACCTCAACATTGAAAAAACACCAACAAATTCAACAACAACCTCAACATTGAAAAACACCAACAAATTCAACAACGACCTCAGCATTGAAAAACAACAACAACCTCAACATTGAAAAAACACCAACAAATTCAAGAACAACCTCAACATTGAAATTCAACAACAACCTCAACATGAAAAACAACAACAACCTCAACATTGCAAAAACACCAGCAAATTCAACAACAACCTCAACATTTAAAAACACCAACAAATTCAACAACAACCTCAACATTGAAGAACAACAACAATCTCAACATTGAAAAACAGCAACAAATTCAACAACAATCTCAACATTGAAAAAGAACAACAACCTCATCATTGAAAAACACCAACAAATTTCAAGAACTGCCTCGACATTGAAAAACACCCTCAAATTCAAAATCCAACCTCAACATTGAACAACACCAAAAAACCTCAAAATTGAAAAAACACGAACAAATTCAACAACAACCTCAACATTTGAACGCAAACAACAACCTCAACATTGAAAAACACCAACAAATTCAACAACAACCCTCAACATTGAAAAACAACAACAACCTAAACATTGAAAAACACCAACAATTTCAACAACAACCTCAACATTGAAAACAACAACAACCTAAACATTGAAAAACACCAACAAATTCAACAACAACCTCGACATTGAAAAACAACATCAACCGCAACATTGAAAAACACCAACAAATTCAACAACAACCTCAACTTTGAAAAACACCAACAAATTCAACAACAACCTCAACATTGAAAAACAACAACCTCAACATTGAAAAACACCAACAAATTCAACAACAGCCTCAACATTGAAAAACAACAACAACCTCAACATTGCAAAACACCAGCAAATTCAACAACAACCTCAACATTTAAAAACACCCAACAAATTCAACAACAACCTCAACATCTGAAGAACAACAGCAATCTCAACATTGAAAAACAGCAACAATTCAACAACAATCTCAACATTGAAAAAGAACAACAACCTCAACTTTGAAAAAACACCAACAAATTCAACAACAGCCTCGACATTGAAAAACACCCTCAAATTCAAAATCAACCTCAACATTGAACAACACCAACAACCTCAAATTGAAAAAACACGAACAAATTCAACAACAACCTCAACATTTGAAAACAACAACAACCTCAACATTGAAAAACACCAACAAATTCAACAACAACCTCAACATTGAAAAACACCAACAAATTCAACAACAACCTCAACATTGAAAAACACCAACAAACTAAACAACAACCTCAACATTGAAAAAATAACAACAACCTCAACATTGAAAAACACCACAACAAATTCAACAACAACCTCAACTTTGAAAAACACCAACAAATTCAACAACAACCTCAGCATTGAAAAAGAACAACAACCTCAACATTGAAAAACATCAACAAATTCAACAACAACCTCAACATTGAAAAACAACAACAACCTCAACATTGAAAAACACCAACAAAATCAATAAAAACTTCAACATTGAAAAACACCAACAAATTCAACAACAACCTCGAAATTGAAAAACACCAACAAATTCAACAACAACTTCAACATTGAAAAACACCAACAAAATTCAACAACATCCTCGACAATGAAAAACACCATCAAATTCAACAACAACATCAAGATTGAAAAACACCAACAACCTCAAAATTGAAAAAAACACCAACAAAATGCAGCAACAACCTCAACATTTAAAAACAA